>CM053769.1:66765113-66804465 GCA_028658325.1 Potorous gilbertii
ATCCAAAAGGAAAGGAGGGAATATGTATTCACCAAGAAAGTAACCTTCTATGTTCTTATTTTTTTTCCCTTTTCTGGGCATTTTCCCAGCCAGTTCCTTGACTTTTGAGATTCCTCTCCACTACTGCCTTGCCACTCCTCTCGGTGCTCAGTGCCATGAGGCCAGGGCAGGGCTGGGCTCTGCTCCGGGTCCGGTGTGGGATGCACCTTTGGTGTTGGTTTTTCAGGGCTCTCTTGAACAGAAATCTCCTCCACTCTATTGTTGTGCAGCTTCCACAGCTCCAGAATTTGTTGGGAGTTCCTCTTTACAGGTATTTTATGGGCTGTGGATTCGTAGCTAGCATATGTGAATCTTTCTACTCTGCCATCTTGGCTCCTCCCTCTCTTTCCACTTTTTAAAACATTGTTTTCTTCAATAGAATAGATTTTTTCATAAAACGATAATTTTACCAGCGTATAGACTGAAAGGAAAAACAGGTGAAGCAGAAAAACAAATGTAGAAAACTAGTCAAATGGAAATAATTTGGAAACAATGCATACTAAAGTGACAGATCTAGAGAACAGAGCAAGGGATAATATTTAAGGCTCCTTGAACATTGTGAAGTAAAAAAAAAATCTGACCACATTATTAAGGAAATCCCATGTGTATTTCCCCAAAATATTGAAAACAATGAGTGGATTGTAAAGTAATAAAGTTCCCAGGATATACTCCATCAGGTAAACTTCAAATTTAACTCACCTAGACACAGAATAGTCAATCCTCAACACAATAAGAAAGAGATGCTTTTAAAAGCCTGCAAGAAGAAAGGCATCACATTGCTAAACACACAAAACTGAACCACTTAAGTTTTGTCTTATACTTATTGAGATGAGGCAAATATGAAGGGGATGGATGGTTTGAATGATATAGTGGTCTCTATAAAATGTAAAAAGACCTAGAAAATGGTTTCCAGCATTTGGGTCTGTTTGTCAATGGGAATCAAAGGAAGACTTTGGGCAAGGATGACCTTGGGTAAAGAGAGGAAGGTTTTTAACCTGACTAAAGGAGGAAATATTCACATTGATGAAATCACAGTTCTGAGTACTGAGAAAGGTTTTTTTTTTTTCAATACAGAAACAAGAAATGACAGAAGGAAGTGAAACATGATATATCTTTATTAATTTATAGTGGACTTTATCTCAAATCAACTTTTCAAAAAGTTAAGTATTCTTTTCAAAGATAAGTTATAATCATGTTTAACTCCTCATAACTTTAAGATATTTTATGGTCTGGGAAGAAGCAAATTTAGTTCTTTGACATGCAAAACTAATGAAAGGACATAGCCTTTGGGGCATCCTTGGGACATTAAGCTAAGAGTACTTTAATCAATAGATACTTTACAACTATGATTAACTAGTTGTTATCTCTGTGCAATTGCTAAAGGGAATAAATAACTAAAAATAACTGTTCTGTTGTTTCTGTTCCTACTTGTCCTCTCCTCAATCAAGACCAGCACTCAGTAGAAAAGGAAATTCGGAATTATCTAATACTTTATTAAATCTGCCTAACTATGAATAAAATGTTTGCTCTGCTGCATGCCTAAATTGCCTAACCATGATACCTTGCATATTGCATTTTCCTCTCAGTGGATGAAAGCCCCTAACAATTCAAGTTTAGAAAGTTCTACTTTATGTCTAATTGAAAAATTCTAATCATTCAGCACTATTTTAGTGGCTACTGGGCTTGAGGTCCTCTGGCTTTCTTGCCCTGAAGATTCATTTTGGTTTTCTTTGAAATGACTAGGAAAGTAAAGATGGAGTGGAAAAAGTCAGAGGGAGAATTTCTTGGAGGCCTCTCCCTTTATCTCAATCTTTTGTTTCAAATTTCTGTCAGCTATTTCAAATATCTGTTTAGGACAGGAAGCCTGCCACTCACTAGTGGTGGGATTTCCTTTCTTGTCGTATGTCACCGAGACATATGTTTACCCAGCCTGGAATTGCAAGGCTCAATTGACATTGCTCTATTAATTGTCTTGTCCTTCTGAATTTATGATTTGTTCAACTAAGAAAGTTCCTTTCTCATGGCAAAATGTATATAAGGCAGAAGATTTCTGTACTGGGTAGCCAGAACATTTTTCTGGCTCCATAATGCATTATGTTACCATTTTCTTTAATAGGGAATTGATTAATTAAATCATAAAATGTATGCATTTAGCCTGTTGTCTTTTCTTTAACCAAGTTTTCAGGTCAACAATACATAAGATATTATATATGTGTGAAATTACACACACACACACACACACACACACACACACACACACACAGACATAGATATCCTTCCTTTCTCTCTCTCAGTGGTTATGACTAGTAGTGAGAATTCTGGGTCATATATCTGAGCAATTTCATTATTTTTCTTTCAAAATCCCAAATTGCATCCCAAAAGCAACTCCTCACAGCTAACTCACAGCTCCACCAAGAATGAATCACTTTCAGACTTCCCTTAACTCTTCTAACGTTGACTATTCCTGCCATAATCTATCTTTTATAAAGCCTTGCTGGCTCTCTGTGATCATTGTTTCCTTTTCTAGTCATTTGCTATCATTTCTTTAATAATATAGTCTAGACATTTGTCAGGTTTAAAAGTGGAACTGAATGTTTTATAATTTATGCATTCTACTCCCTTTATTTTTTCCTTTTTTATAAATTAATGTTTTCTTCTTTTCACCCCTCTCATTCACTATAATCTTTTAGAGATCACTGACAGTGGCTCAGCACTCATGACTCCCAGTTTTTCACTACCATAAATGCAGTTCATCTAGGGTAGGTAAGTGTGTTCTAATTATTTCCTTACATATTTTGTGTTTCAATTCTCCATTAGACAATTTTCTTCTTTCCAGTACAGGTATATATATTTATATATATATATATTTTTTTTTTTGGAAGAGAGACTAGAAAAAAAGTAAAAATTGGACAACTCTGCCTTCTCTCTTGAGTAAGTTATCATCATTCCATCTAATCTGGGAAGAGGTACTGTTTCTGTTTTCATCCTTCTCTTTTCCCTAAAAATTAAAAAGACAAGCCCAAAACGAGTATCATTTTTTTTTTGTTATCCATACTTTACCTCATCTCCTCAATTCATTTTGATCTTTAGGACTCCTTATACCAGAGGTATCAGACCTGGAGTAGGCAAGCTACATTAGGCTCATAACACTTCTCAGTGCAGCCTGAATCAGATGAAAATATAATTGAAAACATATTTAACAAAATAAATAAAAAATATGAAGAAAGATAGATAATGTTAATATATGGTTTTCTAAGTCAATATGCAATTGTAGGGATCCTTATGTAAGGATTAGTGGCATTGACACTCCTTTCTTACAATTTAGGATTGTATATACATCTACTTTCACTATACCTATATTACTTGCTTATGCTTTTATCTTCTGTTATTATCTCTTTCTCTCTTATTTAAGCTAAGCTGCTTAATGAATCCTTAGTGTATCCACATCTGTCTTTTTGAACAAGTCCCCCTTGTCCTTCTTGTTGAAATTGCTTTTCTTTGTGCATTCAGAATTCATTCTTGAGAGCTTCTCATCTGATCTGATCTGCCTTCCCCATCTATAACTTTAGTCTGTTCAATTTAATATATTTTTTCTCTGAACCTTTTTAAATGCTCTCCTCAGACTTAGAACAGACATTAGATTTTCCCAGCTTTCATTTTCCGTATCATAGATTTGAAGATGGAGTGGTGACTTTCTTCTTAAGTTCCTATCAGTTACATCCACATCCAGTTTCTCTTTTTTTTATTTTGTCTTTTATTCTAAATGTAACCAACACCAACCCCTAATTCCTCTACATTTACACATAAAGGAGAACTAGTTTTTTTTTTTATGATAATTAGATTCAGAATAGGTTCTTCCCCTCTTTGGTTCCTTTACCTTTTGAAGGAAGACATTATCTTGCAGGCAGATAAAGAATTTTAGCTGTTCCGCCTTCGGTAGAGAGAGATCCAGATGATTTAAAGTCCCCAGTTAAGTGGCACAATGGATAGAGCACTGGGTTTGGAATTAGGAAGACTCATCTTCATGAGTTCAATTTTGACCCCGGTCTCTTACTAGCTATGTGATCTTAGGGCAAGTCACCTAATCCTGCTTGCCTCAGTTCCTCATGTCTAAAATGAGATGGGGAAGGAAATGGTAAACTACTCCAGTACCTTGGCCAAGGAAACCCCAAATGGGATCCAAAGAATTGGACATGACTGAATAGCAACAAAATCACTGCTACATCATCAGTGCCAGACTTCCAATGAGTTTCTTGAATCCCTCATTTACTTCTTTCTGTCCAGGAGGTCTATAATATGCTGCAAAGACATTGTCTGTAATATTGATCACCCAATGATATCCATCATTCTTCTTGTCCCCTCCCAGCCATGGTTTCTGGATTTTTTTTTGAGTATCCCTTCTTGATTTACGATGCTGTCCTCCTCCCTTACTCATCTTATTCCATTTTTACTGACCTATAAATTTCTAGAACTATATTCCAACGATGATTCTCATTCTAATAAGTCTTAGTGATACTATTTGAGGTCAAATTTTCCTCCTTGTATTATATTACTTTTAATTCATCTTGCTTGTTACCAGTCTTTATGCATTTGTGTCTTAACATGAGAGACAATGGATTTTATTATTGACATATTTGTTGGATTTTGTCTTCTGTGAACTTTTGAGACTTTTTTTTATGTTAATGATCTCCTTGAGCTGTATGCCTAGCCATGGAGTCTCTGGGTCAAAGGGCATGGATGGACACACAATGTCTATCCTCTTCTCCTCTCCATTCTGCTCTTCTCTCCTCTGTGCTCTTTTCTTTTTCTTTTCCCTTAAAAATAAGTTTTTTAAAAAATTTATTTAGTTTTACAACTTTTTTTTACTTATTTATAGTTTTACAACATTATTTATAACTTTGTTTTAAAACTTATTTAGTTTAAAAGTTATAAAAGTAATTTTTGTTTTTATACCAGTCATTTCTAGATAGATGTTCTCTCCTCTTTACCCTTTATTTTCTGCCATTGGACACTCCCTTGTAAGAAGGAGAAAGAGTTGAGTTAAAACACTTGCACAATGACCATGTCTAGCATTGTATGTATCCTTCTTCTTTATTAATCCTCCCTCTATTGAGAGGAAGGATGTTTGATGAATATTTTCTACAAGGTAGATATTACAGCAATCAAATAACATCTTGAAAATTAAATGAATTTTAATAATAAATGACTGGTTTCTGGTTTTCCAAATCAACTATTTGCACAAACTTTTGACTTATTCAAACAAAATAAAAACCAATACCAAACTGAAAGAAAGACTAAGAATAAGAGAAGATATGATGTGTAATTAAAGTAACTCTAATCACTTATTTAAATAAACTACTCGTGTTGAAAAATGTTTAGTTCCTAAAGGAATGGACATTTGACATAGACTAATGCCATATTCTATAATATTATTTGTGTAAATCAATCATCTCAAAATGATGAAACCAAAAGATCCTCAGCTATACCTAGTCAAAAGAGAGATATGGCAGCCAAAGGCAACACTGACAATACAAACTAGCATAGAGACAGTTGACAGAAAATTATGAGCAATATTCCCTCATAAAATTGCAAGAAATGTTAGAGAAAAAAAGTATGTAAGAAGTTTGGGAAGAGACCAAAAGTAAGTCAGGTCATTCTGAAGATATTTAGCAAAAGAACTTGAAGGAGGACAAGAGATGAAAATGGAAAGTGAAAGTTTCTATAACAAACCCTTTTCTTTATCACTGGATCATAAGCTCCTAGAAGACAGGGATGTTTTTTGCCTCTTTTTGTACCCTTAGTACTTAGCACAGTACTAGGAACATAGTAAGTACTTAATAACTACTGAAAGACTTCATCAATGTCAATGGAACTACCATATTTGAACTTTAACATTATAGTCTCAGACATGTAGCATGAGGAAAGAGAAACGGTGCTTAAGATAAATAGGATAAGCTGGACCAGGCCAAGTATCATAGGGGAAAGGGCATTTAGGGATCAATTATCAAGATACATGAAAGAGGAGAACAGCAAAGTCTTGGGGAAAAATTTATAGGTGTTATTATTGAAAAAATGCTGCAGAGAAAATGATCAAAAGCTACTAACCTACAGAACTTTCCTAACTCTCTAAAATATTTATGAGACTAATCTACAGATGTCTTGAGGGCATCATTGATGGAGTAAGAAAAGGGAACAGGCAGACTTTCACAAACAATATTATACAGCACACCATATCTTTACCATTGCACAACTGACTGGAATAGACTATCTCATCATTCTCGTTTGTTGACTATAAAAAAGTATTTGATTCAGTAGGACAATATCATTCTATCAACTAGCTGTTTGCCATACATATGTTAATGTCATACAAGGTTCCTTAAAAGACTTGTTCACCATTGTTATAGAGAATGCAAGAAGGATTCCCTATAGATGATAAAGTCTGCTTTATGAGTTGTTTGAGGGTGACATGATATCTCAGCATATTGCAGGAGCTCCTTAAGTGAAATCTATAATCATTCAAAAGAATTCAGTGTCCCTTTCATTGCAACAGAAACCATGTGGATGAAGAATACATATAATAAACAGTTGGGTGTGGAGCTCATATATCTTTATCAATATCTATGCTTTATCAATATCTATGTTTTGTATACACACTGCAGTTAGGTGATGAAATAGTCCTATAACTGAGGAGAGCAAGCTGGATTGCCTTTGAGAAAGTATCAAATGCTTGTAGTCAATCCATGATTCTTCCTCAAACAAAGGCTTATCTTTTAACAACAATTTCTTCTGGTCATGCAAGTTATAGGATACCATAGTCTCCAAATAAGTCAAATGGAGGGTCATTGAAAAACCAATAAAAGTTGCATGATGGGTGTAACTAACCTGTAATATATTTCTAAGGAAGTACTGTACAAGAGAAGTGGTGTAGAGATGCATGATCAGAAAAGGAGGTAGACAATTCCTATGTTATGAGCAAGAGAGAGAAAGTTTGTGAACTCCATTGGTACCTATATAAAATGAAAAAAGATTTAGAGGAAGAACACCAATACAATGGATTGCCCTCTTATGAAGGTGTGATGGTAATTTAAATGGGAAGATCTTTCCCATTCATTAATAGGTCCATGTGACCCAATTAAGTCACATGAATTTGGATCAAAAGAAGCCTGTGGTGGGAGTAGCTTGTTGAAGTAGTAGAACAGGAAGGGGTGCAGCAGGAAGGGAGGAACAGAAAGAAGTGGAGTTGGAGCAGAGCTGAAAGGAAGTTGGCCAGATTAGTCAGAACTGGGAAGGACATCTTTGGAAAGAGTACCCACAATGGTGAGATCACAAATTGATAGAAGTTGAATATAGGACTTAGAGAATCCCAGCATCCTGCATATCATAGAGAAATGGTTATCTATTCCAAAAATAAATGAGGATGGATTAGATATTTTTATATTCACTTATCATCTCAACTCTTTGGATATTTCTTGAGGAATATACTTTGAATTCTCATCAACTTTTCCAGAAGCACTAATAACGGTAACAACAGCTATTTATATGGGCACATTACTGATATAACTCCCTGTTTCCAGGGCAGGAAACATTGCTGGTGAAAATCATGTAAATCAAGCTGGTTTCACTCACTACAAGTTTATGTTAAATTACTTCAGCTGAGGTATAGCTAGGTGGTGCAATGGGTAGAGCCCCAGGCCTAGAGTCAAGAAGACTCATCTTTCTGAGTTCAAATCTGACCTCAGACGTTTACTAGCTGGGTGATGTCATCTCACCCTGTCTGCCTCAGTTCCCTCATCTGTAAAATGAGCTGGAGAAGGAATGGAAAACAACTCCAGTACCTTTGCCAAAAAAACCCCAAATCGGGTCACTTAGAGTTGGACACAATTGAAAAATGACTAAACAAGAACCCTAGTTGAGCCCTTGTAGCTTCTGGAAATCCTTCTCTTCTGCTATCATCACTCTCCTATACCATCTCCATGATTGTTTTAACTTTTTCCTTTCACTTCTCTTTTTTACCAACTGTACCCCCAGTCCTTAAATTGATAACAGGTGACTTCACTGCCTGTTTCACATAGAAAGCAGAGGCCATCGATGTGAATGCCTCTACCTTTTCTCAAAACTTCTTAGCATCTTTAATTATTTCTTCCTCCTTTATTGTGGTTACAGAAAAAAATCACAAAGGGTAATCCTTCCGGCTGTGTCCTGGATCTCATTCTTTTCCACCTCTTCCAGGACTTTTCTTTAGCTGTCTCATGCAATTTTATTCTCTCATTTTTAAAGGGTTTATTCTCCTCTGCCTCTGCAATGCTCAGATCTCCCTAATCCTACAAATATCTTTGCTTTTTTCTTCAACCCTATTTAGCTAATCCTATATTTCCCTCCATTGCTCAATTTTCTGAAAAATTCTCTATGCCTAATGCCTTCATCTCTTCACCTCTCTCTCTTTAGTCTCTTATAATATGACTTTTGCCCCCACCACTGTCCGGAATTTGCTATTTCAAAGGTCAATAAATAGCATTTTAATTGTCAAATCTAATGATCTTTTAAAGTTCATATATCACTTGACCTTTCTACAACATTTGACACTGTTTACTATGTCCTCTCCTACTGAGGGTCCAATAAGCAAGATTGAAATGGGGATGATGCAGGTCTTGGAACTGAGAAGAAAGGACTTCAAAGGGCTTGTTAATATAAATGTTAAAATCACTGCAGATGATAGATTGGATGAGTGGATCGAGTGGAGAGGAAAATTATGAGTGAAGTATTAAAGAGAAAATTAGGAGAGTGACTTGGGAGTTTTAAGTGACAACATCTAGAATCAGGAGATCTTCAAAAAAGGAAAAATTGTTAAATTTGTAAAAATGTACATCATTCCCCAATCAATGGTCAAAGTTTGTAACAGGTGGCTTTCAGATAGAGAAATCAAAGCTATCTATAGTCATATGAAAACATGCTCTAGATCACTATTGATTAGAGAAATGCAAATTAAAACAATTCTGAGGTACCACATTACAACTATCAGTTTGGCTAATATGGTAGAAAAGGAAAATTATAAATGTTGAAGCAGAGGTGGGAAAATTGGGACACTAATGTACTCTTGGTGGAGTTGAGAACTGAGCCAACCATTCTAGAGAGCAATTTGGAACTATGCTCAAAAGACAATCAAATAGTGCATTTCCTTTGATCCAGCAATATCACTAGGCCTTTGTCTCAAAGACATAATGTAAAAAGGAAAAGGATCTACAACCACAAAAATATTTATAACAGCTCTGTTTGTGGCAGCAAAGAATTGAAAATTGAGGGAATGCCCATCAATTGGGAAATGGATGAATAAGTTATGATATAAGAATATAAAGGAATAATATTGTGCTATAAGAAATGGTGAGTAGATGAATTTCATAAAATCCTGGAAAGATTTACACGAACTTATGCAAAGTGAAGGGAACAGAACCAGGAGAACCCTGTACACACTAACAGCAACATGGCACATTACAATGATCAACTATTCTCAGCAATATACTGATCCAAGACAATTCCAAAGGACTCATGAGGAAAAATGCTATTCACATGCAGAGAAAAAGCTGATGCAATCGGAATGTTGACTGAAGCATGTTATTTTCACTTTCTTTATTTTTTTCATGTTTTTTTTCCTTTTGGTTTGTTTCTTCTTTCACAGCGTGACTAATATGGAAACAAGTTTTACATGGTTGCATATATATATATATATATGCATATATAAAGTATATCTAATTGCTTACCATCTTAGGGAGAGGAGGGAAAAGAGGAAGGAAATTTGTAACTCGAAGTAAAAAAAATGAAGTTTAAAATTAGTCTTTATATGCAATTGGAAAAAAATATCATTAAAAAAATGAAAGGTTATTGAGGAATGATCTGAAAGTGGTAGTGGTGATCAAGGAATAAGTTGCCTCCTTCTGGCAGACCTCTGAGTTGGGAGTGGTGGAAAGGGTGGCTCTCAGTGGAGAGTGTTGGAAGATGTGTACTGTATCTGCAGGAGTGGGGGCGGGGAGAATAAAAATTGTTGCTTTCTACCTCTAAAGCAAAGATGTAGAAAGAATCTTAATGAAAACATATGAGGACATATAGATATTTGTTGAGAACAGACTTGGGGTCCCAGAAGGCACAGCAAAATAAGCTAGGAAATGAGTGACCTAGGTAAGAATGAAAGTTGAAGAGGAGCTATATAGCATGAGCATGTCACTTCTACCTAAGACAGAAAGATGAGATGACTGGAATTAGAAAATCAATATTATAATTGACAAAATGAAGTGAAGTTCTGGTGATAGAAACTAACTTATAGAGGATTTGTAGAGTGAATCTGCCACAGAATTTGAAATAGAATTTGTTTGTTTTCGAGTGTTTCTCCACAATGTCTCCCCTCTAGATGCTACTAGAGGGTAATGTAGCGGTAAATGTCTCTTTCAGCCTTCAGAGGGGAGGGCAGGAATGCTGTGATTGTCACTGATCTGATGAGGAATAAGGGTTTACAAAATCTCATTTAGGTCCTTTCTCATGTATTTGTCAGACATTGTTGTACATTACATATATTTGTGTTTGTGGCTTATTTCCTATACAAGATATATGCTTGTATATTATTATTGTATTTATATATACAATGTAGATACATATACACATATGTACAATAATATACAATACAATAGATAGTATATATTATAACGATTATGTATAATTATGCATCATAAGCTATATGATGACACAGCTTACTTAAATTAACCCTCCCCAGTCTCTAAGCACAGTGCTTGGGACCTAGCCCCTTAGGAGTAGGAACTATTTTATTCTTTTTATCTATATCCTCAACACCTAGCAAAGGATTTGGCACAAAGAAAACTAATAAATTCTTTAGTAGAAATAAATGCAATTTGCATTAATGATTAGTTGACAGTAGTTTAAAGCTTTTGCATTGATTATGAAATTTTTGTCAAATATTAAACATTGAATAAAAGTTCAATTTAATTTGATTTTACTCAACAATTTTACTAAATGCCTGGTACTGTGCAAAGCACTGGGGATAGAAAGAGAAGAAAGTAATCCTTATTTACTACTGGAACAATCCTTATTTACTACATATGGAGAATGACACCCAAAGCCTATATACCAAAGGGACATATATGTTGCCTAGCTGAAGTTTTAGAATTTATAGGCCTTCGATGAAAAACTGATGAGGTGATGAATCCCAGAGGATTACGGTCTAATCACTTGCACTATTCAATGGGCCCCATCCCTAACCTAGACTCACAATATCCCTGGAGAACGGTTAGCTTGTACGACAGGGTACAAACACAGAAATACTGAAATAGATTATGCTGGGTTCTTTTTAGCTAGATGGTCATCAATCTTTTCAGTGCCTCTATGTTACAGTATTAACTTGTGATTGATTTGTCATCCTTAGCTTTGAAAGCGGGGCCACAGAAAACCAAGAGAATTGGAAAGGAGTCCAAGAAGCAGAAAGGGTTCACAACAAAATCAGGTATAGAGAAAGGCATGGAGAGAAGACAGGGTCAAAAGATTTGATAAAACACAATCAGAAGAATGAGATAAATGAGAAAGGAGCAGAAGTAGTGCTGGGATAGAAGGGTAAACCTATCTGGGGGTGTACAATGGTAGGTGTGCCTGTGTGCTAACGAAAACAGGAGCTACTGGATAAAGGGTTGAGAGACCTTCCTCCTCTTCTTCACCCAAGCCACACATCCTTGTCTCCTTCTTCTCAGACTTGGAGGTCCACTTCTCTCTTCCCAGTGATGGTGGATTGGGTCCATTGAAGGCTCCTAGGCATGGCAGTTCACACCATTTGGATGAACAGGGAGTCATCAATATAACTCCTGGGTTAAAATGGAGATCAATCCTAACCATCTTCCATGCCACTGAACCCTCAGCACCATTGGGCCTTTCCATCCATTTTGTTGCTAAACTCTCTTATATGTATTGTGTCCCTGTATTGGAGTGTAAGTTCCTTGAGAACAGGGACTGCCTTGATTTTCAATTTGTGTCTCCAGAACTTAGCACAGTGCTTGGTGCAGAGTAAGCACTCTCCCCCTTTTTAACCCTGGTACAAAATGTGGGTGGCTTTCTGTTAGTTGATTCCTGTTTCTCTTTCAGTTGTTTAGGTCTCTCTCTTTCAGCATGGTCTTCATTTCAAACTCATTGGCCGGTGATAGTGAACACAGCACAGAACCACAGAGCTTATGTCTCTGCCAACGACATACTAAAAGTCACACTTCTGGTGAAAAACACTACCTTTTTGGACAGCTCATCTTTGGACCCCATAACCATCATCATCTTGAATGACTTTGGGAACCGAGATGACAGAGAGGGGAGCAAGTCAAGGGAGAGGGATGAGGAGAGTGAGACTCACCAGGCTGAGCTGGTGGAATGGGGCTGGAGGAACATGCATGAGGATACCTGAGACATTTTCCATCAGCTGAAGATTCTGATTTTTGGTGGGAGAGAAGATAGGAGAGCACTGAGACACTCTTCTTGGAATGGGGACCATAAAATCACCCTAGTGAGAAGCCTGGGTTAAGTGAAGGTTTGGAAGGGGGAATAGGAGAAGGGTGGGATCACCAGAGTTGACCAATACTACATATGGAGAATCACCCTCAAAGGCTGTATACCACAGGAACACATGCTTTGCCAGGTCCTACCTAATTGGAAAGGTTTTAACTATCATTGATGAACTATGTCCTAGCTTAACCTAGCTAAATTCTGAGAAGTTCATCTCCAGAAGGTTGTTTCAACCTAACTAAATTCTGAGAAACTTATCATCAGAAGACCAGCTATCATGAGATTTTTTTTTTGGCTATAGCAACTCATGTAACTATCTACAAAAGCATAAAAGTGTAGTAATCTACAGTGGGGGAGGTAGTGTCCTCACCTATGGAACTTTTAGAGCTTTGAAATATTGTTCAGAATAACACCATATGGAATGAGAAAATATTGTGATTCCCCATCTTTCTTAACATGAGGAATCTGAAGTTTAGAGAAGATGGGTAACTTACTGATAGATCACAAGGATATTCCCCAACTCCACAGAACCCTGACTTGAACCAGAACCACCTAATCTCAGTTAGGGAGAGGGGTGGGAAGGAAGGCAGAGGGATAGAATTCGAAACTCAAAATTTAAAAAAGCACAAATGTTAAAAAATTGTTTTAACATGTAATTGAGGAAAATGTTATATATATGTATATATACATATGCGTACACATACATGCACATATGTATATAATGTGAAAGTGAGGTCTATAATATCTACGTCAATTGGTATATGTATGATGATCATAATATGTAGATTTGTTGGAGCTTCCCTACTTTCCAGGGGACCCTAACTTGAAAGCTAAGGTTGAAGTCAGTCATTGATCAGATTTCCTGACAGGTTTAATAATCCCCCTTGCTTGTAATTGCCAAGTGAAGTGAACCAGATGCCCCACTGCTGCTCCTGACCATGCTAATCCCGGGTCTGTGCCCCACTGAACAACCACAAGTTTCAACAATCCTAATAGCTTTATGGATTTAGTTATTTGTGATTTTTACATTAAAAAACCCTACTACTGCCATAAATGAGTGAACCCCCCTTCTTAGGAAGGAGTGTGTGTGTGTCTGTGTATGTATGTGTGTATGTGTGCATGTGTGTGTGTGTGTATGTGTGCATATGTAAGACCAGAGTGGACATCTCATTCAATTTATGACCTACAAGTTCCCCTAGTCTAGTTTATACATAGACAGGAATCTCTTCTACTTTATACTGAAAAATGATCATCTAGCCTTTGCTTGAAGACCTATCTTGAGGGGGAGTTGATTACTTTCTGAAGCAATCTCTTCTCTTTTTGGAAAGCCATTTCCTACATGGAACCTAAATCTACCTCTCTTCCAACTACCCACCATTCCTAATTTTTTTCTCTGGGACCACAACAGAGTAAGGCTAATCCCTCTTCCATGTCACAGCCCTTCAGATATTAGAAGGAAGTAATCACATTCTCACCTAAGTTTTCTCTTTTTCTGTTTAAATGTTACTAGTTCCTTAAGCTCATCTTCATATGACTTGACCTTCACCATCCTGGTTGCCTGCCTCTGGACACTTTCCAACTTATCTGTAGTATCCTTCCTAAAATATGGGGGCCAGAACTGAACATAATACTCTACACAGAGTCTCATCAGGATAGAGTGTAGTAGCACCATGACCTTCCATAGTTTTGGACCCTCAGTATAACCCAGGAGGGAATTATCTCTTTTTTGGCTGCCATGTCACATTGTTGACATGTAACATTGCATTTTTGCTAAAACAGTCTTTTGACTTTAAGCTCTATGTTCTTTCAACTACAACATTCCGATCTTCTTCCCAGCTCTGTTATCTATTCTCTGAGTAATCTTAGGCGAGTCACTCATCCACTCTGGGTAAGCTATAAAATAGATTCCATTCTAGCTCTAATTTTCCATGATTCTTTGATCTTTGTTTTATGGGGTCAGTTTGTCATCAGACCCTGAGAAAATTAACTTTATCTTCTATAAGAAAGAAGGTGGAAGTTGGAGGGAACACAGTGGCATTCAGTAATCACTACTCAAATCCGGATTGTTTTGTTGATTACGGGTGAAGTTTCTAGGGTTCTGTGCCTCTTTGAGTGATTAAATGGTGAAGTTGTTGAGAGAAGCCTGACATTTTCTTTAAAAGAACCTCTTGAATTCATAAAAAAATACAAAAAACCAAACAAACAAGCAACACAATACATTAGTTAGTACCTGTGTTTTTTTAAAAGCAAAAGAACACAATGAGGTCAGGCTGTACCCCTCAGAAAAAAATACCCTTGCAGTTCATGAAATTTTTGACATATGATTTGTGAATACCTTAGCATGTTTAATGATCCTTTGTAACTGTTGAGTTTTATCCATCTTCACTTCTATCTCTATTAGACTGGAGGTACAACATGGTACAGTGGTAAGAGGACTACATTTTTTTGAGGGGATGTTGGGGTGGAGTTGGGGCCTATGATTTTTATTGATATGTGGAATTCTAAGTGAGAAAAATTCTATAAACCAATACACATTGACACCCATCCTGCAATTTAATCTAACCAAGTTACAGGACAAGGCTCATGGAGATTGTAAATGTTTTGCCAAGACTCAAATGTGTATCATAGTATGTCAGTGGCAGAATTTGAACACAGGTCTTTTAGATGCTGGAGGCCGCCTCCATATTCACAATGACATGTTGCCTCTCTGAGTTCTAATTAAGATTGTCATTAAATGAGACTTTATGTGAGACCTCTTATTTCTCTTTACAGTTTTATTGTCAGAAAAAGGAGGGACTAAGTAACCTTTAAGGCCTCCTTTTGAAATTCTTTGATTCTTAGGCAAGGAGGGTAGTCAATTCTGAATTTTAACTGTGTTATTTTAGACAGAGACCTTATTAGGATTTTCAGAAGTTGGGGAAAATGGGAATGAGAAGGAAATTCATTGCAAATCAGATTATTTGGGGGAACTGAAAAAAAAAAACCCGCACCTTTTCCTTCCTACGATGCTGATTGGGCTTCTAGCTTGGGGCATTTTGGTTTCTGATGCCACATTTGAAAGTTCTCTCTGCCAGGAGGTGAAATTGACGTTCAGAACTTAGTAAAGGGGATTCTGGTTCGGACCAGACGTCCTCTGAGATTCCTCCCATCATTTTGATTCTATGCAGTCAGAGAGGCGTTTCTGCCTGTGGAAGCAAGGGATGAGGGAGGTCTGGTCCTTTCATTTGTTCCTCTAGGGTTTTTTTTTTTTTGAAACTAGGAAAACCCAGAAGACCGCTATTTAGCGCCTGCAGTTTGTTGTGTGCAAGTACTTTTCGCTCGCTCCTGGCTGAGGGACGATCCCAGCCTCAGCAGGTGCTACTACCTTGGCCAGGCTGGCCTGAGGCTGAAACGAAAGAAAGGGGGGACCTGGAGGGTGGATAGGGTAGAGGAGATAGGAGCTTTATTCAGGGCCAAGAAGAGAGAAGTAAGGAAACGGAGAGGGCTCAAGGGGAGAAGGGGCGGAGAACGGGGTGTAGAGGCTGGGGTGGGGCTAAGAGTGAGAGGGTGGAAGAAGGAGGCAGTGAGGGTGGGGAGAAAGACACCTGGAAGAGTGCAGGGGTTATTTCGCACTGGGCTCACGCTCCCCTGGGTGAGGTTGCCTTCTGGTCCCGCTCCGATTTCTACTGCTACCTCTCCAGCTGGCTAGGACTGTCTGGCCAGGGAACCAGAAAGGTGGACTGAGGTCCAGTGCGGGATGCGGGTGCGCCTGGGTGCCCTAGCCGGGGCTGCGGCGCTGTCGGGGGCGCTCAGCTTTGTCCTCCTGGCAGCTGCCATCGGCACAGACTTTTGGTACATCATCGACACTGCCCGGCTGGAACAGCGCGGCCTGGGGGGCCCGGGGGCGGGCGGGGCCCAGGATCCTGGTGGTGGCAACGCTGGAGGCTTCAACCAGAGCCAGCTGGAACCGCTCAGCTCGCACTCTGGGCTGTGGAGGACCTGCAGGGGTAAGGGGCTGGTGTGTGTGTGTGTGTGTGTGTGTGTGTGTGTGTGTGTGTGTGTAACAAGTTTGGGGAATTCGGTCACAGGGAGATCCCTGCTCCACTCCCACTTTCCCTCTCCTCCTGAGACAGCTCTCCAAATCTCCCCATCTCTCCTGCGGGTCACTGCCATCTCCCTCCCCTCGCCCACCTCCCAGATCCAACGCAGCGGGGCCCTATCCCAGGCTAAGCTGTTCAGCCCTTCCTCATTTTGTTTTTCTGCTGGGGGATCTACCTCCGTCTCCATCTCCTTGTCTCTATTGTACTTCATCCTCCAGCCAGACACTCAGCTTTTCTCCTGGACTCTAATATTGGGGCTATAATGTCCTAGGGCTGTTAGCACAGATATCTCACAGCAAAGAACCAAATTCACAACTCCTATGGGCAGTTGGCGGATGAGAGTAGGTTGGGGGAGGAAAAGCGCTGGGGGCTGTGATGGAAGAGTGAGCGTTTAGGGAAGAGGGAGTTCTTACCACGAAATCCTGGAGTTACTGTCTTCTGATTTAAGGGAACTTTTTATTGAAGAGCGTGTGTGTGTGTGTGTGTGTGTGTGTGTGTGTGTGTGTGTGTGTAGGTGTGTGTGTGTATATAAATGGGTACAACTGGGAGATTCCCTCCTCCCCACTTTCATTTGTGGTTTGAAACTCCCCTTTTACACGTGCATTTACTACTGAACTGTTCCACTTCTGCTGCTGACGTTCTTTCTACCTTTCCTCCATCGATAGTGCAAAGCAAGTGCACACCCTTGATGAACCCCTTCTGGCAGGAGAACGTGACAGTCTCGGATTCAGACAGACAGCTTCTCAGTGAGTGTCTTACTCTAGGGACCGCAGTGGGGATGGGAAATTCTACAGGCATCTTGGATGGTTGGTGGGTGGGTGGAACATTTTCAAACCAGAGATACAAGCACCTTAGGGTCTTCTTCAGCTACCACTAACCTCTACTTGCTTGATGGAAGCAAGGAGTTTTATGTGTGTATAGTGGGGAGTGTTTAGCCTTGGGTGGGGGGGGTATGAAGAGGGTCTTTTAGAATATGAGTCAGAGTTTTCACAAATCATGTTTTTGCTCCTTTGAAAGTATTATAATACTATCCCTCACGCCTCTTCTCCCTTTCAGATGAAATACTGGGGATGGATGGGGGACTAAGTGTCAGAGGAGACTAAGTAATGTCCAAACTCAAATTTGTCTACCAGCCCTGGAGAAAGAAGTTTGTACCATCAAGGAAAAATAATCTTTCTATTAAATGTGCTATGGGATCTCCCCTGGGAAATTCACAGACTTTTAGAGCTGAAAAGGACCTTGGAGAGGAGTCTTAGGCTAAACCCTTCATAAGGAAATGAACTTGCTCATCGCGCAACTAGTTACAGACAGAGAGAAATGACAGAACCCAGTTCTATTCACTAATACATAATAACTCTAGTTATTTAGTGCTTACTATATGTCAGATACTTTACTACTATTATCTCATTTAGTCCTTACAAACTGAGAGATAAGTGCTACTATTATCTTACATTTTACAGATGAGGAAACTGAGGCAAACAGAGGTTAAAGTGACTTGCCCAAGGTCACATGGTAGTAAGTGTCTAAGGCTAGATTTGAATTCAAGTCTTCCTGACTTTAGTTCTGGTATTCTATGTACTGTGCTACCTAGATGTCCTAGACTTGCCCTATCAGTTTGGGTGCTTTGTACCACTACCATGCTGCTTTTCTTCTTCAATTTGTGTTGATTTAGTGCCTATAGTGTGGAACTGTCCATATTTCTCCCTGCCATTCTATGATTAAGAACATATTATTTCACAAAAATGGGAAACCAAGGCACTGAGGGGATTTACTCCACCCAGCCCACTGCAGACTTTTAGTTACAGAATAACTGATGGTAAGGGCATAGAATAAATGTGGTGTTCTCTGAGGACAGGAGAGACAACTTATCTGCTGCGGGGTATAGTGAAGAAGAAATGATAGTATATAACAGAAGGGGAAGAAGACTGTTAGCTCCTTTCAGAATGATGGCAGTGCATGATCCAGGAGCCTGAGGACATTAAAAAAATTTTTTGAACTTATATACCTTGCCCCTTGCCCAAGAAACATTTCCATATATACAGTGGAACACAAAAAGATTGTCTATGATACCATGAATCTCCATTTCATATTGCTTTAAAACAGTACATTAGAAATTGCACACATTATTTTAAAAACTGTCTTTCTTCTTGGTGTTCCCTTCTCAACTTCCTTCTATTTCCTTTTGTGCATTTAAAAATGTTTCCATGGCCCTCTTTTTTGGACATCAATGTCACTGCTTCTTTCTCCCCTTTTTAAACACTAAGAGAAAAAAACAAACACCTCTAATAATGAAAAAAGCATCATCAGGCAAAACAAATCCACACAGTGACCATGTGCAAAAAATGAATGTTTCTTTCACACTATGAGTCCGTCATCTCTGTCAGGAGGTGTTTAAAATGTTTCATTATAGGTCGTCTAGACATGGTTGGTCATTGCACTGATAATGTTCTTGAGTCTTTCAATGTTTTTTCCCCCTTTATTATGTTACTTTTGTTTGAATTGCTTTCTTCATATTTGCTCATTTTGTCCTGTATTTGTTCATACTACTGAGAATTCTCTGCATTTTTCTCTTTCATCCTTCTTCACTGCACAATCATATTCCATTACACCCACATATCAGAGTTTGTTCAGCCATTCCCCAATTGATGTATACTTCCTTACTTCTAGTTCTTTGATTCCCTCCCTTTTAGTCTCTCTTTAGAGATTAAGAAGCTTGTTTTGCTTGGGACTATTCCATCCCTGATAATATCCTCTTTCTGTATACCTTCCCATCCCTCTTATTTCTCTATTGAGTTTGATGTATTTCTGAATCAAATTTTGTGTGTTCATTCCTCATTTTTCCATTTCATATAAGAGTGAAGTTCATTTAATGTCTCTTCTTCCCACACTTTCCTTCATAGTTGTATACTTTTCTCATTCCAGTTATGAGAAGCAGCAAGTTTTACTCCCTTCTTCCTCCTCCTTACCCTAATGCTTTCCTTTTACTCTTGGTTCTTTTACAACATCAGTACAGGAAGAATTCACCCCAGAAATTCTTTTTTTAAAATTTAACTCCCTCAAAAGCCCTTGAAAAAAGTTAAGATTCTGAAATGACACTTTTTTCAGAAAGTAAATATTATAAGGTTAGAACTGTATCATCAAATAGTTCAATTTATTTATTCAAATTTATTTGCCATCTAAATTTCTTTTAATTCATGTTTGTATTTTAAAGTTCTTACTCAGCTTTATATAGACCAGAAAGTCTCTGTTGAAAGTGCTATATCTCACTAAAGGTCCATTTCCTGTCACTCCTCAACCCCAAATAAACTTAAAGTTGTATGGTATTTTTATTGGTTGCAAATCTATACAGTTTGTTTTTTGTAACATTGTATTCCAAGATCTTCTCTTGTTTTTCATAGATGTTTCCAAATCTTGTGGCATTCTGACTGTGGTTTCTTGAAACTTGAACTGTTTGTTTCTGTATGTTTGAGGTACTTTTTTTCTTTGATATGAAAACTGTAATTTGGCTATGACATTTACTTTAGTAGCATCAGGAAGTGAATACTGGATTATTTCTATTTTAACCTTGCTCTCTGAATTTTGATAGATTCAGGCAGTTTTCATTTATGATTTTTTGATTTATAGTGTCTAGATTTTTCTAATCTTATTTTTTCTGGGAGTCTTGGATAGAAGTCCTGGCAGCATTTGTAGTTAAGCACAAATAATTGTTGAGTGCTTGCTTTGTTTCTGGCACTATGCTAGATATTTTGGGTGATAAGACATAGTTCATGACTTTGAAAAGATTACAGTTTAGTCAGGGAAACAACATTATCATATTTTAAAGCTTTAAGTTATCTGCTGAACTGTAAGCTCTTATATAAGCTTTGTGTTTCTGCAGTCTCCAAAAATTTAAGTGCTTACTAGGTACCAGACACCAGAAGAGCAAAGACAATGAATGAAACAATTTCTACTCACCAGAAAGTTCAGTTTTAATGAGATGAGACTAATATTGATTTCACTGGTATAAGAAACTTCTGATGGGGAATTCCTTCTATCAATGTAAATCAACACTTCATGAGAACACTGAGAAATTATATTACTTACCCAGGTTCACACAGTGAGGGGATGTCAGAGGCAGAACCTGAACTTGTTTTCCTGATTCTGAGGCCAACTCTTTATTCTCTATGCCATGCTGTCTCTGCCTTGTAAAGAGCAGGCACAGTAGATATTTGTTGAATTAAAGCAAAATATATATTCTCCTGTTTTTTGTCCTTTGTTCTTGAAAAGGACAAAAATGACATCACTATGTTGTGTTCAAAGTCCAGCTGTGATTGATCAGACCAATATGAGTTTAGAAGGCTCTACCACAGATTGGGCGCAATAATCCTATGTATGAACATTTGGAGTGGAGATGTCTCTAATTTGATGCATCTCCTGTTTCTTTTGAGTAACTGCAATTCTACTTTGTTCAAAGAGCACAGTGCCTTCTTTGATGCAGGCACACCACGCTGGTGGTCCTGTGCCAGTGTCTCCCATGTCTCACAACCAATACCTAAGTTCTTCGGAGAGACCTTGAGAGTGTCCTTGTATTGCTTCTTCTGACTTCTTTGTGAATGCTTGTCCCATGTGAATTCTCATAAAATAGTCTTTTAGGCAAATATGCATTTGGTATTTGAATAACATGTATAGTCCATCAGAGTTTCACTTTCTGGAGTAGACTTTGAATGCTTAGAAGTTCAACTGGAGAAAAAAACCTCAGTGTCTGGTACCTTTTCTTGCTAGGTGATGTTCAAAATCTTCCTAAGACAACTCAGATGGAAGTGGTTCAGTTTTCTGGCATGCTGCTGGCAGACTGTCCAGGTTTCATAGGCATACAACAATGAGGTCAGCACAATGGCTTTGTAGATCTTCAGTCTAGTAGGCAGTCTGATACCTCTTCTGTCCCACACTTTCCTCTGGAACCTCCCAAATGCTGAGCTAGCCTTGGCAATGTGTACATCAGCCTCGTCATCTTTGTGTACATCTGTGGAAAGTGTACTACCAAGGTAAGTGAACTTATCCATAACATTCAAAATTTCTCCATTTGCTATAACTGATGGTTGTACATATGGATGGTATGGTGTTGGCTAGTGAAGAACCTCTGTTTCTTTAGGTCAAAATTAGTAAACACAGCAGAGAATCAATCCATACTTTGTTGCATCTCAGCCTCAGAGGCTTTTGATTGAATACACAATCATCTGCAAACAAACAATCATGCATTAACTCTCCCTCCACTTTGGTTTTGGCTTGTAGCCTTTTCAAGTTAAAATAATTTACCATCAGTGCAATAGCTGACCTTGGTACCGGTTTTATCCTTGTTTAAGGCATTTGACAACATTGCTGAAAACTAATGTTCTCCTAGTATCCTGAGGCAGAATGAGGTGGCTGATGCTTAATAAATGATTGTTGATTGATTGGTAGGGAATGGTCTCTGCCGTTCAGTGAGATCTGGTGTAGGGAAAGTAACCTTTGCTTTTACAGTGTTCCAGGGTGATGGAGGAGAACGACTGTGTCCTGAATTAAATACAGGACGTTGCTAAGGCTTTGACCTTTTCAATACAGGCTTGTAAATTCGTTACTATCCTCTTGACTTCTTGGTGGAAGAACTAAAGTCAGGACTGAGGGTCAACATTTCTGTAGAAGGGAGATTATATCAAAATTTCACTCACTGTTCTGTGCTTTTGAAAAAGTAATGATGCTAGGTCAAGAGGTTGCTTTAAGATCAGATGAAAATTCATGACTTATCTGAGGGTTGGAGCAGATTGTCTCTTCAAGCACATTCTCCTTAGTAAGTCATCTCAGGGAAAGCTTCCCCCCAAATCTCATTTTCCAAAAGAAAATTTATAAAATTTGACTTAAATTCCTTCGCTATTTAGAATTATCCCTCTTGAATACTAGGGATAATTTAAGGTCCCAGCTTTTTCCATGAAGGTAAAGAAGGCAGAAAGGAGAGGAACAGGCATCACCAGAAGTTACCATCACTTTTCAGTTTTCTGAAGTCATTGTGGGGAGATGGAAGCTCTGCGAACAATGTTTTATTTCACTTCAGAGAATTCGTCAGTGACAAGCAATCTACCGAGATGAGATGGCAAACGGTGAGTGCTGTTATGCCTTAGCATACCCCGAAATCTATCTTAATACTCTAATTTTATTAAAGCAACTCAGTAAATGGTACTCAGTAGGAAAACTGGTCTGATGATTGTGGAGGTTATTCTCTCTGTTACCTTTATTCCAATTAGGGCTGAAGGGAGAGGTGAAGTTTTTTGTCTAGGTTGAAGAAGCAGCTTCTGTTTGGACAAATGGCTATCCAGACTTAGCATCTGTCTTTTTATCATCTGTCAAATGAGCCCTCAGCACTTGAGGTAACTGGAATGGTAGATGGAATTACTGCTGGCCAGGAAAGAGAAGTTCATTTGGAGGATTGCTCATCAAATTAGTTTGGGATATAAGAATGAAACTTGGAGGTGCTATACTGGGAGGTGGAATCTCAGATCAGATGTGGTAACGTGAAATGCTTTGCAAACTTTTAAGCATATGGAGGGTGTCCCAAAATTTTTAAGCTTGAGATAGCACTAAGACTTTTGGAACAGCCTATAAAATGCCAATTAGCTATTATTACTATTACAAGAAAGATTTTTAGTCTCTCTTGGTAGAATGGAGTTAATAATCAATCAAATAATAAGCTGATAAACATTGATTAAGCACCTGTTTTGTCCCAGATGCCTTACTAGGCTCTGGTGATGCAAAGACAAAAACCAAGTAGTCTTTGCCCTCAAGGAATTTATATATTTTTGGGAAAAATTAGACACACACACACAAGCATACACATAAATTGGTAAGCAGTTATGTGGCTTAGTCAGCGTCCTGGATTTGGAGTATGGATGACCTGAGTTTGAATCCTACCTACCTTGCCAGCAAGTCACTTAACTTCTTGGCCTCAGTTTCCTTATCTGAAAAATGGGAATGATAATGAAAGGACCTTCCCCTTAGGATTGTTGTGCAGATCAAATGAAATAAAATATATAAAGCATTTTGAAAACCTTTAGGTGCTATATAAATGGTAGCTATTATTAAATATACACAAAATAAATATAAAACACTTGAACTTCAATGGAATCTTTGCTCCAAAGAGGGAAACACTGAGGAAGGCATCTATGTAGCTGTGAGTGTGTATACATTCCCAGACAGCCAGAACCTACTCAGTGCTTTAGATCCCAATGAGAGATTGTCTGTTGTATGCATTCATAACAGCATTGTAGGAGATGAAGAGAAAATCAGAGAGACTACATGATATGGTGGAAAGCATGTTGGCTTTTGAGTCAGAGGAACTGATTCTCAATAATAACTTAGCTCCATGTTGCTTTTCGGTGGGACTTTTTTGGTGAGTGACTTGACCTCTCTAGGCCCACATTTCTTCACCTGTAAAATAATATGGATGGGATTATATTTAATAATCTCTTCTAAGATCCCTTCCAACTTCATATTTGTGATCTTATGACTCTTGTACTTTTTTATGTTCCCAAATCACTAATGAGTAGTGACTGCATTTGCCCTTAAATAATGGATTAACACTGACCAAAATCATGAACTAGACAATGTCTGTTCCTGGCGCAGGTTACCCCTTTATGTCACTCTTTTTTTAAATCCCATATGGTTTTCCTTCCAAATGTGGGGGCAGAGAAGAAGAAGTAAGAAGCCTCTTGATGAGAGTGAAAGAAGAGAATTTAAAAGCTGACTTGAAGCCTAACATATAAAAAAACTAATATCTTTGTAACCAGTTTCATCACTTCCAGGCAAATAGAGAGAGATGAAATGGAAGCAGTGTCAGATTTTATATTTTTGGGTGCAAAGATTATTGCAGATGGCAGCGGTAGCCATGAAATTAAAAGATGCTTGCTCCTTGGAAGAAAAACTATGGCAAATCTGGACAGCATACTAAAAAACGAAGACATCACCTTGCTGACAAAAGTCTGTATAGCCAAAGCTATAGTTTTTCCAGTAGCAATCTATAGCCATGAGATTTAGACTATAAGGAAAGTTGAGCACTGCAGAATTGATGCTTTCAAATTACTAGAGAAGACTTTTGAGAATCCCTTGGTCAACTAGGAGATCAAATCAGTCAACACTTAAAGAAATTAATTCAGATGATTCACTGGATGGTCAAATACTGACGTTGAAGTTTAAATATTTTGATCACATAATGATTAAACAGGAATCATTGGGAAAGCTTAACTATTTTGGCCACTATATTTTGGCCAATATATTGAGAAAGATTGACGGCAAAAGGGAAAGGGGATAACAGAGGATCAGATGGATAAATGGTGCCATGGAAACAACAAATATGAACTTGGACAGACTTCGAGAGAAAGTGGAGGGTAGAAGGATCTGCTGTGCTTTGGTCTACAGAGTCATGAAAAGTTGGATATGACTGAAATGCAAGATGTTTGCAAACCAACAATTCTGTGTAGCCTTGAGAATTAGATTTATATAAAGGCAGGATTTTTTAACCGTTTTAATGTCATGATAAAGCCTATGGACTCCTTCACAGAGTGATACTTTTAAATGCTTAAAATAAAATGTGTAATATAACAAAGGAAATCAATTATATTGAAATAGTTATAAAATACATTTTTTAATACAAAATTCCAGGGCCCTAAGTTAAGGACTTCTGAATTCTAGATGATAATCACAGTAGTATGGGACAGTTAAGTGGTACAGTAGATTGAATGTATAGAGTATAGGACCTGGGGTTAGGAAGACAAATCTCTGACACTTACTAGCTGTGTGACTCTGGGCAAGTTACTCAACCCTATTTGCCTCAGTTTCATCATCTATAAAATGAACTGGAGAAAGAAATGACAAATCACTCCAGTTTCTTTGTCACAAAAGCTCCAGATAGAATCACAGAGTCAGATATGACTGAAATGACTGAGCAGCAACAAAATCTAAGAAAGAAAAAAAATTGTGTAGTGTAAATGAAGATCTGAGTTTGAATCCTGCCTTGGCCCACCTTAGACCAATTACTTAACCTCTCAGTGCCCCAAGCAAGACTGTAAGTTGCAGAACAGTTGTAAATCAGCATTGACAGAGGGAGTTTCTTTACAAGAGAGCTCCCTCTACAACAGAGAAATCCCCAGTCCAGGAAATTTTTAAAAATGCTTTGCATTTAATAATACTTAATACTTTTAACATTTGCTTTCATATTTGATCCTTTCAACAACCTTTTGAGATAGGCAGGGCATGTGTTACTATTCCAGTTTTATTGATGAGAGTAGAGTGAAGCAACATCAATAAAAGATCAAACTTCAGTTTTATTTTGACTTTGGAGAGAGCTGACAGTGAATGGATGAAGTCATTCAGTCTCTGTGTTCCAGTTCATTGATGAGGAGTTGTCAGTGTGCAAATAGGCACGTTACAAACTTCCTCTAGAAAACTCACAGCTTCAAGTGGGGATGGCAAAAGGCAAGAAAGGATAAAATTTGTTCATTTGGGGTATTGGTAGCAGGCAATAGATTTGATAAGGCAATAGGTTTTACCCAGGGGTGCTAGTGTGATGGAGTTGAAAAAAAAATCATTCTACTAAGAACAGAGAACCAGGCTCGGGAAGAGGAGCGAGAACCTGTGGTCTTCTATGTCCTTGGGTGTGATCTTTTGACTTAGTCTAAGTTTTACAGAACAAATCCTTTTATTAAAGGGATTTCTTCTGTGAAGTTTGGATTCAGTCAAAATACTGCACTTGAGGACCTAAAAGGCCACATGTGTCCTTGAGATTGCAGGTTCCCCACCCCTGCAAGACCTACCTCTGCCACCAACTAGCTGTGTCACCTTCACCAAGTCACTCTTGGAGCCTCAGTTTCCTCACTTGTAAAATAAATGACTTCCACTAGATAATTTAATAGAAATGTGAGATACTAAACTTTTGAGTTGGAAAGGATCTCAGAGAGGATCCATTCTCACCCCTTTATTTTAGAGATGAGGAAATTGCAGCCCAGGAAAATGACATGACTTACACAATGTCATAGAGGCAGAAAATGGAGCAAGGATTGTAAGGTCTCTTTCAGCTCTCACACTCTGTTCCTGGGCAGTTTGTTCAAGCTTTCACAACAAATTAGCATCAGAGATAAGTATGGCTAGAACTCTGATCTCTGGAACTCTATATAGGCAGAGGAGGTATAGCAGTAAGACATGAGACTGACTTTGGGTATATCTCAAGATAAAGAATCTCATTGCCTTATAGTCACAGCAATGACAGAAACTATGATTAGGGAGTTTGCTTTGATTTAGAAAATAAAAAAGTACACCTACCAAATAGCCTCAAAATGGAATCTTAAATGGTAGTGTGGTAGTTGCCATGAATGAAAATGGGATTTGGATAGGTAATTGTATTTACAGGCTCTTACAGCTCAGGAGGGAGTCTAAATATCACATATGTATAAGAAGTAGGTTACTCAGTGGAGAGGGAATATGCCCTCTCTGTATTCATTTTTTCTTCTGGAAGTAATGCAAAATACAGCATCTGAAAAACAACACTTGATGTTTTCCTGTAACTTCAAGTTCTGCAGGCTTGCTTCATTAGCTTTCTATAAGTCAGGCAGGGGGGATTTTAGCTCTTGGGATAGATTTGAGGTATCCTACTCTTTGCCTCTGTTGAAGTAATGGTTGAGGACAGTCTAAGATTTCACATGCTAGGAGATTGGTGTTAGAAACTGAATTGTGGTTCTGGGTCAGTATAGGGCCATGCTTCAGAAATTGGGGAAGGATAAAAGAGTAGCCTCTTACTTTTGTGAGAGAAACCTATCCCTAGTATCCTCCTCTGAATATGAACCGGTCATCTCTATTCCCATAATAGTTTTCTATGGTTGAATTCTTTCTCCTTTGCTTGTGCATTATTTTTCTTGCGGTAATAACTTAATTTTTGTAATCACCTTTAGCCCTCAGGAATGGGAATGGGAAATGGTGCCTCTTGCCCCAGAACTTCAGTTCTCCCCTTTAGCTTGGAACCAAAGTCAAACCTCCAACCTCCTGTAAGTGCCCGTAGCCAGGGGCTTTCTGCTTCAGTGTGTCTGCACTCACTAGGTGTGTGCTGGATCCTTCTCGCTCCCCCACCACTCTTCGGAGCACAGCTGGGTCTGGCGTTCCTTATCAGGAATTGAGGTTCCCTCAGTCTTCCTGGGCTCAAATGCCCAACTCCCCCCACTATGGGGGGAGTAAAAGTCCCTCCTTCTGGGGCTGATGCAGTCTCCCAAACCATATAACTCCAGGGCTTGCAGCTTGTTAAAATAGAACTTAGCCTGCAAGTGTTTACTCTTCACAAGGACCAAACCTCATCCTGGATTTTTCTTTTAATCTTCTTGAATTGTCCCAGGAAAACCCCAGTTATTCCACTATTCTTATTTATCTCCACCCACACTTTGCCCTAAGGTGCTATTTTAGCTCTTTTGTGGGGGAAAATCTACTCCATTTTATTCCCAGAATCCTCTCCCCCAATTCTAATTTTTAAGGAATTATTTTCTTTATTTTATTTTGTTTTAGAGGGGTGAAACAGGGTAATTGGGATTAAGTGACTTGTCCAAGGTCACACAGCTAGTAAGGGTCAAGCATCTGAAGTCAGATTTGAACTCAAGTCCTCCTGAGTTCAGGGCCAGTACTCTATTCACTGAGCCACCTACCTGACCAAGGAATTATTTTCACTAGTGAACTTTTATATCTCCTTTTCCATTTGCTCAACTCTACTTTTTAATGAGTTCATTTCTTCAGTGAATTTTTGTACATATCTTTCCATAGGATCAATTCTGTTTTTTTATGGAGTTCCCTTTATTGGAATTTTGTGCCTCTTTTACCATTTGACTTATTCTGTTTTTTAAGGTAGTATTAATAATTTTTTGTAATTTCCCTTACCAAGCTGTTAACTCTTTTTTCATGATTTTCTTGCATCATTCTCATTTCTTTTCCTACTTTTCTTCTACCTCTCTTATTAGATTTATAAAATCCTTTTTTGAATGCTTACAGGAATTTTTTTTTGGATCTGAGACCAAATTGCATTTTTCTTTGAGGCTTTGGATATAGCAGTTTTGACTTTGTTGTTTTCTTTTAAGTTTGTGCTTTGATGTTCCCAGTTACCATAGTATCTTTCTGTGTTTACTTTCTTTTTGTTGTTGTTTGCTCATTTTTCTAGCCTCTTTCTTTAATTTTGTGTTAAAATTGGCCTCTGTTCTTGAGCTGGAGGAGGCACTGTCTCAAGCTTCAGGTTTTTTGTATGGCTCTTTTCAGAGCTAGGTCTGGGGGGGTCTGTAAATTTTTAGTTCTTCCAAGGTGGTATCTTGGAAGGAGAGGTGTATTTACAATTCTCTTGGCCTATGCTCTGGGCTATGAGTGACCACAAGCATTCTTTTCTGTCCTCATGCTGTGATCAGGCTTCCCACTCTTCTATGGTTGCAAGTTCCGGTGTATTAATACTCCTCCTTTCCCTGGGACTGTCATAATATGGGCAATGCAACAGAGTCTTGTACCCCTTGCCATCCAAGGTACCCCATAATCTCCTTCTGACCAGTTGTGGACTAAAAGCTCCAGAAACCACTGCCATAGCTGATTCAGTTACCCCCAAGGCCTGCTGCTGGACTGTGCTCTACCCTCATCACTGTGTAAGAGACCCTTACTCCTGACCTTTTAAGTTGTCTTGGACTGGAAAATTGTTTCACTTCATTATTTTGTGGGTTATCTCATTCCAGGATTTATTTTGAGGCATTATTTAAAGTTGTTTGGAAGAGAATTTGAGAAAGCTCAGACAAATACCTGCCTTTTCTTCACCATCTTGGCTTTGCCTCTCATACTTTGTTTTGTGCTTAGTAATGTGCTACTTACTCATTGTCAGAAACAGAAAAAAATGTACAGTTTAATGTATTGTATAATATATGAAAATGATGCTCTAGGTGTCAGTAAATTTCATAGGAGTATTATAAATAAAAGATAATTTATAAATTTAAATTTTTATTAATTGTTATTGTTGATAATAGTATAAAATTATCATAGAAGAGTTTTGAGATGATTTAGTTATATAATGACTTAGACCTTATGGTCCTCCTCACACAGAAGCTCCTCTGAATACTACCCTAATCTTGGGGGGCATTGCGGATATGGGTCAGTCAGTCTCAACTCAAAACATAGATCATGAGTCTCCATTGGTGTGTTTCTTTTACTAGTCAATCAGAGGGCACATGGCTTCAAAGAAAAACAAATTTAGTTCAACAGTTTAGATAACTAAAAGAAGAAAGGGTTCAATATACTCCTAAGAGACCATATTATCTGTGGAGAAGGGGACACACACAGAAAAGAAGTATCAGGGAAGCATGTGTGTAGGGAAGGAATGCTCAGCACAATTATTCCTCTGATGCTGCAAAGTCATCAGGGTCCTCCAGTGATGTCATCAGGGTGAGCTTCTTTTTCTGCTCAGTTGGAAGTCTCAGGCTCATTGTTTTCTCTGATATACTTATCACAAGTCCCTGTTGCTGGACTTGTGAATGTCTTTCTCCTAACATCTACAAATGTTTTTGCTTTTCCATAGAAGGAACAGCTTGTCACCTGCTGAATTTTGTAACTCTAGAGTCTGTCTTTAGCTCTTGTGTGGTACACATCCTGGCCAGCCACACAAATCCAGTTAGATAGAAAAATCAATTTGTGTCATATTCCTGGTTGTTAGATTTCAGTCTTCAAAATATCTCAGAGATACCATATTTGTTAAACTTGAAAAGAGATGTGTTGAGGGGAGGTGACAAGGAATTTTTTCACTCCACCCACCCTCTTCCCCATGACCCTGGTTGCCATAGAAATCTGGTTGGGGCAAACTGAAAGGGCTAGTTAGAACCATCAGATCTGATGACCTCTACTGTAAATTCTTTTGTTTTACATTCCTACCAGTCACAAAAATCACTGATCTCCCTATATTGGGTTAATGAATTTATTGTGAAAAAATATTAGGGGAGGCTTTAGGGTATACCTATATAAGAAACAATCCTTGTCCTCCAGGAGGGCCATACAGAGATTAAATGATTAACAGTACAAAACAGTATATTGTTTATATTTTGATGCTTTAGCCGACCTTTGATCTTATTATGGTGGGTACTCCCCAGATGTGTGCAGGAGCCAATTGACTTTCAAGTTTATTGTTCAATTTTCCCGTGTAAATATTTACACCTCAAAATTCTATGAACACTTCAAATCAGGGCTTGATTTTTGGTTTCCTTGATTGTCTACACTTAAGAAAGTGATAGAGAAAGACTTAACAATGCAAGTGAAACCTAAATGCAGATCTGTGCATATTACTTTTTTCTTCCTGGAAAATTGGTTATTTAATATTTACCAGCACCTATCTGCTAAGCCCTTCCATGGTGCACATTGAAACCTATTCTTGAATTTTCATTTCATATATCTCTTATCCATTTCCTCTCCTAGATTCTTTACAAGAGTCCACTGAGGCCTTTGTCTAGCTTTCTTGCCATTAAGTGGGTATCACTAGAACAGAAATGTTCTCCATTTGCTTTTTCTGGTTCTCATGACATCATTGACTTACCTCCTATGTTGGTCCTACAGCTCTTTGATGACATCCTTTATACTGCCTTTTCTGTGAAGTTTTTCCTTGGCAATATGTCACATCTTATCCAGTCCCTACCATGTACTTCTCCATTACCCTTTCACTCTCAGCTTTAACTCTATCAAAGATTGATAATTTATGATTTGAAACCAGGTAGGATCACAGGATGAACATTAATGTATAAAGATTGACCTTTATCTTGGTTTATGACCAGGAGCCAAAAATGGAGATTGTTATGGGAGTATAGAGAATGGAGAAATCTGTGTGGCCTGAAGTCATCAGGGAAGGCCTTGTAGAGAAGATAGAATAAACTAGGCTCTGAAGAATGGATGATGTATTCTAGGAATACTGAGATTAGCCTATCTGAAGTGAAAGCATAGTCTCAGGGGTTTTTTTTCTGTGAAAATAGATTCATAACACTTATGTTCTCACTGTCTTCCATCATTCAAGGACTTCTGTGGTATAATGGAGAGGTCACTGGGTGACCCAAGAATATTTGAGTTCTACAGTTTATTCATTATGTGATGTTGGGCATTGAGGTAGCATGGAGGTAGGGGACAGAATGTTGACTGGGAATAGGGAAGGCTTATCTCCCATTTGACACTTAATTGATCTTGGGTAGGTCATCTAGATATCTAGTAAGTCACTAACCAGTTGGCATATGTATGGTAGAGAAATTTCCCTGTATTGACAGTTCAACATACTCAGGAAATCACAGATATTTGTATTATTTGCTTGTAACCTTGGGCAAATCACTTAACCTCTTTGAGACTCAGTTTCCTGAGTGGATAATATATTTACAATGTTTCCCTTACAGGATTCTTTCAAGCATCAAAAATGGAAAGCACTATCTGAATATGGGCAATTATTTCTATTCTAGTGTGAAAGCTACAAGTAGGAGTGAGTGAGACTTTTGGGAAGCATATTAACATTGTTAGGTCACTTGGGGCATGATTTAATTCAGCACATTGCAGGAGGCAGAACTGAAACAGATGGTATTATATATCCAAGCTGAAGTGTACTTGTTTAAATGATTGCACCAAAATAAAGCCAAAGGAAATTTAGATGGACCATGAGTCCCAACATCTGGAAATGGGCTATTCCCCGCAAAAGTCCAATCTGCCAAGATATGGTTGTCCCATGGGGGAGAACATTTTGTGTTATCGGGGGAAGCATGGTGTTGGGGGTCAGGGAACTTGAGGGAAAGCAGTTCCTAGGGAGGGCAAGTTTTTTCCTAGTTAGACTATAGGGCTTTGGGCCATACTGGGAAAGGAGCATGGAAATGGGTATGTAGGATCTCATTTCTTTGTGACTCCACACATTCCTTTTCTCCCACTGGCATTTTTTTTCTGGGTGAAATACAGGAAAACTAAGTGCCAAGGGAAGATTTGCAAGAGAAGTGAAATCACTATCATCTTGTTGAAAGGGAATTCCAGGTTTTCTAGCATTTATATAGCACTTTTAGATTTGCAAAGCACCGTATCACCTCACAACATAAGGTCGGTGCTGCTCTTATTTCCATTTTACAGATGTGAAAACTGAAGGTGACAGAGATTAAATGAATCTCCAAGGTCATACAGCTAGGCAGGAGTCAGAGTATCTGAGTTTTAATCCCAGTTGTGCCTATATGACCTTGAGTAAATAATTATTCCTTTCTTGACTTCAATAATAATGAAAACAACAGCCAGCATTTATATAGCATAGTAATATTTGTAAAATGCTTTAAAAATAATATCTTATTCAACCCTCACAACAATTCTATTTCTATTTTACAGATGAGTAAACCAAGGGCGAGAGAGGCTAAATGATTGTCCAGGGTCATATAGCTAGAGTGTTCTCTCTTCCACCTAGCTACCCCAAACACAACAGCCTCTCTGGGACTCTGTAAAATGAGGAGATTAGACTCAATGATCTTCTAGCTCTTGCATTTGCAATAGAATATTAAAAAAAGTCTACCCTTTGCACTGTTCTTTAATCTAAGGCACAGAGAGTTTTCTCTAGAAATTCCAGAAGCAGACAAAAGAACTTGTAAGTATGAAAGGGTGATGGTTTTCATCCTTAGGAGACCCTGGATATTCCTTCTTTATTCAGCTCAGTCTTTGTATGCATATGTTAGAACTCTCTGTACCATCATCAGCATTATACCTTAGGTCTCACTGATCTTGCAGAGATTATGGAAATCACATTTTCGCTTTGAAAGACTCTTGGAACATATTCAATAATGGGAGAGACACATAAATACATTTCCTCTCAGCAGTAGGCTGCTGTATCTTTTTGAGCTTTTTCTTTTTTTCATTCATCCTTTTTTTCAATAAACATTTTTGATAGGTATAGCTGAGATGAAGGTACAGGACTCGGAATTTGTTTATTTTCTTTTAGAGGACACACATGAATTTTGGGTTCTTCAATGAGAAAAGCACCTCATGGTTTATGTGTAATGGAGGTCACACTCAGTCTTGTGTGTGTGAATGTGTGTGTCTATGTGTGTCTGTGTGTATGAATAGGTCTGTATGAGCAATGTCAGGTACTGTGTGCCTCTGAACAACTCTCAGGCATTCTTCCTGGGGTACAACCTCTGCTATGTATGCTTTCCCTTGTCCTAGACTCTGTGGTATAGTGGAGAGATGGATCACCATGTTTATAGTCAGAGGACTTGAGTTCCAATTCTGACTCTGTCACTTTTCTATATGAACTTGGATAAGTCATTTTCTTTCTCTTGCCCTTACTAATAATAATAAATCCATCTATATTGCAGTGTAACATTTGCCAAGTGCTTTACAAATGTTATCTCATTTAATTCTCACAACAGTCCCGGGAGGTAGGTACTATTACAAACCCCATTTTACAGATGAGGAAACTGAGAGGGGGGAGAGGTTAAAGAATTTGTCTAGGGCCACACAGCTAATACATGTCCAAGGCAGGATTTCAGTTCAGACCTTTGAGACTCTAAGTCTAGTACTGTATCCATTGCACCACCTAGCTACCCCAAATGTATCATCTGTGCAAAGAAGTGAATTGGACTAGAAGAGTTCTGGGGTTCCTTTTTGCTTCATATTCGTGATCCTATAATCACACAGTTCATGAAACTAGATAGTATTATGTTTCTATATGTGATTTTATATATATATATATGTACACACACACACACACATATCTCTATCTATCTGTCTGTCTGCCTGTCCATCTGTCTATTTATCATCTATCTGTCTGTCTATCTATCTATCTGTCTATCTGCCTGCTTGCCTGTCTATCTATCTATCTATCTATCTATCTATCTATCTATCTATCTATCTATCTATCTGTCTGTCTGTCTGTCTGTCCGTCTGTCTGTCTGTCTGCCTGCCTGTCTATCTGCCTGTCTGTCTATCTGCCTGTCTATCTATCTATCTATCTATCTATCTATCTATCTATCTATCTATCTATCTATCTGTCTATCTGTCTATCTGTCTGTCTGTCTGTCTGTCTGTCCGTCTGTCTGTCTGTCTGTCTGCCTGCCTGTCTATCTGCCTGTCTGTCTATCTGCCTGTCTATCTATCTATCTATCTATCCACACACACACTAAGCACTGTGCTAGGCACTAGCTAGGAAAAGACCTGGAATCAGAGGCCAAGCCTCAGAGTCTGTCTTCCTACACTACGTTGGCCTTATCCTCTCTCTTCAAGGGTGGGTGATCCCACTTTTAATTTTCTGGGGAGATAAAAGCATCCATTCAGTTCCACTAAAATAACCATAACAAAATTGATCTTGAAAACTCTCTGCTGGTTTAGATAATGCATGTGAAAAGGTATTGAGATTTCTGAAGCACTGTACAACGTAAGGGGTGATTACGCCAGACAGTCCATTTTCCATGTTGGACTTATAAGAGAGGATGGTTAGCAATTCTGTCCGGTGGGGCCAGGATCTAAGATCTAAATATTTAGCACCTTACCAAACTAAGAGTTCCAAAGGAGAAACTTGTCTGAAACCTTAGCACATTCTGTAACCTTGTAAAGGATGAATTAATTTCAAAAAGGAGCAGATTAAGAATCAATATTCATGTTCCAAAGTCTGATCCTGAAAATCTAAGAGTAAAAAGAAAAAAAAGGAATCTTTTTTTCCCCAACTGGAGCTTTTCCAACTATTCCACAGGGAGCCTGCTCTTACCCAGACATTTAATTGAACATGCACAGTCAGTCAGCTTGCAATGTGTCTGGAAAAAAATACACAAAGTCAACTAGGGTTTAGCCGACACCAGGAAACCTAATTAATTTCTAAATGAGAAAGGATTTTATTTTCTCAGCCTGTAATTTGGGGTTGAATGGGATGTAGCTTACAAATCTAGGTATCCAAGGTTTCTCAGCACCACCTGCTAAAATGCCCTTTGGTTCAGAAAAGTTTTCTTCTCTCTTCCTAACAGAAACCATAGGAGTTGTACTCTCATGGTTGGTTTCTGCCCTTCAAGACAGATGTTTCCAACCACTGGTTTAGGAACATTATAATAATCCTTCACATCTATAGGGCACTTTAAGATTTCTAAAATGTCTTCTTCAGAAGGGACCTGTTGAGGTACTTAGTGCAAATGCTTTTATTTCTATTTTACAGAAGGGGAAGCTGAGGCTGATTGAATCTTAGAACTGGAAGAAATCTTCAAAGTAATTTAGTTCAAAGTTTTCTATTGTTCTTGAAGATAAGGGAACCAAAGCCCAGGGAAGGGAAAGTAACTTGCTCAAGGTCACACAGTTAGTAAGTGGCAGAGGATGTGCTATAACCCAGGGATGCTAATTCTGGTGCCAGGGCTTACTCTGTTGCACCACACTGTCTTTCCACTGTACTCTACTCTTCTATGAGTTGACCATATCAAGAGGGTTATGTTCAGTTCTGGACACCACAGTTTAAGAATGGTATTGACAAGATGGAAAATGTTCCAGGGGAAGGACAAGCAGGATGAGGAAAGATCTTGAGTAATCTAGAGAAGAGAAGACAGGTGATGGAGTGGTGAGAGAAGGGTGATTACAGCTATCTTTAAGTATTTGAAGGACTGTCTAATGGAAGAGACGTTAAGCTTGTCTTTTGTGGCAGCATGAATAGAGGAACACAGAGTCAAGAAGACAAATTCAAATCTTTCCTCAGTCACTTATCAACTCTGTGATCCTCAGAAATTTCCTCAACTTATTTCATCCTTAGGGTGGTTATAAAGCTCAGATGAGATAATGAATGCAAAGCATGTTGTAACCCTTAAAGTGCCATAGAAAGACTGCGATTATAATTGTTGTTCTGTTTGGCTGCAAAGAGAGGAATTTGAAGCAAATGTTAGAGGTTGCAAAGAGACTGATTGAAGTTTGATATCAGAAAACATTCTCTTACCGCTGGAACTGTCCAGAGTAGAATGATCTCCAAGGTGGAGGGTTCTTCCTCTCCTTTGAAGGTCTTCAAGTTGTGACTTGCCAAGTTTGTTAAAGTGGGGACTCCTTTTGTGTATGTTTTACACTAGATAGCAGGTTATTTGGACTAGATGGGAACTTCTCTGACAATTCTTAAATTCTATGATTAATTTTTTTGTTCCCTTGAGTCTGCCTTTCTTACAGAGACTGGAAGTGCAGTGACCACTCACTAGGCTTACCCTACCACTTACCAGCATGGAAACTTTGACCTGTTTTATTTTTCTCTCCTGGTTTGGTTTGATTCTTCTGAGACAGCTCAGTGGCCCTCTACTCCTGGGTGTTCACCATATTGGTGCCAGACTTAGTGTGGATACCCAATTGACTTTTCTCTCCTGCCTCACATGTAGTTGGGACGAAATAGCTTACTTTCATCTTCCAGCTATCATTGAAACTTGGCTTCCCCCAATGACACAGACTTTCTGGCCACCCTTTCCAATACTGGCTGTACTCTTCATTCATTCTCCTCAGCTCAGTAGGAGGGCAAGGTGTGTGTTCTTCCTTTGTTGCTGAAGAAGACCATGCCATCAGAGACATGACTTGCACTTGACTTTGTTTTGAGTGAGGGAGGGCTGTGCAGGTCACCAGTCTCACTTCTCCTCTAGAGCCATCTGAATCCAGTGACCAGATATTCATCAGGGTGACTGGAGATGACCCAGGATGAGGCATTTGAGGTTACGTGACTTGCCCAAGGTCACACAGCTAGTGAGTGTCAAGTGTCTGAGGTGAGATTTGAACTCAGGTCCTCCTGATTCCTGTACTGGCGCTTTATCTACTGCATCACCTAGCTGCAAACAGGGTTAAGTGACTTTCCCAGGGTCACACAACTAGTAAAATTTGAATTCAGGATGAGGAGTCTTCCTGATTCCATTGGGACACTCTTTGCCACAGAACTGCCTAAAGAGGGCAAGGAGAGGGGGTGTGAATTGAGATAAGTTTGTCACTTCCAGATTCTCTCCTTGACTCCATCACTCAATAACTCTTTATATTTGAGGTGAATAAATTCGTATTTACTATCCAGTTGAAATCCTTCTAACTATTGTCTATACACCTTTAGGTCCCTCCCCTTCCTTTGAGCTTCTTTCAATTAATATCTAACACTCAATCAAAATCTTGATAGCTGTTATCTTCAGGTCATCCCCCTTCCTTCCTCAGAGTTTGGTACCTGGGTCACAATTTTTCTCGCTTTTCCAAAATCTTCACTCATGCTTAGAGACTTCAACACACACACACATATACATATACTACACATATAGTGTTGTATATGTATATACTCCCTCAAATACCCTAACCACTCTGGTCCTCAAACCACTCTTTTTCTCTGTTTCTCTACCCTACCTCAGCCACACATAAAGATGGTCTTACCCTTGATGTAACCATCAACCACAAATGTAATGCCTCCATATTCAAGAATCCCCAAATCTCCTTATATGACCATAATATATTGGCTTTTCCTATGCCTTCTCTTACCATACCCTACTCTTCATCCATACTATGTCCTCTAATACCTCTATATCTCAAGCCATCTCCCCTATACTTGATATTTTAACTCTTTTTCTTATCTTTACCCTTTGATGAACCTTTTCAATTCTGCAATACCCCCTTCTCTTGAGTCCCTAGCTCTCTTTTCATATTACTGACTATATCCTGCCAAGTCTCAGCCTTGGATCACTACCACTATCCTTTCCCTGTGTTCTCACACATATACTGCTGAATGCAAACATTCTTAATGAATTCACTGCAGATTTGTGTTGCACAACTTCAACTGTGTTCTCCTTGTTGTTAGACAAACCTACTATTCTTCCCTTATCAACTCAGCATCTCACTTTCCACAGCAGTTCTGCCAAACCTTTTTGTTCCTCCTTGGTCTATCATAGGTGCTCCCATTTTCTCTCCTATCATTTTTTCTTACCCTCTTACAGTTGGCTTCTAAATTCACCCTTCCACTGAAATTGCTCTCTCCAAAGTTATAAATGCCATATCCAATGGCTTTTTCTCATTCATTCTTTTCTACTTCTTTATAGCCTTTGACACTTGATCAGTCTTTTTTCCTTGATATTTTGTTCTCTCCAGGTTTTTGAGAAACCATTATTTTCCTGGGTCTCCAGCTGCCTATCTCATTGTTCCTTCTCAGTCTCCTTTTCTGAATCCTCATCCAGATCATTCCCTTTTACTCTAAGTGTTCTATAGGGTTCTGTCTGGTAGCCTCTTTTCTTCTCTCTTTACGCAACTTCACTTGGCTCATTAGCCACCATGAATTTAATAGCCATTGCTATGCCAATAGCAAATTTACTTATCCTACCTTAATCTTTTTTCTGACCTCAAAGCTTGCATTTCCAACAACCTTTCAGATATTTTGAACTAGATGTCCAATAGACATCTTAAACTCAACATGTCCATGAATTTCATTATGTTTCCTCCCAAATCTCCACCCCTTTCACTTCCCTATTTCTGTCAGACAGGGCAACACCATCTTCCCAGTTCCTTAGACCTACCACCTAGGATGTCATCCTGGATTCTTCAGTGTCTTTCATACCCCCACACCTAATCTATTGTTAAAAGTCTGACAATTTCATCTTTTCAACATCTCTCAAATGTATCCCCTTCTCTCCTCTGAAACTATCACTATTCTGGTGCAGGCCTTTACTCATGCCTGGATTATTGCAATGGCCTGC
>CM053769.1:66825024-66843498 GCA_028658325.1 Potorous gilbertii
TTCAGTTAGCATGTACAATCAGAGATGGATTCTGGCACGTACCAACTACCTATTCTCTGTTGGCTGGCATTGCAGTTCTAATGCCTGGGAGGAAATAGAAGCTTAAGCGTGCACTCTCTTTCTCTCCCCCCTCCACTGATAATGTGAAGAACTCATAATTTCATCTTACCACAACACACCCCACTCCAAGGATTAACTGAGACCAGGCTAGTTTGTATTCAGTGGGATTCTCACCTCCCAGCTCCACTGTGCTCTGTTCCTATGGAATTACCTGACCTGTATAACTTGCTCTTGCAAAACAATTAACTAAGTTAGGTTGTACCTGTAATGAGTCTTCATAGTATAGCTGGCCTTATGTCTTGAAAGCTTTATATGATAGTAAATATTGCAGATGGATAAAAAAATCAAATTAAAAAGGAAACGACTGGAATTCTCCAAGTAGCAAAAAGGGGAAAGCATGAAAATTTTTATAAAACAATTGGGAGTTTCTGAATGTAGAGAAGCCCACCCTCCACTCTCAACCTTGCCCAGTGTTATTACGCCATAGAACAGGAGACCTGAATTTACTGTATTCTCTGCTTCTAGTGTTTGAAATTCTCTGTGTCAACCCAGTCTTTTTCCCCCAGAGGTGAGGTTTTTTTATCCCATATGTTCCTTTTTGGGAAGTAAACATGAAGAGTAAGAATTTTTTTTGTCATTTTATAATTAGGAAAGTAAAGGGCCTATTAAACAGTCCTAACTCCAACAGAGAATTCAAGTGATCTGCATGGCTCTATGGGATTTGGAGAGTTTTGCTATAAAAATTTTATGACAAGGATTGATGATTGTTGATGAAGATGATTTTTCTCTAGAGTTTAGTGAGTATCAAGCAATCCCAGAAGCAGAGAACTTCAGGGCTGTGGGAGATGATCAACTAAATCCATCCCCATGCCCCATTTTACAGTGGAGGAAACTGACAATCCATGATGTGAAGTGATTTGTCTAAGAGCTCATAACTACCTAGTGGCAACAGTCGAAGCCTAGAACTCAGGTGTCTTGTCTTCTACTCCAGTATACTTTCTACTATACAGAAATACTTTTGCACTGAAGTGATTCTTCTCCTATTCCTCCAGCTGGTATTACATTTATTTTTATTTTAATAACCAAAGGTGAATGATTCACATGCTCTGATTATTGCAGAAGGAATACTGTATAGGTGTGAATTAGACTAACTGGCCACTAAAGTGCCTTCTAGTTCTTAGATTCCGTAATTATATATGTGTGTGTATGTATATTCTAATAGGGCAACAAAATTAGCTGTAGAATTAGTGAATTTAATTACATTTTCCAGATACATACACATGTCTATTTGAAGGTAGTATGTGTATGTGGTATGTATATATGCTTGTGTATGTGTTTTAGACCTTGTTTGACAAAAAAGCTAATGTTATTTTGGGCTGCATGAAAAATAACAGAGCTTTCAGGAATAAGAAGTTGATAGTCCCAGAGCACTCTGCTGTGGTCAGACAATATCTAGAATATCATATTCAATTTTCTGAACTACAGTTTAGTAAGGAAATTCAAAAGTTAGAGAATGTCCAGAGGAAGGCAACCAAATAGTGAAATATTCTGAGTTCATGTTATATAAATGTTAAAGAAAGAAATATTAATATTTTGTATTTTAGGTATAGTTATTCCACAAATAATTTTAATTAAACATTCTATTGTATATCTAAGTATTTCCAGTGTAGGGAGAAAAATTGAAGACTGGAATAGTTCTGTACCATCCCTCCCTCCTTGAAAGCCCTTGAACATCTCTCTACCTTGAGACAATTTATAGGAATTTGAACAAGAAAAATGTCATGTGTTAAAACGTAGTTTTGAATTGACATTTCAGAATAAATCACTAAAAACAGTCACTTAATCTTCATCTGGAATGAAAAAGTAGAGTAGGTTTTCTTGAGAGGTTTCCCCTCTCATTGGAAATAGGCCGGTGGAGGCTGAATGACAATTTGTTGGCATATTATAGGAGGAGTTCTTTTTTTTGGGTGGGAGGATATAGGTTGGACTAAACTGTGGCTCATGTTTGGTCCAACTCTGAGACTTTGTGGCTGTAATTCTGTGACTTGAGATTTAATTGCTTTTCCTTTTTTTTTTTTTTTAATTAGCCTTGGTTACTCTCTCTGGAATCAGTGTCTACATTGCCTATTCAGCAGCAGCTTTCCAAGAAGCAGTCTGCCTCTTGGAAGAGAAGGACCTCTTGAACCAGGTGGACATCAGGTTCGGATGGTCCTTGGCTCTCGGCTGGATCTCCTTCATATCGGAACTCCTTACTGGAGCAGCATTCCTATTGGCAGCTAGGGTAGTTGGCTTGAAACGGAGACAGGACCAAGCAATATGAAAGCATCAGTGCAGGGGTCCTGGGGAGAATGAGAGTTGATGGGAAGCACTTTCATAAAGCAATGGCCAAGGCTATGTATTGGCTTTTGAATTCACTGATGTGATGTACTGTTGTTTCCTGTTCCTTAAAAGATAGCCAGAAATGATTGCAAGGAAGCTAGTCTTCCATTTCCCAGTGGACTTATATTATGACTTGGCCACTGTCTCATTGTCATTAGAGTGGTGGTATGTGTCACTCTTGCTATCATATCTACTATTTGCCTATGTGTGTGTGTAATTGTGGAGGTTGGAGTGGAGGTTATTTCTTAAGCCAGCAAGTTTGATGAAATATAGAATGACTTAGCCTTTGAGTAAAAACCTTTCAGATTTTAGATTCTGATACTCTCCTCTTTTTCCATTATGTTTCACAAAATTCTTAAAATTCCTTGCCTGCCACCTGTGTTCATAGCTTCTGTCTAAAGTGGAGATGTATTGAAATATTACGTATGCCCCATTTTTAGTATACCTAATATATGCAAATATCAGAACTTTGAAGACTGATGCATTCAGAAGCATTTATTCACATTCAAAATTTTTTTCACTTTGAACTAAAGTTTGTTGCAGTATTTCAAGTAGTCAACCTGTCTACCATATTTAGGATAGAATTCTATTTATGCTGTATTGATTTTATAGACTACTTTTAAGCACCACATCCAGTGTGCATACAGTGAGGTATACCTGTGACTCAGAGGGATTTTAATGATGGTAGTAAGTGTTATGGTTTCTGTGCTTCAGACAAGAAACCTACTTTCACCTTGGTGAAATAGGTACACTGCTTCTGCTTGGGTGCTGCTATTCTGATTGGTGTTTATTGATGTCTTGGATGGGGAATGCCTTTCTCTAAAATGCTATTTGTCAAGTTTCTTTTCAACAGATAATCCTCTTCACAAAATTTTCAGCAGTGAGTCCCTGACAAAAGTTGTCTTTTATTGGTAGCACTACCCAAGTTCTTTGGAAGCTAATGGCAGCTCTATTTCTTTGGTATAGGAAATACCTCACCTGAATTCTTTTTAGTACAGATTTACTCAATCCTCAAGGACAGGTTTTCTTCACCTTTATTTGGCAATCAGGTGAAGATTATAGATCCCTTTTCAGAATAATGTTTTTAAATTTATAAAACAAAATATGCAAGTTCACAAAAGAAACCAAAAATTAATAAAAATAAAGATATTATTTTTTTTCCCATTCAGTTCATGGGAACTGGGAAAGCTAAGGAGTCCATATGCCTCAGGTTAAGAACTCTTACTCTAGGAAGAAAAGATTATAGAAAATCAAATGGTACATCCCCTGTGCTAGACAGGATATACAGGGGCCATCAGATGAATATACTCCTGCCTTGAAAGCACATCTGGGAATCTGACACCTCCAGTGTCAGATAACCAAATATTGTGGCCTGGAAGAGTTTCCTTATGTTTAACCTAGATCCTTCCTGTTACAATTCCAAGTCCATTTCTTCATGCCTTAAAAATCTGAGCCTCAGGTTTTTCTTTTTTAAAGAACAGAGATGCCCTGAATTTCTACAATAAATTACGGAAAATTGTTTTCAGTAGTAGGATGGTTATCAAATAATACAAAATGTAATAACTCTGGAGATGTTAGAATAGAAATGTATAAATACAATTGAGGATGACATATAGATCCTTTTTTTGCGTGCAGCTGAGAAGCCTGGAGCAAATTTCTGTGGCAGCCCCCTGCCCCTCCTCCCCCCACAACTTCCTGCACTTTCTTTAAATTTATTCTTGAGAGTTGAGCGCTCTGCAGTCCAAGTCTGTGTTTTCTAAAAGTCTCATCTCATAATTATCCTTCAAATTTATGTCTAGATTTCAACTAAGGACGTAATAGTAACCAATATTTGGATCAAGGAAGAATAATTAGCAATTTTGCAATGAACAGGGAAGAAAAATCAGCAAATACAAGTATAAGGGAAGAATGAAAATTAAATACTTAGCAAGGAAAACATCTAGTAAAACTACAAGGAAAAACAGTAAACTCCTCATTAGAAAATGAAAGGCATTGAGGTATCATGGATTTGAATTAGATTTAAAATTTACTAGATTTGAAACTTTTGACTGTTCTACTTACTATCTGTGTTACCTTGGACAAGTTGCTAAATCTTTTTGAGCCTCAGTTTCATCAACTGTAAAATGAAAGGGTTGGATTAGATGTCCTCTAATGATCCCTCTAACTCTAAAATCTATGATGCCATGACCGCCAAGGTCCCTTCTATCTAGTTCTAAGTTTGCGATCCTATGATCAGAAGAAAAATAAGCAAATTTGTAACAAATAAAACTGTCCTATTTTGTCTTTCAATTTAAATGTGAAATATTAGCTTATATCATGCTGTATGTCTGGGTCAGAGGTGCTTCCCTATGGATCTCGGTTATATGTAATATTGGGGCAGCTAGGTAACACGGATAGAGTGCCAGACCTGGAGTTATTCATTTTCCTCAGTTCAAATATGGCCTGTGTGACCTGGGCAAGTCACTTAATCCTCATCAGTTTCCTCATCTGTAAAATGAGTTGGAGAAGGAAATGGTAAACCACTCCAGTATCTTTGCCAAAACACCCCCAAATGGGGTCATAAAGAATTGGATGTGACTGAAAATGACTGAACAAAAACAACTACTTGTCTAGTTTTACTAGTGATCCAGCACACATTTTCATATTTTCTAATCAAGACAGAAACTGTTATATTAATTCATAATTACCTTATTTGGAGCATAAAGAGAAGAGCATTTCTGAATTAAAACTGGTGATAAATGTGTAGTTCTTCTCATGCGCATGTTGGCTTACTTTGCTACGAGCCCCCAAGAAGGAGGGTTGCTAGGTGTTATGATTTTTAGCTGTAATTGGGACCAATATTTCCTCTTCTTTGAAATGATTATTTGTAGATATTTTGAAGTCTCTTTCAGCTCTGACATTTTATAATATCAAACTGATTTACATGATAATGTAGCAAGCTGTGTTTATATCTAGATCTATGGGTCTGACCTTCATTTCGGAAGATGACATACTGGTCTGATTTTCAGTAGGGACAGACATTCAAGTTGTTTCCCCAGGAGTGGCAACAGAATTCACTGAGCCATCTTCATTCTTGCTTAGTCTTTTTTGTGGCTAATGGGACCATCTGCCATACTGTAGTCCGCCAGGAAGCAGCTTTTCTTGGCCAAGTTCGTTGGTCTCTGTGGGGACTGAATTTATGACTTGGACTTCATTAATGTCTTGACTATCCAACTTGGCTTCAGACATTTTGACATTTATTAAACTCTCATATGTGTAAATGACTCTGTTTTCTTCTTTAGTTTTTTTCATTGTCTCTCACCCTGGGGTGGTGATTGAAAGGTTGGAATCAAGTCAAATTTAGTTCAAAGAAAGCTCACTGTGTAGGACTGATATGCAGGCTGCACCAAGGGCAACCTGAGTGTACCAGTGTTCTACTCAACACCTCATAAGGAAAGTGGATATCTTCCTTCACCCTCTTAACATGGCCAACGGGAGTCATTTTTGACACTTGCTCAGATGTTCAGAAAATCACTGGGTATACAGGGGTGGGGGCATTTGTTCTGTGAAGTTTGGATTCAGTCAAAGGGCCACACTTGAGAACTTAGAGGGCCACAAATGGTCTTGAAGCTACCCCTGGTTTAGGACCTTAGGATTATCTGGTGCAATCTCCTTATTTTAATGATGGAGAAACAAGCCTAGAAATTGAAAGGAACCTCTTCAAGGTCATATAGCTAAATTGGTGTTGGGTTTGGGGTACTAATATGTGAACCTTATGGGGAAGTCAGATGACCTTTCAAAATCCCTTCCACATCTGTGTTTTTATTAGCTCAATTTGTTTCAGTTCCTTCCACATGGAGAGAGAGGGATGCGGTGAGTTTTTCAGATTTCCTATCAACTCCATGATTCAATGAGTCCTTAATTAGAACAATATTCCTTTTTTTCTTTCTCCTACTCCCTACAAAGTATAGTTTCCTTATTTCTTTCTCCTTCTGCTCAATGAGAAATTTCTATTTTGTCTCATTTCTAGTAGATCCGTAAGCTTGTTCCTTTTCTTTCCTTCTTTATACCTCTTTCTGACAAAGTCCATGAAGACTGAGGGTAGGGTAAAGGGGTGGTCTCAGAAAGGCTATCCAAGATAGTTACAAAGTTAGCAAGACGTAACTTCCTTTTGTTTACCAAAAAAATCCTTTAGTTTCTTCCCAAAGTCAATGGAGACCTATCCAGAAAATAGAGAATGGGTATGGCAATAGGGACCTAGTCCCTAAAAGATCACTATTTAACTTCTTGGATTTGGAGGGAACTCATCATTTTAAGGAGGTAGAGTGGTGCTTAATTACTGAATCATAAATGTAGAGCTAGAAGGAAACTTAGAGATCATTCAGGTCAGTGGAGTCAAATTCAAATCAAAACAAAGGTCATTAAGCTGTATATAAGAATCCTGACTTATTGACTTAGAAAAGCACAAATTAGCATTATCTATGTTCTATTATGTTTTATTTATTTTGTCACTTATTTCCCATTACATTTTCCCATTACATCAGACTGTACTCAGAAGTGTACTATAGCCTGGTGTGGGGGTGGGACTATGTCTGACACATCTGAATTAATCCAGTTCTCTCATTTTATAGATAAGGAACTGAGTTCCAAGGAGGCTGAATGACTTGTCTAAGTTAACACAGGCAGAAAGTGGTAGAGTCAGGATTTGAATACAGGTCCTCTGACTCCCAATTCAGTGTGTGTGTGTGTGTGTGTGTGTGTGTGTGTGTGTGTGTAAAACTATACTACAATGAGTTTTGAAGGAAAGTAGGGATCCTAAGAGGTGGAGGAGAAAAGTGAATGTATTTCAGGTTTTGACTGCAAACTTATGGTGTCAGTCAAAGGACTCTTCTCTATCAAAGTAGTTTTCCCAGTCAAAGGTAGCCATGTAATTTCTTATATCCTCCTTTTCGCTTACCCCAAACACCAGAAATTCCCTATTGCTTCCAGGATCAAATATCAAAAGTCACCTGACATTTAAAGCCCTTTACAAACTGACCCCTCCCTGCCTTTAGGGTCCTTTTATACTTCCTCCGCTCCACACACTTTATGCATAGGTTCCTGAACTGCCCCTGGGGAGTGCTGGAATGATCCAGGTGGTAGTGGTAGCCTTGGGTGCAGTTGGGAGGTATTAAATAAAAGTAAGGGGGTGGTAGAAGCATAAAGAAAGAAGAGAAGAAAAATGTGAAAAACTGTACGTTTTTTCTGATGTGTAACAGTTAAGTTGTAACCATTACCTTATTTTTCAAATAAACACACAAAAGGCAAGTTATGAATCACCAGTGGTCAACTCTGCTGACAGGCCTTAACAAGCAAGTGTTGGCAGGTGAGCATATGCATCGGAAATTAAGCATGCATCAGCAGGAACATGTGTGTGTCATGACTGGTTTATGATACTATATACTGTATGATTACATGATGCAGTATTGCATCACCAAAATTTCAATGGAGGAAAAACCCCATAAATTTACACTAAATTATTAAATTTAAGATGTCATTTTTTAAAAAGAAATTTTATATATTTTTTGAAATGATGCAGACTTCAAAAAAAATTACAAAAGGGTTGAAGAAGGTAATTTTCTGGGGGGCCCTGGGTAATTTCTTTTGTGAAAAGAAGGTGGTAGAGCAAATAAGTTTGGGAACCTCTGCTCTATGATCTAGGAACACTGGTCTACTTTCTGGTACTTAGACACAATATTCAATCTCCTGACTGTATATTTGCATTGGCCTATGTTTGTAATGCTTTTTTTTCCTTACCTCTGAATCCTTGTCTTCCCTGAAGACTTGTTCAAATGCCACTTTCTGCAAGAGGTCTTTCTCAGTCCTCCCTTCCTGTCCTACCTCCAATCTTTCTAGAAGATAATTTTCCATTTACACTGATGTCTACACTATATCTTATTTGTATGTAATTATTTGAATGTTGCGACCCCAATTAGAATGAGTTATTGAGAGCCGTGATGTGTTTTTGCCTTTCTTTGTATCCTTAGCACTTGGTACAGAACCTGGCCTATAGGAAGCATTCACCAAAGGCTTGTTGGGGGCAGCTGGTGGTACAGTGGTTAGAATACCAGCTCTGAAGTCAGGAGGACCTGACTTCAAATCTGACCTCGCACTAGACACTTGACACCTTGCTAGCTATGTGACCTTAGGTAAGTCACTTAACCACAATTGTCTCATCAAAACAAACAAACAAACACACAAAACCCAAATAAAAACCAAAAACCAAAATGAATCCTGGTTGACTGGCTCTTATGGGGATTTGTAGTAGAGGGAAAAGTATATGCATAGATAGTTGACATATATAATAATATATTATAATTTAGAAAGTATATAGGATCAAAGAATGTAGAACTAGGAGCCCTCATTTCCTAGCCCTCTTTTTTTTTAGAGATATAAAGGGATATTCCTCAGGCATTCCCCTCTGCACATTTTAGTCAGGCATTATTTAGGAGGCAGCCTCAGTTTCTGAAGTATAAGGGGTGTAAGGAGACCAGAGAAACTGGGGTTTCAGAAATGGTGAATCTTGTGTGGAGGCTGTGATAAGAAGGAAGAATAAATGGTGTCATCTTTGTCTAAGTAACATCTGAAGAGACAGCTAAGGGGCGGAGTAGATAGAGTTCTAGACCCGGAGTCAGAAGGTCCTGACTTCAAATCTGCTCTCATTTAAACCTCAGCTTCCTCATCTGTAAAACACTAGCACCTACCTCCCAGGATTGCTCTGAGGATCAAGTTTTACAATGTTTGTAAAGCACTTAGCACAATATCTGACACAAGTAGGTACTTACTTGTAACAAACAAGTAGGTAACAAACAAGTAGGTACTTACTTGTTTGTTAAAATTGAAAAACTTAAAAAAGAAATCTGTGCTTCTAATGAAGTTCACAAAGGAGAAGGGACATATTCTCAGGAAGCTGAACCATTTTTCAGTGTCTGGAGTATGGGGTCTTTAGCGCTTCTTTCTCCTATTGCCTTGAAAAGCACAAACAGCTTAGTTCACTCCCAAGATCCTCATGGGTGTGTAACCTGGTTGATAGATCAGTATCGGTGATGCTGTAGAGTGAAGACACTTAGTGGTATGACCCATGAATCGTGGAATGGGTGGTCTTTGCTGCCACCTAATGGTCATGATTTGCAACTAGAGCAATAAGACTATTTTTTGTTTGGTCTATTGCCTGCTTGCATTGACATAGGTGATGTAGAGGAGAAAGAAGTTTAATTTATAGTTCTCATCTTCAGAGAGAAATCATCTCTTCTCAAATATAATCTAGCTAAAGAGAGAATGCAGACACATGAGAAAAGTAGGGAGAATAAATGCTATTGGCCAGCCAGAGGAAAGAGGACTGGTAGGGTGTGAAGGATGGGCAGAGTTCTGTCAGGGTGGGTCACTCTAGCACACAGGCATGATAGGAGCAAAAACAAGGAATTTATGGAAATTGTTCAGGGCTCTTGGGCTGTTGATTCAGGGGCCTTGTGCCTTTGAGCATTTGTTATCTTTATACTGTGTGTGCGTGGGGAGAGATTTTGTGGTTGGATGGGGAGTGGAGGGGGCCAGAAAGCCTCTCACTGGTTCCGTATTTAAGAGGAGGATTAGTTTTCTGGGTAAGAAATGAGGTGCGCTTGTATAATAAGGACCTAAGAGTTTGAATCTGATGTTTAAAGATGCTGGATTGCACTTTTTTAGAACCTGGTTCTCACATCTGGTTTCCTTCCTTTGCTCATTCCCAACGCAATCACTGTAGTTCAAACCTTTGTTACTTCTTGTCTAGTCTAGTGATAAACTCCTATCCAGTTTTCTAATTTCTACCTCCTCCAACCCCTCTAAAATGCCAGACACTTAATGTCAGATTAGCTTTTCCTATATACAGCTTTGGATGGGTCACTTTTCTTCTGAAAACCCATCAGTAATTCCCCACTGTTTACCTAATAAAAGCCCACACATTTTAGCTTTCTAAAATCTATGCCCCCCCCCCACTTTTTAGTCTTATTTCACTTTCTTTACTACAACACATGTTACAATGCAGCAAAACTGTGGATTCTCGCTGTCCCCACCACACATCCTATGCTTACTTGACTCTTGGATCTCTAGGGTTCTTGTCTATCCCTGAATGATGGTGGAACATAGGACCAGGATTTTGGGTTGGGAACAGAAGTGAGGTATGGGAGTTTGACCTGCCAAGGTGAGGAGCCTAGGTTCAGAGAAGAGAATGAGATTTTGGGGGAGTATGAAGTGGTGGATGGGAGCTGGCAGTCTATGGACTTGGAAGGCAGAGATGTTTGAAGTATACTTGATGACTCCAACACTGTCTCTATGTAACTTATCCAGCATATATTTCTTTTAAAATAACCCCCTTCTCTTCCCACCACACAGAGTAATACAGTTTGTTCTTGTACCTTCTCCCCCTTCATCTCTCTCTCCTCTTTTTTTTTTCATTGTAGAAGAGTCTTGCTTTATGTTCTGGGACAAAAGATATAATGGGAGGGATGTGTGTGTGTGTAAAAAAAAAAAGAAGAAACATGGGAGGATTGTTCCATGAAATATACTGGTTTGGAGTCAGAGGACCTGGATTCTAATCCAGTCTCCAACATATACTACCTATGTGACCTTGGAAAAGTCACTTAATTTTACTGAACCTGCATTTCCTCATTTTTAAACAGGGCTTCTGAGGTCCTTAAGCTGTGAAAAAGAAATCTTGGGAAAAGAGGGAGGTCCTTATTTTTCTAAACTGCTGAATGTCTTCTCTAATGACATGGCCTACATTTTTACCTTGCCTCACACCTTCTGCCCCCCCTCCCCACCCTGCTTTGCTAAAATTAGCTAACATTTATATGGGCTCTAAGGTTGGCAAATCACATTGGTTTCAGCCCCTGCAGGACAAGAGAAAAACCCAGGGACTCTGCTTCTCACCATGAATTTCTCCACATCACATCCTCTGCCCATGACATTCCACAGCTGGGATTCTGTGAATACTGGACTTCGGATTCATAATTCTCGCTTTATTCCAATGACAGTCTGCTCTTTTTCAAGTATTTACAAGTGAATGTCCTCTCTCAGACATATGGGGAAGGAGGGAGTGGGGGAGAGAGAGAGAAAAAGAGAGAGAGAGAGAGAGAGAGAGAGAGAGAGAGAGAGAGAGAGAGTTAGAGAGGGTGGACTCCCCCACATGTGGGAGTCATTTAATTTCTAGAACACTTTGGGATCTAATGAATCAGGACCAGAAAAAAGCCTTTGGGGTCATAAATTTTTCCCCCCTATGATAGATGCTTCCCATTTGGAGAAGTAGGTGGGAGAGTGAAAGTAATCAGGCACTATGCAATCCGACACTGAGACCTATACAAGAAATGATGAATTTAATGGGGAAAGGGGTGGATTGCTTGACAAACTCAACCCCTCAGAGGCAGTTGAAGCCTCTTTCCCTTCAGGAACAGATGGCATAAAAGACGTTTCCATTCTCAAACCTTCTGGTTTCCTACCTGAGCATAATGAATGGGAAATTTTGAGGGAAAGGAGGTAAGAAATGAGGAATTTTACAGTTAGTCTCAGATTCTGCAGGGGGTATTAGATGCCATAGGAAATCTCTCTCTCTCACTCTCTTCTCTCTCTTTCTCTTTTTCATCTCTCTGTCTCTCTCTCCCTCCCTCTCTCACTTTTTCTCTTTTCTCTCTCTCTCCATCTCTCTCTTTCTCCCCACATATTGTTTTCTCTTGATGGAATTTAAACCTTCTGAGGTCAGGGTCACTTCACTTTTATATTTGTATGCTCAATGCCTAATATAGTGCCTGGCATATAGTAGGTGTTTTACAAATGCTCATTGATTGATTCACAAACCTGATGGGCCTTCATCTACTAAAAAATCGTTTTCTTTTCTTTTTTAGGCAGAATATCCTGAATATCCCTTAACTTCCATGGTGTTTGGAGACCATGTCAGTCAGTCAATAAACATTTATCCAGTGCCTACTATGTGCCAGGTACTGTGCTATATACTAGGCATACAAAGAAAGGTAAAAGACAGTCCTTCTCAAGGGGTGTAGAGTTTGAAGTCCCTCATATTTGGGAGGTATTTATATATTGTGCCCTTTCATGTATGTCTTCTCTTACCCATATTTTCCACTCAGCTTCTTTGTTTCTTTTGGGGGGAGACAATTGGGGTTTAGTGATTTGCCCAGGGTCACACAGCTGGTAAATGTCTGAGGCAGATCTGAACTCAGATCCTCCTGACTGCAGGGCCAGTGTACCACTGAGTTGCCCCTACACTTAAGTTCTAAAACTCACTTTGGTGTAGTCAAACCAGCAGCATTTTAAAAATGCTTTCTATATGCCAGGCATTATACTAGGTACTAGGGATACAGAAAGACAAACTTTGAGCTATGAGTCAGGAAACTTGGGCTCAAGTTTCACCTTGTACCATTCACTACAGCTCTCCATTACCGCTGGGCTGGGGCAATGTTTTCTACCCAGTCCAAGGTCAGAGGCTCATACACCATTATTCTTGCTGTCATGGCTTTATCTAGAAGCAGAACATCTGATGTCAGGTCCATCTTCTTTCTTTCCTGGTGTTGGAGAGTCTTAACAGATGCTGCTTTTCTGCCCTCGTTGCTCACTTGTGGCTGGGAGCCTCAGTAAAATCATCACTTCCATCCAGTGTTCAGGAAGCTCTCACTCTTCCTCTTCCTCTCCCAGCCCTTTTGATTTGTGTTCATTAGTTGCTTAGACAAAACCTTCCTTATCTTGCTAACACTTCTCTATCATCCCCATCCCCATCAGCCAAGGCACTCCTGAATTACCACCAGGCTCTGCCTCCCTCTTCCATTGTGTTTACTGGAATAGTCATTCCAGTATCAACAAACTTCTGATCTTCTCAGATCTTTTTCCTTTAAACTCCTTGCATATTCTTGTACTCACAGAAATCTAGTTCCCCCCTCCCCTCACTCCTCTCATATTCTTTCCTTACTTTCCTCTTGACTCCCTCACACACATTTCCCACTTCAAACACTTGGCCAGAGAATAGACAAATTTGTTGCTCCTAACCTGGTCCAGTAGATAGAGTGCTGGGCCTTGAGTTGGGAAGACCTGACCTCAAATTCAGCCTCAGAGACTTACTAGCTATGAGACCCTAAGCAAGTTACTTGACTTTTGTCTGCCTCAGTTTCCTCAGCTGTAAAACGGAGATAATGAACCTCATTTTACCTTCCAGGGTTATTGTGAGCATCAGTTGAGATAATATTTATTAAGTATCAGGCAACTAGTAGGCATGTCAATGTTAATTTCTTTCTTTCTCACTGCTACTTCCAAACTCTATCCCAGCTGTCATCCCTCCTTGAACACTGAGAGTGCAACTCTGATGGACTGGCCATGTAGTCTTGGTGCCAAATGTATGTTTACCTAAAAGATAACTTTAGGAAGAATTTACACAAGGCAAGGCTCACACAGAAGTCAGAAGAAGCAGGATGAGGGCACTCCCAATTTGTTTCTGAAGTATATTGAGTGTGAGACATAGGAGATGCTGGCACAGGAGCACTTAGCATGGTGTGACCACATTAAAAAAGGTGCTGTGTTTTATGAACAAAGCAGAATCACAGTAACACAAAAGAAATGTAAAATGCACACATATGGAGAAATCTCTATTCCAAATGTTCAAGTGGATTATTTGTGCCCAACCTGTGATACACCCTTCTGAGCTCATGTTGGAATTATTAGCCATCGTCAAACACACTGTACCATGACCCCAACCTCATGATATCATTGGTCCAAAGATGCACAATATCTATATATTCTATGCAGAATGATAGAAGTGATCTATTGTATCCTATGTCATTCTCCCTCTTTTCTTAAGGTAGTTAGTATCTGGTTAATTGCATTCCTCTGTTTCAATACATGCCATTATTCTTGAGGACATTAATATGCATGTTGATGTATCCCTAAATACCATGGTTTCCCAATTCCTCAGTCTTTTCAAGTCTTATGACTTGTACCTTCACTTTACTTCACTCTTACACAAGGATGGATTGTCTAGTTCTTCATCTTGTCATCTACAGATATCTAACTTCCATGATCTAGAACTCTAAAATACGTCCATCGGACTATAACCTCTTATCTTTCCACCTCTTCTTGCACCTCAATCCTCTGAAACTTATTTTTCTCTCACTGTGATTACCCTTCACTCTACCCCTCTTTGTTCTCTCAGGTCAGCACTCCTGTTCTGGCCTCACTTTGCTGGCTTCCTAACCATGAATCTCTATCTAACTAGTTCAGTTGTACAATGTATTCAACCTTCAAATCCCTTGCTCTGCCCAGTTGTCTTACCAGAACATATGATTTACACAACGTCTTCTTCATTTTTTTAAACAATGTTGGAAGAAGTCAACCAATATTGCTTACTGGGTCCTCTGTAAATTTGTTATCTAATCTCAACCACATTGTCAGTGCTCAGCAATGATCCTTTTATCCTTTTCCAGTTGATTCTCTATTAAAATCTCCACAGCAGCTGTTCTAAACTTTTCCCTCTCCTCAGCCTTTTTAGATCACTCATCTCCTCCCTTTTAGCAGAGGACTTTGCCTTCTACTCTGTTGAGGTAATAGAGACCATCTGTTCTCTCTTTCTTCCTTATTGTTTTTTTTTAAGAATAAGTCTCTTCATCTTGCCCAGGTTGGAAGGGCTACTCATGCCTGATCCCACTATACCCTGGGAACTTAGACCAGGATGACTGACGTGAGCTGGTTTGCCTCTGCTCAGACAACCAGTTTTGTCCTCCTGTTTCCAGTGGGGTCCTTCAAAATGATGCTGAATTTCATCTGGACTTGTGATATGCATAGTTCATCAGAGTTCAGAATTCCTGAGCTTAAGAAATCCATCAGTCTTATCTCACCAGATAGTTGAAGACTACATCCACTTCTCCTGTATTCAATATTTAAAAACCTCTCACTACCATCCCCATTTGCTCCTATTTGACTCTAGTACTTGATGAAGAAATAGTCCTTTTCTTTGCCAATACCACTCCATCTGCTTGTACCCATGGTCCCATCCCTTCTTCACTCCTCTGGCAGCTTGTACCTCACTCATCCTTCTCTCCTCCTTCTAATTCCCAGTCTCCCTCTCTACTGGCTCCTTCCCTGTTGCCTACAAACATGTCCATGTCTCTATTACTCTATAGAACAAAAAAAAAAACCCCTCTTCTCCTGACTTTGTTGTCTTTTCTAGATGTTGTACTCTGTGTCTCTCCTCTTTAACAGACAAACTCTTAGAGAAAGCAGTCTCTGTCTGTTGCCCCTATTTTGCCTCTTGTCAATTAACCCTCTGTAATCTGGCTTCTAGACTTACTGCTTAAAAGAAAAAGTACTGATACATTTTCTTTTCTACTCAACACTTTTCCCCCAAATGGTCAAAGTACTCTTTCCTCCTATAATGTGTATTCTCCTCAAGCAGTTTATTGATTGTTAACAGAAAGGAAAGATGTATCCAGTAACTTTGGGTGGTATGGTACTGGAATTGATGAACATTGTTCTTGACCGAAGTTTTGCTGTGTCTCCATACTGACTTTACTTAGGTTGTTGTAGTCATTGCTGTATTTCCTCCACAGCCTTTACTATACTCCCAGATAAAGGACCACTGAGTGTGGGATCTCATTTTCAGAGGCAGTGAATCAAAATCCAGAAGGCACACTAATTGAATTTTAAACTGAAATAAAACATTCTTTTTTTTTCTGAACAGAAAACTATGCTCCATATTTTATTTTCAAAAATTTATTGATACTTTTCATTTTCCAACTTACCCAATAAAATCATCCCTTGTAACAATGCAATGTGGGGCAGGTAGGTGGTATGGAGTATAGAGCACTGGGCTTGGAGTCAAGAGGATCTGAGTTCAAATCCAGCCTCAGACACTTGCTAGCTGTGTGACTCTGGGTAAGTCACTTAATCCTGATTGCATCCAAAAACAAAAGAAGAAAGAATAAAGCAGTGTGGTTCCATGAAGAGCACTCTGGTTTTGGAGTTGGAGGACTTGAATTCAAATTCTGATTCTGCCACTTACTATCTTCATGATTTTGGGCAAATCACATAATCTCTTGGGGCGTCATCTCTCAAAATGAGAAAGATCAGATCAGATAACTTTTCCAACTCTAGGTCAATGATGGAAAAATAGATAAGTAAGACCAACTGATACTATGACAGCATCAGACAATGTGTGAATCCTTCTGCACCTCTAATTCTCTATAAAGAAAAGGGAAATATATTCCATTTGTGTTTTTTAGGTCAAAGACTGTGTCTTGAAACAACAGAAACAAAAATGACTTCTAGTAAACAATTGTGAACCAGAATTGTATCTGTGTATTTTCTAAAACCATTGTCTTCCATTGCTGCCTCTCCCTGAGATACAGAAGTGAACTTGTTATAGCAACCTTTATAATAATAGCAGGCATAAGTTTGTTAACTCAGCGTAACGAACTCATTTTTATTCCAAGTCTCCATTTTATGATTGTGTGGGTCTGTTTTTTCAATAATCAGATAAAGCACCTGTGTGGTATGATGTAACAGACAACATATGTATTGTTAAACAACTGATAAGTACATATGAACTCTCTGATAGGACAGACCACCACAAGGGAACTATTAAAAGAACTTTTTCAGTAATTTGTATGATAAATGAAACTATGTGGTAAACAAATTAGGAATGACCAAAGCTAAAATGTATAAGAAGATCATTAGATGTCTCAGCCTTCAGGTTGCTGGTGAGTTTCTTGAATTTGGGGCTTAAACATCCCCATGTTCATCTGAGTACTGGTGGACAGAGACTTGCCTGATGATCCTCGGAGACCTGTGGCTTCTGGATGGGCAGAGAAGAAACCTTGTTATGAACACTGGTATGAACACTTACCAGATAGACCTGTAAGTCTGAAGTTAGGGGCTTGTTCTTAGGGGAGGGTATTTGCATTGTTTACACATTTTGACTAATAAAGTTTGATTGCATGCATTGACAAATCTAAGTCTAGTAAATATTTTGATCCTACTTGTTTGTATAAATAATGGCAAATTGACTGTGTTCTTCAAGGCTGTTTTAGCAGAATATGTCTTTTACCTTGTCAAAAAAAAGGTCAGTCTGGGAGAGGAAGACCCTCAGGGTTTCTGGCCAAAACAGAAGCAATTGCTATTTACATTCACTCTGAAGCAATCAGGGTCCAAACAACAACCATGTGGGACTTGGCCTAGGACCTACTTTTGGCCAATCAATGAGAGCCAGTGTGATTTGGGTTTATGGCTACCTTAATCACTGAATGAATGTTGCCTCAGTCAAATTGAAACCCATTAAAGACCTTAGCTTCTTAAAAAGACCCAGGTCTCCTGCTGCATCCTGGGCAATCTCCCATCACCCTGCTCTCTATCTCCCCACTAGACCTTGATGATTCCAGAGGAGAAAGTGAGTCTGGTGACTTTGCATGGCCCTTCCTCACTGAAATCCAATTCACTTGCATGTCACGGCATCACCTCCCTGAGGTGTCTGTCCTCTTCCAGAATGAAGGACAAATCACAGTAACAACAACGGTTGTAACAAGCAGTTACTATGTGGCAGGATCCATACTTTGTTGCATCTCAGCTTTAGAGGCTGCATTGAGTGCACAATCATCTACAAACAGAAAATCATGCACCAACACTCCCTCCGCTTTGGTCTTGGCTTGTAGCCTTTTCAAATCGAAGAACTTACATTCAATACGGTAGTTGACCTTGATACTGTGCGTCTTTGAAGCTGAGATGCAACAAAATATGGATCGATTCTCTGCTGCCTGTGCTAATTTTGGCCTAAGAATTGAAAGCATTCTTCTCCTCATTGGCTTTTTGAACCTCTTTTGCCAATTGAGTTAGCCTATTTTTCAAGGTGTTATTTTCTTCAGCATTTTTTTGGGCCTCCTTTACTAAGGTATTGACCCGTTTTTCATGCTTTTCTTGCATCTCTCTCATTTCTTTTCCCAGTTTTTCCTCCACCTGTCTAACTTGATTTTCAAAATCCTTTTTGAGCTCCTCCATGGC
>CM053769.1:66843998-66865229 GCA_028658325.1 Potorous gilbertii
GGTTCGGAGCTAGCAAACGTGAGTCTTTCTACTCTGCCATCTTGGCTCCGCCCCTCTTGGCCTAAGAATTAACAGCAAGAAAACACAGGTGCTCCATCAGCCACCACCACACCATCCATACGTGGAACCATCAGTTACAACAAATGTAGAAGTTCTGAATGCTGTGGATAAGTTCACTTACTTTGGTAGTGTACTTTCCAGGGATCTACACATTGATAATGAGATTGACACACTCATTGCCAGATCTAGCTCAGTGTTTGGGAAGCTCTGAAGAAAAGTTTGGGAGAGAAGAGATATTAGACTGACTACCAAACTGAAGGTCTACAGAGCTGTTGGGCTGATCTCATTGTTGTATGCCTGTGAAACATGGACAGTCTACCAGTGCCATGCCAGGAAACTGAATCACTTCCATTTCAACTGTCTTAGGAAGATTCTGAAGATCATCTGGCAGGATAAGGCACCAGACACTGAAGTCCTTGCTTGATCTGTGCTGCCAAGTATTGAAACTATGCTTCAGAGAGCGCAACTCCAATGGGCTGGTCACATTGTTCTAATGCAAAATATACGCTTGCCAAAAAGACTATTTTATGGAGAACTCGCATGGGGCAGGTGATCAATGGTGGTCAGAAGAAGCGATATAAGGACACTCTCAAAGTCTCTTTCAAGAACTTTGGATTCAACTGTGCAACATAGGAGACACTGGCATGGGATTGCTCAGCATGGCTTGCCTACATCAGGAAGGATGCTGTGTTCCATGAGCAAAGCAAAATTGAGACAGCACAAAGTAAACATAAGATGCACAAAATTTGGAGTAACCACCCCAAATAATCACATGGACTATCTGTGGCCAACTTGTGTAGAGCATTCTGAGCACGTATGGCTCTGATCAGCCATAGTTGGACACACTGAAATTTCACTTTATCATGGTGATGTCATTGTGGTCCTCTTCGAGAATGAAGGACAACAACCAACCAAAGTGGCAGGAAGATTTCCAGTGCTAAGTGCTAAGAATATAAATACAAGCAGAAACAAAGCTAGGCACTGCCCTCAAAGAGTTTGCATTATAATGAGGAAAAGGAAGGCAAAAAGAGTGGGGTAGAAGGAGGGTCTGTCGTGAAAGAAATTTAAAAGGTGCCCTGGAGAGGAATGAGACATGTCTAGTCTGGACATCCCCCTTAAATGGAGGTTCTGGAGCCACCAGTCAGAGAGGAATGTAGTGTGTGTGTGTGTGTGTGAGGGTGAGAGGTGGAGATCCTAAGGGATGGAGTTAGGACTGCTGAGGTGCAAATTCCATAGATGGTGTGGGTCTTCAGGATGAAGAGTTGAGGTATGGTAGAGGAGGTCTGGAAAGATGGATTTCTTTTTTAACTTAAGAGCAATGCCAGATGTTATTAGTTGTGGGGCCAGAGACTTCATCTGGTTTCCTGAGGATTGGCAAAAAAATAAAATAAAATAAAATAAAAGTAGTATCTGGCTTGGTGATGAACTTTAGGAAATGGGGTATGAACATGAGCATGTTGGTGAGATCCTAAGGGTTTGGTTGAATTGCCCAATCCTAATCCTTCCCTGCACTCAGAGTAATTCTCTATACTTGTCTTCCACAATCTAACTTTTTAAAATGACTCTACATGACCACAGGTGCCCTTGTGTGACTCAGAAGGGAGTGAATGAAACCTCACTAGGGTAGGAGCTCTAGGACGTGAGTAAATTTTCAGCTAAGGTTTCCAGCTCCTGATGAGCCATGATTCAGTGTGACAGAACCCTTAGGAAACTGAGAGGTGAGTTGGCAGGTGGAGTAGAAAGTGACAGAGGTTCTGGCATTTTTTTATCCCCCTGCTTAATAGGTGTCTGCAATCTCTGATAAAGAGGATGCCCTAGGGTGCCAGTGCCGGGGGCAGGGCTGAAAGGAAAAGATGTATTTGCAAAAGGGAATGTTCCCTTGGTGATGCATGTGTTGTTGGAAATGTCTTTCAGTCCCGCTGGTAATCCAGTCACCTGTAACAATAAATAGCAAATGACTCAGTCCTCCTTTGGGATGCAAGCTCTCCAGCTCCTTAACAGGGGAAGACTGGCACAGTTGGGAGGTATAAAAGAAAAGAAGACACTTGGGAGTTTTTCTGGAGTAATACCTTTGCTCATTTTTAATTGGGAAGCTAAGATTGTTTCCAGAAACCCAGGGGTTGGGGAGAAACAGCAACAATAGACAACTGGAAAACAGCTGCTACTGTTTTTTTTTGGGGGGGGGGTTATAATTGGGAAGTGGTTTTATATATATATAAAGACCACTGCACATTTATTTTGGAGATTTTGGACGCAGAAGCCTCAGTCACTGAGTCTTTATCAAGATGTTTAATCCTCTCAAAAGGGGCTAATGGTCATTTCCACATCTGCTTTCAAAAATCCCCTTAGAAATTCTTAAAACCCTGGATGTTCCTCAGTTGATCAGAGAACTCCTTTAACTAACCCCTTTATACTTCCATAGACCAGAGGAATGTTATGGGGAAGGTTCAAAACTATTTCCTCATCACAACATTACTAAACAGCATGTTCCACTTGTCTAGCATAAAGGGTATAAAAGGACCAAAAAATTAAAAAAACTCACTGAAGAAAATAGTTCTTTAAAATTAGAATGGAACAGATGTAGGCTAATGACATTATGAGAAACCGAGGAATTACAAAACAAAACCAGAAGAATGAAAAAGTAGAAGACAATGTGAAATATCTCATTTGGGAAAAACAACTGACCTGAAAATAGATCCAGGAGAGATAATTTAAAAATTATGGGACTGCCTGAAAGTCATGATAAAAAAGGTCCTAGACATCATCTTTCATGAAATTATCAAGGAAAACTGCCCTGATATTCTAGAACCAGAGGGTAAAATAAACGTTGAAAGAATCCACTGGTCACTTCCTGAAAGAGATCCTTCTCAAACTGAACTGCTAAGTATTCACACTCTACTGCCAAGTGCAACTCCAGTGGGTTGGTCACGTGTTTGCATGCCAAATGTATGTGTGCCTAAAAAGACTATTTTATGGAGAACTCACACAAGGCAAGCACTCACAAAAAAAAAAATGACACTCAACATCTCTCTGAAGAACTTTGGGAATCAATTTCATGATTCATGATTCCAAAGAATCTCCATGAGAGACACTGGCCCAGGAGTCCCAGCATTGCACACACTGTGCTCTACGAACAAAGCAGAATTGTAATAACTCAAAAAAACCTGAGACATGCAGGTTTGGAGACATGTCTACTCCAAATGTTCATGTGCACTATTTATGCCCAACCTGTGGTAGAGCCTTCCAAGCTTGTATTGGTCTGATCAGCCAAAGTTGGAGAGGTTGTACCTTGACTCCAATATGTTGATATCTCATTTTGGTTCTCTTAGAGAATGAAGTTCAGCAACCAAGAGACATAATGAAAGCACAGCTGGTAGGTAGAGATCCTGTGAATGGCATCTTTGAAGAAGGACCAGATGTATTTGCCCACCTGGCCTGGGGCGAAAGGTATATTTACTTGTCTAACAACCCCAAGTGTACCTTACTTCTGGGTGAGTCCAAACTCAGAATAGCATTACAAGGCTGAATGTCTTCATGGGCATCTATGGGGTTAAAAATCAATTCACCTGGATGTCTCTGTATTGTTTTTCTAGCAGGTCCAAGTCAGGTCCCCTCTAAGAGAAGAACAAACCACATGGTGATGCTGTATAGGGAGTGTTTAAGAACCTTGGGGAAAAACGGAAAAGGAAGAGAATTATGCAGATTGTTTATAGGCTATAGAGAAGTCTTTTACGAATTTTTTATATTGTTTATGGGCTTCTGGGAGTCCTTTGCATCTCTTGAATTTTCTGTGGGATAAAATAAAGGCTGTCCTGCACCAATATAATACATAGATTACCTTGAACAGGAGCTGAGTCCCCATTATCCACTCCTGTGGTAACCTAAATGCAAGCTGTATTTGGAGATTTTTCCAGGGTAAACTCTAAGTCAGGGTAATATGAGCCAAAGAAAGGAATGATTTCAGAGAAGCGCCTAGGATCAAGGCTGGTTCATGTAAACTTAGAATTTGACAGGCCCTGGAACGAAGGTTACACAAATTGCAATATACTATGAGGGCATGAATATGCTGCCCAGCAGTACATTGCAACCTGGCCTCACTTTGGACCCTGTCTGACTCTTTCAGTGGAGTTTACATTTTAAGAACTATACAGAGAGAAGGGGTGATTCTTAGCTCCTTGGGATGTTAGTAATCTTAGCATTTCACTTACCAGCAGGGAAGAGGCAAATTGAGTTTTGTGATGGTAAAGTAGGCCATCTTTTGTCTCAATTTTTGTGTAGCCTTTAGCCATGGCTTTGTCTCAGACAAATTGAGACCTGGGAAACAATCTTGATTTCGCAAGGCCAAGGTCATCCACTGCATCTCAGGCCATCACCAGTCATCTTGACTTTTGTCCTATCACTGGACTTCCATGACTCTGGAAGAAAGAGTGAGGCTGATGATTTTGGGCAATTTTGCCTCACTTAAATCCAATTCACAAGCAAGTCAAGACAACACCCTTGTGATGTCATCATCTTCAGAATAACAATCAAGAAGTTGGATCAAGAAGCATGGGAAAGTGGAAACAGTACTGGCCTCAGAGAGTCAGGAGACCCCTTGTATTCTGTGTGATTTTGGACAAATCTTTATTTTATTTTTAGTTAATTGAGGTTAAGTGACTTCAGGGTGAATGTCTTTAGTTTTCATTTTCTTCCTTTGAAATATGATGGGGGTTATTAACTTGTGGTTCTATGAATTTAAAGAATTTTTTTGGTAATGTAATTTTAGCATGATTGGTTTTCTATGTTGTCCTCTGTATTTTATTTTACGTCTTTAAAAACAGCATTCTGACAAGGGAATCTATAAGCTACGCCAGTTTGCCCAAGTGTACACGGCACAAAAAAAAGTTTATGAAGCCCTCTACTGGATTTTTTCTTAGGTTCCTTCCAGTCTAATGTTCTGTGATTCTTGTGGGCAGTGGAATGAGAGTCAGCACAACTGGATGCTTGTCCTGCCACCGGTGCTAACTTGAGATCAGTCATAAATGGGGTGAATCATTTCATTTCTCTATGCCTCCATTTTGTCATTTGTAAAACGAAGGACTTGGAATAGATGTTCTTTAAATACACCCAGCTCTCCTGCTCTCAGAATTTCTGTATTTACCTACAGTCTAATCTTTTGTAATTATTTTCCAGGTAATTAATGAACATTATGGGGGCACAGTGTTTAATATTAATGGAGAGCATGAACAGGTTTGATGTGGTTAAAAAAAATAAGGAATAGGCATTTGTGGCTTCTCCCAAGAGGATGACTTATCTGACAGCCCTGGTTAGCTTTTGCCAATGCAGGAGTCATCATTAATGGACCCTTAGGAGTGAGGCATCGATATTTCATTAGAGTGTCCAGATTGTCTTATTCTATCTAAATTAGTTATTTTCTAGAACTTTAGAGCCTTGTTAGAAGAAATTCCATTCTCCGCCCGAACTGGTGATGGGGCCTCTACCTTAGAGGCCGGGCCAAACTTAAGTATAGGTATCTCTTTTTAGCAGGGTCTGAGGGAAGTAATGAAATCTTTCTTCCCATCTTGAAAACCTCATGACTTCCTTCCCCCTCTTTTCACTGTGCCAAACTTCCCCTCTAAGCATATCTGTGGGATTAGACTTTGTTTAGAAAATAAATACATTTACCTAGCAGAGGTGGGCCACATTAAGCTCTATAAATGTTTCTTAAATTTTGGCACTATTAGTCATTAATACCTCTGTATGAATTAGTTTATCAGACTGCAATAATTAGACAGGGAAAGAAAATGGACCCAGATATGTTTTGATGAGGAGGCAGAAGAAAGAGATAGAGTCAAAGGGGCTTCTTTGGATTGTGGTGGAGTTATGAGCTGATTAGGTTAGGAGGAAGACTCTAACCTTAATGGGGTGTGGAATGAGGGAAGGATGGATACTGTTAGCAGAAAGGGAGTTAGGAACTTAGAAAACAAACCCCCAGCTTCGCTTGTAGGGCTCTGGAGTTTCGGACAATGGAACATCCTTTGAAACTTTTGATGAAAAAAATGAAAGCCTTAGAGGAGGTTGGGGAGAGAAAATTATAAAGTATATTGATATTTCTGATTTATCCTGTTTGTGTCATGTTTGTATATAGTTATTTGCATGTTCTCTTCCCCATTAGATCATAAACTTCTTGAAAGTAGGTGTTGTCTTTGGCCTCCCTTTGTATTCTCAGCACTTCTCACACTGCCTGGCACATAGTAGGTGTTTAATGAATGTTTGACTAAGTCAACTAAGACCGTGGCTGCCTGGGAGGAAGAGAGGCTAGCAATGGTCCCAAACCAAACATCACTGACGTCATAATTTCACTGAGAACTGGATGTGGAAGACATCAAAGTTAGACAATTCACCCCTTTTTTTTTTGTCAGGGGTAGGGAGAGCTAACTCTTGGTCAGATGAAGTAATATTCCGAATACATGTCCCTAATTATCCAGAAGCATTGCCCATGTCTAAAGACCTGGAATAGGGACTGGACTTGAGATATTGCAATAGCCTGTTGGTGATTCTGCCTGCCTTGAGTTTCTCCCAACTCCAATCCTTCCTCCCTCAGTCACTGAATTGATTTTTCAAAAACTCAGGTCTGATCATGTCACCCATCTAATCCAGGAACTCCAGTGGCCCCCTATTTCATCCAGGATCAAATACAAAATATTATTTGACATTTAAAGCCCTTCATAATGTAGCCCCCTCCTTCCTCTCCAGTTTTCTCACATCTTACTTCCTGGCCAGTACTCTACAACTGACTTTCTACAACACTGGCTTTCTGCCTGGTCTATGAAAAATTCACTCTATGTCTGGGCTCTGGGTAGGTAATTTCTCTGGCTTAACCCCTTGCCTGAAATGCTCTCCTTCCACTTCCACTACTAATCTATTTATCTTCCTTTAAGTCCCAACTAAAATCTCACATCTACAGGAATCCTTCTCCAACCCTTCAGTGCCTTTCCTCTGTTAATTTGTCCTGTCTATGGCTTGCTTTGAGTATTTTTGCTTGCATGTTGTATCCACCATTAGACAGTAAGCTCCTTGAGATCAGGGACTGTCTTTTGCTTTTTGTATACCCAGCACTTACACAGTGCCAGATACATAATAGGCACTTAATTAAATGTTTATCAATTGATTGATTGGTATGAGGAACTTCCAAAGGAAGAAACTTTTTCCAGTGCAGGTCCATATTTACTCTGCAACATACAGAATTAGAAAAGTTGTCTGGAGCTCTGAGAGCCCAGAGGTGGGACATGAATCCATGAATCTCCCTGTCTTGAGACTGGCTCTTTATTGACTTAGCTAGGTTGCCTCTCCCTGAGGCAATATAAAAATTTAGTATTTTATTTTTCCCTGATTATATGCAAAAATAATTGATATTCATTAAAACTTTTTTTTGAGTTCCAGATTCCCTTCCTTCCTCTTTCTCCCTTCATCACTGAGAAGGCAAGCAATTTCATGTAGTTTTACATCTTCTGTCCTGCAAAATGTATTTCTATGCTAGTCATGTTGTGAAGGAAAACACAGACTAAAAAAACCTAAGAAAAATAAAGTGAAAAGAAAAGTATGCTTTGATCTGCATTCAGACTCCATGAATTCTTTCCTCTGCAGATGGAAGCATCTTCCATCAGAGCTTCGAATTGTCCTGGATCATTGTATTGCCGAGGACACAATATTACTGTAACTGTATACAATATTCATCTGGTTCTGCTCATTTCACTTTGTATCAGTAAGTCTTTCTAGGTTTTTCTGAGAGCATCTTGCTCATCATTTCTTATAGTGCAATTGTATTCCATTACATCATATACCACAACTTGTTCAGTCATTCTCTAATTGATGGACTTCCCTCCCTGAGGTCTTTTAATGAATTTTAAGACTTTGATTGAATTGTAAATGGATAACTTCTATTTCACTTTTGGATATTTTCCAAATAGTTTAGTACCTAGGTAATAACTGCAAAGAGAAGTCATAGCTAATATAGTTCATGGCCCATTATACATACATACATACATATATATATATATGTATTTACATATCTTATCACCTGTGAAATATATGTTTACATGTTATTTCTCTTGCTTCTTTGTTTCATATATACTGTGATAGAGAAGGGAAAACACTAAAGAAAAAAAGCTTCCTGCACTCCTGTTAGTAATAGGAAGAGATGCACCTGCCAGTTGTGGAGACCAGGAGAGCTGAGGGCAGGCAAGGTAGGGGAGAGTCATTGATTACTTTTCATAGGAGTTTTTAACTTGTACTGTGGATTTCTTGGACAGTCTATGGGACCCCTCTCAGAATCGTATTGTTAAATGCATAAAATAAAATGTGTGGAATTACAAAGGAAACCAATTATATTGAAATAGTCTATAGGCAAGAAGACTATATTCCTATGCAATCCAGTGGCACATCTACTAATTACAATAATTTTGAAGGAGTGATGAGAGTAAACTATACTTTGAAATAGCTTCTAGAAATGTAATATGTTATCAAAATATCTGTGATTTCTATTGGTGACAAAATCACATACTACTGTGGTTTGTTGCCTACATTCATAATTGAGGGAAATACAAAATTTCAGTAAGAGATCATTGAAAATAAAAACTCATTTTTTCCACCTATCCAAGATGATTGAAATCTATCTATGGGCCTCATACTAAATATCTCAGAAATAAACTCACAGCATGTTTGTGCTGGAAGAGATTTTATTGATGATTCAGTCCAGTAATATAAAACTCAAATAGGAGGGGCCACTAAATCATCCACAAGGATCCTTGTGGGTGCATAATTGACATAGAAACCATATATTAACATTATCTATGTTCTATTGTATTTTTATTTATTTTGTTAAATATTTTCCAATTACATTTCACTCTGCTTCCAGTGGCACTCAGGAGCTGGTGGATCACATATTTGATACCCCTGATAGAGACCATTTTATAGAAGAGAAACTGAGGCCTCGAGAGATTTACTCATAATCATGTAGTTAAAAATGACACAGGCAAGACTTGAACCCAGACCTTCTGCCTCCAGCCTGGTATAGTTTCTACTACTGCATACTGCTTCAGTGAATTTTAGAGACAGAAGGAACCCCATAATTTATCAGTCTAGTTCTTTCTGATTTTGTTGTTTAGTCCTGTCCAACTCTTTGTGACCTCATCTTGGCAAAGATGCTGGAGTGGTTTGCCACTTTCTTCTCTAGCTCATTTGACAGATGAGAAACTGGGGCCAACAGGGTTAAATGACTTGCCCAGGGTCACAGCTAGTAAGTGTTTGAGGGCAGATTTGAACTCAGGAAGATGAGTCTTCCTGACTTCAGGTCTGGTACTGTATCTTCTGAATCACCTAGCTGTTCTTCCTATGACAGGTAAGGAAACAAAGACCCAAGGAGGGTCTTCTAGGGAGCATTCAGCATAGAAGAAAAGGTCTAGAAGCTGGTGGTTAGGGTGAATGCCTGGGTCTGGAATCAGGTGATAGTATCCAAGTTGACTCCATACAGAAAAATCCTACCTATTGCAAATGGAATCATTCCAGAAGCTAGAGGATTCCAACTGATACAGAAATGTCAGTAGTGCCCTAGTCAAAAATCTGACTTTTCTGACAGGTTGATTGTATTTCTTTGGAAGGCTTCACAGACCTGCCACTCAGCAGGTGAGTGCTTTCTTCAGTTTGCTGTCTGAGGATTTCTGTGATCTGAGGAGCTGTCAGTTCTGGGGACTGAGGGTCTTTCAACAAAGCATTGCTACAATCCCAGGATGTCAGGAGCAAATAAAACCCATTGATTTCTACAGTCTCAGCTTCAGGTCTAGTGTAACCCCTTCCCATCAGAATTCCAATAACCTCTACAAGAGGACAGATAATGTAGACATTACTTCTGGTCTGGGTGTGAATAAATGATTGTCATGCAATTTACGAAACAATTCCTTATTTTCATGATTTCAGATTGGCCTTCATTTTGGATAGCAGAGCCCAAGGAAATGACTTCTGTTCCTAGGAAAACTCTTTGGACCCTGAATCAAGCCTTAAGCACTTGAATGAAGGGAAAGGTAAGGGCCATCTTAGATGCTCCCTTTTCCAAAACTGTTCTCCATTCTGTGCAGCAAGGGATTAGTAGGATACAATGGAAAGGACATTACTTTAGAGCAGGGGTGGGGAACCTTTTGGCCTCGAGACTCCTCATGGCCCTCTAAGTCCTTGGGTGTGACTGTTTGATTGAGTCCAAGTTTTACAGAACAAATTCTTTTATTAAGGGGATTTGTTCTGTGAAGTTTGGATTCAGTCAAAGGGCCACACTTGAGGACTTGAGACTGCAGGTTCCCCACCCTTGCTCTAGAGTTAAAAAACCTGGCTTTAAATCCTACCTCTGGAGTATTCGTCCCCTGAGACCTTGGGCTCTAATTTTACCATACTTATAGCCATTTCTATTACTTTTTCAATTGTCTGACAAATTTAATGGGAAGAATTCCAGGCACTGAACTACAGTTTAAGGAGATCTGAGAGGTCATCTAATTCAACACCCTGATTTTATCATTGAGGAAACTGAGGCTTGGGGGTTTAAGTGTCTTGCAAGACATCCCTGAAATAGTAAGTGGCAAAGATGGAACTTGAACTTGTCCTCTGACTCCAGAGATAGAGGATTTTTTTCCATTAAACCTCACTGCCTCTACTATAATGAAACTCAGGAGCTTCCTTTCATGGAACTTCTCCCTTATGCTCTTTTTCCTATTGACGTCTGGCCTAGTAAAAGTTTGTTTTTTCTTTCCTAAGGCCCAGAACAATATTTATCCTGTGTCCATCTTGTCTCCACACAGTAGTTCTCATGCTATCTCTCTCATTAGAATAGGAGCTCCTTGAGGACAGGGACTATTCTTTGCCTTTCTTTTCCTTCCCATTTCCTAGGCCCAATGTAAGTATACACAGTAAGTGCTTAATATATGTTTACTGACGACCTTTTGATGTCCCCCCTCGTTCACCTCACTTTTCTGCAGTTCCCTGTAATGCTACTGAGATTCATTGCATGAGCCCGTGATTCACCTCTTTCTCAGACAAGGAAAGGATGAGTCTTTAAAATTCTTCAGTCATTTAGTATCTTTTCCTCCATATAAGCTTGGAATTTCAAAGCCTCAAGTCCACCTTCTCTCCTGGATTGCCTTTCTTCCTTCTTGTTGAGAGTTCCTTTCCCCCACACCCATTCTTTTCCTCCCTATTAATCAGCCAGCAGTCAGGGGGGCAACTACATGACACAGTATATGATAGAGGGTTGGGCATGGAGTCAGAAGGACCTGAGTTCAAATCTTACCCCAGATACTTATTTGCAGTGTGACCCTGGGCAAGTCACTTTACCCTGTTTGCCTCAGTTTCCTCATCTGTGAAATAAGTTGAAGAAGGAAATGGCAAATCACTCCAGTATCTTTACTGTGAAAACCCCAAATGGGGTCATGGAGAGTTGGACATGACAGTTAGCAGTCACCTGCCTCATTCTTCAGACTGCATGTTCCCTGGGTAGGCATCATTTATTCTTTTCAGATGCACATGGGAAAGAGAGCAGAGGAAAAGATCATAGCATTTGCTGTGTGTCTATGGATGTGTCTGTGTGTGTGTGTTCTTTTTTATCAGCAAACATTGTTTCTCTTCTGAAAGTTTCAACTTGATACTGTTGCCTTTGACCACAAACTTCTGATGTGACATTTCCACTACTTCCATCCCTGTTTGATTGGCTTCTGGACAATCACTTGACCCCCCCTCTCTGACTCCGCCTGATTCTCTTTCTGGGCTGGTCTTTGTGATCAGCCACTTCAATGTAGTCCTTACTAAAACTGTAGAATCCTTTGTTCTCTTGACTTTCTGCTGTATCTGTCAATCCACAGCTCTCTCATCCATGCCATGTATTGCTGCCCAGATTGTATTCTTTAGATATTGATTTCATCATGCCATTCTCCTTCTCATAATACTTCAATGCCTCTCTCCTGCCTTAAAAGTCAAAGCTAGACTCTTTTGCCTGGCTAGGTTTCACCCTAGTTATTGAGTCTTATCCACAGAATCACAGATTTAGAGCTGGAAAGGTCATCTAGTCCAACCTGTAAGGTCATCTACCAGAGGTGTTAAAACTTAGATCCCAAAGGGAATATAGACTGAACCAGATTAAAACATAATTGGGAAATGTTTAATAAAATAAATCAAAACATAGTAAAACTATGACAATTGCAATTTGTGACTTTCTAAGTCAATATGCAGCCAGAAAGTCTCCATTTCTATTTGAATTTGACCCCACTGATCTAGTTCCACATTTTACAGATTTGACAGAGAAGATTTCAAAGATGGGAATTGAAATGAGGTCATCTCATTCCAAATCCAGTGCTCTTTCTATTGTATGCCCTTGTCTCCCTTAAACCAGACCAACAAACATTTGTTCAATGTCTCTTCTGTGCAAGACATTGAGATTACAAATATGAAATAAAAGTAGTCCTTGTCCTCAGGGAGTTTACATTAGCTTATCTCTTACTGATTCTCATGTGCACTCTTTACTGTCATCAGGTTCATCTTCTCACTCTTCCAAGAAAAGTCATATTTATGCATGCCCCCATACCTTCTAATCTGGAGTCTCTGCTTTGCCTTTCCTAATACTACCCATCCTTTGAGGCCTTATTCAAATCTGCCTTTGCCAAGAAATGTTCTCCAGTCTTTCCTCATGTCTCTTAGCACTTATATTCTGTTACACAATTGTATTTATTTGAAAAATTCATGGATTCAGGACTTCACCAATGTAGCCAGTCTGCCTGCGCAGATTTCAAGCTTTATGTGACTTATCAAATAGCCTCTGAGAGTTGCTGTGACTCAAAAATTCATCACCCTCTGGCTTAGAAGGTGATGTGTCTCTGAATTTATTTAGGTTGATCCTCTGATGACAGACACATAGTCTGCTACTGGACTTACTTGGCAGGACTTTCTTAGACCTCCTGTACCACTGGCATAGTGTTTGGGAACCTATCAGAGTAGAGCTTATGAAAGATAATATAATGGCAAGAACACTGATCTATGATTCATGGAACTCGGACTAAAATAAAATAATGGACTCAATTCCTCCCAATGCTCTCATTTACAGGGGGCAGAACCTGGACTTCCAACCCATTCCAGCCTCCATCTGCAGCTCTGCATGCTTCAATTCCATGGAACAAAATCTCGCCCCTTGGTGTCTACCCCTCTCCCACTTTCCAGTTTCCTTTTGTACGTTGTCTTTCCCTATTAGACTGTAATCTTGAGGGTAGATATGTCTTTCTTTTTCTCATTTGTATTCCCACTTAGCGCAGTGTGTGGTACATAGTAGGCACTTAATGTTTACTGAATTGAATCTTCTATAATATGAAGGGGTTGGATAATAGCTAGAATTTATCTATCATTTCAAGGTTTGGCAAGAGCTTTCCATACATTATCTCATTTGGTTCTCACAACAAACTTGTGAAATAGGTGCAAATAAGGTCACTGGTGCTTGAGAGATTAAGTGACTTGGACTGGGTCATGTTTTTGCTGTTGGGTATTTTCAATCATATCTGACTCTTTGTGACCCTATTTGGGGGTTTCCTTGGTAAAGATACTGGAATAGTTTTTTCTTCTCCAGCTCATTTTACAGATAAGAAAACTGAAGCAAACAGAGGTAAGTGACTTCTGCAGGGTCACACATCTAGTAAGTGTCTGAGGTCAGATTTAAACTCAGCAAGATGAGTCTTCCTGATTCTGAGCTCAATGCTCTATCAGCTCTAGCTGCCCTATGTGACAGGGTCCCATAGCTAGTAAATATTTTGAAACTACATTTGAACTCAAGTCTTAGTGAGTCCATGTCTAGTACTCTATCCACCTCAATGCCTCAATTAGTTGGTCTCTTTCAGTATGATCAGTCCGTGACCTTTTTGTGTATCGTGTACAGCATAGATTGTTTCTTTCCAACTAGATTATAAACTTTTAGAGGGAGGAGACTACATCTTACACTAGAGGAAGAGACACATTCCATAACAATACCTATCACAGGGCTGAGTACTTAATAGGTGTTCAATAATACTTGTTGATTAAAGCAGCACCTTCTACTTTTGGACAGCTCTGCTTATTAAGAAGTCTTTCCTTACATCAAGCCCGGTTTGTGTCCCCAGATGAATCCAATGAGACCCTGAACAGGAACTGATCTCATTGAGAGATCATGGGCATGGGACTAACATCTTCAGAGGCAGCCCATTCCACATTTGTATAGCTCTAACTGCTAGAAAGTTTTTGCCTCAGTTTTCTTTTCAGAACAATTAAGGGTTGGACTAGGTCATCACAAGAGTCCTTTCCAGTGCTAACGTTCTGTATTCTAAGGTCCTTCCCAATTCTGACATTCTATATTTTGTGTTCTATTGATGTTTAAAGGTCCCTTCCAGCTCTGATGTGCTTTTTTAGTTTATGACTACTGTGTAGATACTCTCATTATTCATGAGAACACAGGCAGGTTTACATTGAAACCTTTTGAAACCAGTCTGTAATTTGGTTAATCTGATTTCAAAGAGTGGAATATTCAACAAGGATTTAGGTTTATAGAACCTGGACTTGAATCTCGGTTCTGCCTCTTACTACTAGTATAAGGGGCCTCAGTTTCCCTGTTTGTAAAATGAAGGGGTTGTACTAGAACTAGATAACCTCTTTCAGATCTAAATCGTACTCCTGAGGATGTTTGCTGCTCTGGTTCTGACTAAGAGGTCATAGAAACAAGGTGCAAGGGCCCTCTCCCTCAATACAGCTAGGATTAGCCAGGTTACAGAATGATCTTGGCAGGTTATATGCTCATGTGCGCATCTGCTATGTATGCACACAAACGCCTAGGAACATTTGGGTCAAATTCAGCCTTCTCCTACTCTCTCTAATGAGTAAGAAAATGGGATTCCTGTCCAAATAGTTTGTTCCTAAATCAATAAAGATCGATGGTAGAGGGGGCAGTGGGGGAATATAAAAGAATTTCTCTTTGCCAGTTCTGGCTGCGTGCGGATGTTCAGGCTCCCATATTTAAAGGCCCATCCATTATTCACCTCTCTTCTGAGACTTTAATTTCACCATCAAAACTTGCTTCAGGGAGAAACATGACACAAAGGGGCCTGCTGGGAATGGCAGCCATCCCAGATGCCATGAAATCCCCTGTCACCACTTTGAACACTTCCCCAGAGACACCAGCTCCACTGTTCTTCTTAAGCAAATTTACATAAACAAGTCAAGCTTTTTCCTTACAGAAGGGAGGGAGTGAGGCAGGAGAGGGAGGGAATGAGGCAGGAGAGGGAGGGAATGAGGCAGGTGAGGGAATGATAGCTTCTGGGGGGTTGGTAGGAAAAGTCTCATGTTGTTGTAGTAACCTGAAGAAGACTAGATCTGCACCCAGGACATGTCACCCCTTCTAAGCTTTCACTTGATTCATAAATACGTTAGACTTCTCAGTCAGTCCTGAGCAAAACACTCCTCTCAGCCATTCAGGCATTAACTCTTGCTGCTAAGTGTAGTCTCTGCAGCCACCAGTGTTGTATTACCTAAGACCATGCATTCACTATCCTGTTACCAAATTCCAAGTTACAATGTCTAGATAGCATAGGGAAGTGTGCATGTGTGTATATGTACATATGTAAATGTATTGTATACATATGTAAAAATGTGTTGTATATATATGTATGTATGTATATACATAGTATGTACTGATATTGTGTATATAAGCATATACATGTATATGCATTGGATATATGCATGCATATATGTATGCATGTGCATGCATGTGCATGCATGTATGTATACACATACACATGTATAGCATATATTGATGTATATTCATGTATACACTTGCATATGTGTATGCATATATGTATATGTGTGTACATGTGTGTATATACACCCATACTTATACACACATACTAGGGAAGAGCATATATATGTATGTTCTATATGTACAAAGACACAGTTTATGTATATATTTGTAAAAAAAAATGTACAATAAACTTTCATGTGCATATGTACATAAATATGCATATAAGTATACATGCACGCAATGTACAAGAAACATCAGATTTCTAAAAATGTATCTGACCAGGGATAACTGGTTTTGGGATTTCTTAGGCTTTCTCTTTCTTGTATTGTCCCACTGGCCCATTGCTTTCATGGCCTCCTTCATAATCTAGTCAAGACTGAAGAGGTTTCCCTTCACTCATCCATTCATTTGCTTTCCCACAAGATCCTCTTTATTTTAGAATAGACTCCATTCCAGAAGCCTGACTTTAGGCACTCATGCCATCCAACTTCAGATTTGGTTCACTCACATATTAAAGATCACAGTCTTGGTCATTTGGGAGGCTTCCCCAATTCATTGTTCATCATGGTATAATAGATGTAGATTCATTGACTTTTAACTTTTTCTTGCCGTGGTAGTCATAGACCTCTTTTGCAGGTTGATGAAACCAATGGATCCTATCTCATAATATTGTTTTTAAATGTACAAAATAAAATACATAAGATTGCAAAAGAAACCAATTATATCAAATTGCTGTTATAAAAGTACAAAAAATGGCAACCCCCAAACAAAAACAAAATACCAAGTTCATGGACTGCAGGTTAAAAATCCCTGATTTAGAGGTAAGTTGTACCTTAGAGATAATATAGCCCAACCTCCTCATTTTTATAAATAAGGAAATTGAGTCCATAATAGGTTAAATGGTTAACCAAGGTCATATAGGTTTTTAGAGGCAGATTCGGGCTATGAAACCAGATTCTCTTACTCTAAGGCTGGTGTCTGCACACCATTAGTCAGCAGGAATGTATTGTTCAGGGCCGTGGGAAATAAAAACCCCAACTACTTTTATCTGCAGTTTTACAGTCCAAGACTCATTCTATCCATTGGCAAATCCTTCCTCCTTGTTTTTGGTGGCAAGGAAATAGTTTGAGAGGCAGATACTGATTTCCCTCATCCATTTTTTTAAACTCCTCTTCACTTTTTCTTCTTTTTCTCCCCTTTTCTGCTTTTTATTCCTGCCATCCTTTCCTATCTTATATTCTCCCTCCAGTTTTACCTTCTCTAATTCTCTCCCCTTTTCTTTTTATATATCTTTAGTTTCTGCTGTTCTCCCCTTCTTTGCCCTTTTTGTTTCCCTTACTTACCTTTGTTTTCTTCTCTCATTCCATACCTTTCTGCTTTCTTCTTTTTCCCCATTTCCCCATTTCATTTTTTAGATTTCCATCTCTCTTGCTTCCTTATGTTCATCTCTTTTCCCTTTCTTTCTTAGACTCTCACCCATTCGCTCCCTTTCAATGCTTTCTCGTTCCTTTTTTGCCTTTCTCTTTTTTCCTGCCTTTTCTCACTCTTTCATTCTATGCTTCTCTCCTTCCTTACTTCTTTCTTCTTTTCTACTTTTATTTTCCTCTTTTCCTTTCTTTCATTTTATACCTTTCCACCTCCTCATTTCTCTCTGTTTCTTTCCTTTCCAACTCTTGTTCCCCACTTTTCTCCTTCTTCATTTCTCTCCCTTTCTCTCCTTTCCTCTTTCTTTCCCTCTATCTTTCTTCTATTCCTTCATTCCATGCTTCTCTCCTCTTCTTTCTTTCAAGCTTATCTTCCTGTCCTTCCCCTATACTTTTTCTCCCCTTTTATATAGTTTCCTCTTCCTTCCCCACTTTCTCCCCTTCTCTGTGATCTCAGGTTATAGATTTCTTCTTAGAAAACTCTTATGAGTTGAGTTTGCTGATCCATATTAACTCAGAAGCTTATCATTGCCAAAGAACAGCTGCTTGGGAAGAGGCAGGTCCCCAGGAATGGTTACCAATGCTTTGTTTCCTCCCCCCATGGCACCTGAAATCCATTGCTGCCTACTGGAATCACAGTACTCCCAGGCTGCCCAAGCTGTGGAGGTTGGGCAGTAGTGCAGAGCCACTAGGTTGTGGCAAGTGATCTGTCAAGATAACATGTCAACACCATCCCCTGCACTCACACATTCCCCACAAATATGCTCATCAGGTGCCAAACAACATCTGGGGCTCCTCTTTCCTTGAACAGAAAATCATTAATTACCCTACCTTGTTTCCCAGTAATAGGCAACACTTGGTCCATGTCTTTCTGTCTCCTGTAAATCAGGGAACTGTGTTTGAGGGATCCTCAAATCTGCAGGAGATGCATGTAAGGAGCACCTAAGTTCATCCCTTTTGCACCAGTTCTGGGGCTCTTTGAGGGTCGGACATCGAAAGGAGGAAAAAAAGAGGATGAAGAGGAAGAAAAGGAACATTGAAGAGATAGAAGAAAGGGGAAAGGAGTGGAGGAGAAAGGAAGACAAGGAAAGGATGAATGAATGAATAAATGAGAAAGCATTTATTAAATAATTGCTATGTGAAAACTTCTAAGTGCTGGGAATGCAAATAAAAAGCAAATCAGTCTCTACTCTGAAGGCAGAAACTAAAAAAAACATATTTCCACATTAGTCATGTTGTGAAAGAAGAGTCAGAACAAAAGGGAAAAATCACAAGAAAGAAAAAAAAGAAAATAATATGCCTTGTTCAGAATCTGTAGTTTTTTCTCTAGATGTGTATAGCATTTTCCGTTATGAATCATTTGGGATTATCTTAGATCGTTGTATTGCTTAGAAGAGTCACGTTTATCAAAATTGATCATTGCACAGTGTTGCTGTTACTGTGTACAATGTTCTCCTGGTTCTGCTCACTTCACTAAGCATCAGTTCATGTAAGTCTTTCCATGTTTTTCTGAAATCTAAAAGCAATCACTTCCTAATGGGGGAGATAACGCATAGAGGAGATTTCATCTGGAAGTCAGAAGAAAAGGCTCTGTGGTTCTTGAGGTCCAGTGGAAAAGCAGCTGGTAAGAAGAGATCTAAGAAAAAGGGAGAAAAGGAGGAAGGTGAAAGAAGACAAAGATGAGGAAAAATGGTGTTTACTCATGATATTTTGGGTGAAGAAGTTGCCTTGGAGAAAGGAGTTATACATTTCTATCTTTCCTCATGGCATAGAAATGAAGGGAGATGTGAGAATGGGAATGGAAGTATTGTGCAGTGGAAGGTTCAAATCTAGGTTAGATGTGTGACCCAGAGCAAATTATGTCGCCTCTCTGGATTTCAATTTCCTCATCTATAAAATGGAGCAGCTAGGGGATGTAGTAGAATCAGGAGTTCAGAAAACTTCCTGAGTTCAAATCTGATCTCAGACAATTACTAGCTGTGTGACCTGGGCAAGTCATTTAACCCTGTTTGCCTCAGTTTCTTCAGCTGTAAAATGAATTGGAGAAGGAAATGGCAAACCACTGCAGTATCCTTGCCGAGAAAACCCTGAATGGGGTCATGAAGAGTCAGACGTGCCTAAAAAACAACTCAACGACATTTACTAAATATATCCTTCACTTCCTAGTACTGTTATGAAGAAAAATCTTGGTAAGTCTTAAAGGGTTATATAAATTATTCCTGAATCAACCCAGCCATGAAGATTAGCACAGGCCCAAGCTGTTAAAAAATTGGAAATGGGACTTTGGTACAATGGAAACATTAAGAAAAATGAACCTGAGAGATGGCGAGTCCATACTTGTTTTATACCACAGGTAGTAGTGGTGGTAGGGGAATTTGAACTGGCCTTAAAGACCTTCCACTAAAATCATACCTCATTTGTGATAAAGCAATGACCTTAGATTCTTGAAGGCTATACTAGCAGAGCTAGCTTTGATTTTACCCAATTGAAAAAGCTTTGTGTATAAGTCTGATGACAGACTGACTTGTCAAAGGACTGACCAAAGTTAATTTGAAGAGATTCCTTACCTAGGTTGTTCACAAGGTTGATGAATATTTTGGCTACAGAAATTTTGAAGACCATTGAATCAGTTAGAGATAGGTTGTAATTTGTACAGATGGAAGGACAACATCCAGGGGTGGAAATGACAGTTTCTAGAAGTACTGAAACTTAAACCCTTCATAACTTGGCTTCACTCTACTTCTCTGTACACTCTAGTCAGGCCATTTTCCTCCTTATCCCTCTTGAGCACACCACTCCAACTCTTATGTAACTGCTGGAACCTCTTGCCTTTCCCATATCCCTACTTAAGCTTTCAAGTTTCAAGTTCAAGGCTTTTATTTCTCCATGAAGACTTCTCTGCTCACCCGAGTTCATAGTGACTTCTCCCTTCTCTGAACTACTACAACATATTATTGTTGTACTGTCTTGTTTTCTTGTTTCATTTCTCAATTAGACTATAAATCCCTGGGATCAGGATCTGTGGTATCTTTCCCCCCCTTGGATCCCAGCCTTTGGCATAGTTCTGTGCACACAGAAAGTGCTCCTTCAGTTCTTCTTGATCAATTGATAAAAGTCCTCTACAACTCTCTAAAGAGAGCCTTGCATAGTCAGAGGAATCCAACCAAGACTCTGAGGCTTGGGTCTGTAGTCAAATTTTCAGTTCCAACTAGCATCTGTTTCTCTGCATGGTTTTATGATGGAGCACTGGTCTCAGATGCACACTTCAGGGAATCAGCCTTCCAGGCTCCAGAAGAACTCCAGTATGGGTTTCTGCCTTGGCCCTCCACACCAGGCTGACTCAGTCTCTGACCCAATCACCTGCTAGAGGGTCCATTTGTGTAGATAGGGGCAGCAAGAGACTAATATAGTTCAGAATGATGTTGTTGGTGGCTCTGATAATTTGTCCCAGAGAACAAGGCAATTAACTTTTCCATCAAGAACACTTTCCATAGCTCACTGAATAGAATACTACAGTAGGAATCATGAAGACCTTAGTTTGAATCTTGATTCAGACACTACTTAGTTGTGTGACCCTGGGCACTTAAACCTTTCTTCAATCAATCAACCAGCATTTATTAAGTGCCTATTCTGTGCCAGGCACTGTGCTAAGTGCTGGGTTGTTGCAAAAGACAATCACTGCCTTTAAGGAGCTTGTAATTTAATGGGGAGACAATATGCAAACCAATATATTCCAAGCAAGCCATATACAATCTAAGGGAAGGTGCTAGATTTTTTTTAAATTTTTTAAAATAAATTTATTTAACTTTTTACATTCATTTTCACAAGATTTTGGGTTCCAAAATTTTCTCCCCATTTGTCCCCTCCCCCTCCCCAATACACTGAACATTCTAATTACCCATATCACCAATCTGCCCTCTCTTCTAT
>CM053769.1:66865729-66903645 GCA_028658325.1 Potorous gilbertii
CCCCCCCCCCCAGCCAAGGCTGCAGAGACGCCAGCAACAGAGACCGAAGTGGCCCCCACGGGGGAGAAGGAACAGGATGACACAGCCGCTATGCTGGCCGATTTCATTGACTGCCCCCCTGATGAAGAGAAGCCAACACCCCCACCTGAGCCTGACTCTTAGCACCCCCTCCACACTCACACCGCCCAGGTCTTCAACTTAAATAAAGTCATTATCTGTATATCAAAAAAAAAAATAATCAGTCAATAAGATTCACCTTTATTATAACCACAGACCATAAACTTAAGTGGATGAAGAATGCCTACTGACCAGACTATGAAATGCAATTGGATAGACAACTCATACAACTGGTCTTTTTCATACAGATAGAGAATTAATTCTGCTCAGGAGTGAATAGGAGGGGGAGAGCACAGGAGGATGTCTTTGGGAAAATTTGGATTATTTTTAGTGAATTAATTTCTCCATAAAACATAGGCTCATCTTTCAAATAATATTCTTTTGGTAAGCTTCAGGAATTGTTAGTCATAGACCAGTCTCCAAAGGATTAAAGTTAAGGGTTACTCACAAGGCAATAAAAATATTCATGATGGGCATGAGTACGGTGCGATGCTTTATTAATGAAGAATTACACAAAAGAAACTAAGGAAAGTCTTCAGAAAAATGTATGACCAGAAAAGATGGTGGGTCATTCATATGACAAGAGGGAGGAATAGAAAATGGGTTGCCCAAGTGTTCAGTTGATTATTTCACAATGTCAGGTTAACCAGAAGAAGGCCTCAAGCATGGTGAGTGGATTTCTTGTGGATTTATGGGATGATATGGATGAGCTACATAAGCTAAAAGGGCATAGGTGGAATGGTTTTTAATCTGCATCACTGAATGGAGTATCTACACAAATAAGATCACATATTCATCAAGTATTGTAAGTATCAGAATAAATAATCAAAAATAATTTTATTTTGTCAAACAAAAAATGGATTCCACAATAGAAAAAAAAACTTATAGAAGGAATACATGAAGCAGAAGGGGCTAAAATAGGAATAAACAAGGAGATGGTAAGAGAATACCTAATACCTCTAAGTGAGTTCACCAAAGCCCTAGATTCAGAATTCCCAGGATATTGAAAGAATTGTCAGAAATAGTCGCTGAGTCACTATCAGTGACTTATAAAGATACCAAAGATGGACAGATGTCCTGATTTTCACTCATACACACCAAGAAAATAAGTGAGTAGATTCTTCATTCTATAAGACAATGAACTTGACTTGGTTCCCCACAAAATTCTAAATCTTTTCATTCAAGGGGCAACTTATCACCCTTACAAAGGAAAGCAGTGGCCATTAAAAGCTCATTAATGTCATAAACTCAGTGAGAACAAGATATTCCAGACTGAACTAATATCCTTCTCTCCTATTTACTACATTAATAGACCAGGAGAAAAATGTGTGTGCAGTTTTGGTTTTTAGCAAGACATTTGACAAATTTTGTCATTAAATCCTTTGGACAAGATGATGACTGTAGGCTATGCCGATAGTTATTTGGTCTCCGAACTAGTTGAATAGTACTGAAAAAAGAACAGTAATTAATGAATCCATGGCAGTTTGGAGGAAATTTTTTAGAGGATTGTTCCAGGGATCATTCCTTAGCCTTATTCTATTCAATATAAATTTCAAATTTCATCTAGTCCTAACTTTTCATTTTACACATGCAGTATCCCCTCTAGGGCTTCTTTCCCATCTTCCACTCACAATGGAGGGCTAGGGCCTCAGAGGGTAGCTAACCCCATCTTTCCTTGGGGTTCTAGAGAAATTAAGGTTTCTTGTACCATTGCTTGTGAGCCCCCATCTAGCATGGCCCTCCAAATATTGATTAACCAAATAATATCAGTTAGCCTGAACAAAGGAATATTTACTGAGAGGGTGTAATAAGAACAACTGGTATGAAGGTTGACCTCAAGTCAAAGACAGGTGTAGGGGAGAACTTAATACTCTCCCCCATACCGTTTTTTTGACGCCTTCTATTTCCAGGTTCAAGAGACTGCCTCTTCAAAGTGCTTCTGAAGGTTGACTCCCTTCTGACTCAAATCTCTTTTCTGATTCAAATAGACCAAAAGTCTATTTGGTCTCAAACCAAGTCAACAAATTTCTTATGTAGCAACATCTGATTTCATCGACTGACTCAAAAGTGCTTCACTTCTTCCAATTTGATTATTTGGACTTAGTTTATGCCTTTGACTGACTGACTGATTCAATAGAGCTAGATCTTCTAGAAAGAATAACAATACGATATTAATTGGCATAATATGTAGTACTTTGAGGTTTGCAAAGGAACTTATCAATATTGTCTCATTTCATCCTCACAACAACACGGAGAGGTAGGAACTATTATCCCTGTCTTACAAATGAGGAAACCAAAGTAGACAGAGGTTAAGGGAATTGCCCTAAGTCATACAGTTGGTAAGTGATTGTGGCAGATTTCAATTTAGGTCTTTCTGGCTCCAAATTCAGTGTTCTATCCACTGTGCCCTAGCGGCATCGTGAATAGAAGCATTGGGCTAAGGAGAAAGTGATGCATTCCCTATATTCTGCCCTGGCCAGGTCATATCTAAATGACTGGGTTCAGTGCTTCATGTTTTAGGAAAATTGGAACATGTTCAACGGAGGATGACCAGATCAATGGGAACTCAGGAAGTTGGTGATATGAGGATTAAAGACATTGTGAATATTTAGCCTGCAGAAAAGAAGACTTAAGGATGATATGATAATTAACTTTAAGAATTTGATATGCCACCATGTGAAAGAGGAATTATATTCAAGGGTTAGCTGGTAAATGTTTAAAAACCAGCTATTCTGAGAAAGAAATATACACACGAGAAGCTTTTAAATGTAATATTTATCATTCACATTTCCTCCATCACTTTCTTAAATCTAGACAATCACAAAAACAATAAATAAATATGATAAATCATCAATCAAGTCTGATTTATAGTATTTGCCAATTTCCAAGGCATAATCACGACATTGGAGTTTTAACCATCTGTACTAGGTTCCAGGATACCCTCGATAAATTTGTTGTTCTTGGACCCAGAAGTGAGAACTAGGAGCAATGACTGGAAGTTGTGGGGAGGGAAGTGGAATGAGTCTCCTCAAAAGAGAATGCATTTCCCATCCCTGAATGTCTTCAAGTAGCTATAGTGTAAGATCATCACTTGCTGAGCATGTTGGAAAGAAGATTCTGTCCAGAGACCATTTGCATCCAATGACCTCTCAAACTCAGTGGAACTTAATGATTCCATGATCTGTGTTCTAGTCATGCCATTGACTACTTGGGTGACTTTGAGCAAGACACCTTACTTCTATGGCTCTCAGTTTCCTCATTTGGAAAACAAAGGAGTTGGACTAGATGGTCTCTAAGGTCACTTTCAAGTTTACTATTCTGTGGAGAGAAAAAAAAGGCAAGGAGTGTAGAAGGTGGAGGTGGATGGGGAAATAAAAAAATAGTGTTTACCTAACTCACAACTTTTCTTCCTGAGGGGAGCAGTATAATGTGCCATGTGTCTCACGACTGAAAAGAATGAGAAAGCATAGAGATGAGGCTATCCATCCCTGCCCTCCAGCTCCATCACCAGCCTGCTGTAAGAGTAAATGATTGTTCTTCCTGGTAATTTCCTCTAGTTCTATAACCTGAACATTCACTGAGTATAGAGCCCTGCAGAAATACAGAGAAGACAGATGGCCCCTGTCTTCAGGGAGCTGACAGTCAATGTCACTCACAATTCTCCCTGAATGACCCATCGTTCCTTCCATCTGTACTTTGCACATACACCCAGACTTGTGGTTCAACCTCAGAAGGTTCAGTGACTAGTGGGCAAGAACTCCTGATGAGCAATTTCCTTCTCACTGAGAGACTCTATCTGTATTTGAGAAGAGGCTGCCACAGAACCTAGTCATCTTCCTGCACATCTTGGCCCTTTGCCAGACACATAATAGGAAAATTAATTTAACAGGGACATTGACCCCTTTTTATTCTAAACTAATTACAATGTATGTGAGACAGAGAATGGCAGCTAGTTCCCTTTAATACATCTCTAATAGACAGATGGAGGCACTTCCACTTAAATAGTCACACTTGGGTCAGACTGGGTCATTCAATCAGACAATTACATTAGGACCAACTAAGCCTTAGCAAACAGAGAGCATTTCCCTTTTGTGCAGAAATTTTAATCACAACCCTTAGGAGAGCAGCTGCTTCTAAAATCTCATACTCTAAGGTCTGGTACAAAACAAGAATCCATTCCTTTTTGGTTTTTAAAGCATGATGTATTCAGTGTAGCAGAATGAGACACAAGGCAGTGCATGTAAATCTTCAGATATTATCAATACATGGACACTAGGTCACATGGGCGATGAGGCAATTGCAAAGGATTCTTCCTTATAATAAGTAGACAGGGTAGAATGATCCCTCCCCCAGCCTACCCTCCCTAACCAAGCCAGACAAAATCCCAGGAAACCAGATGGTTTCCCATCATTATTGCTCCCAGGAATTTGTAGTAGAAAAAATTAGTCTTTGAGGCCTCTCATTTCCCCCTCATTTTTTAATTCTGCTTCCCTTTAGCACCTTCTCCCTTTAGCATTCAACAAGAATGTTCAACAAACATTTCTAAAGCACCTTCTTTGCACAATACACCATGATCAGTGCTAGAAGAGATGTGAACCCCCCCAAAAAAGGCATAGTTTCTGCCTTCAAGAAAAACAAAATATGTACATAGTCCCTCATCACCTGATGCCTGGACTATTGCAACAGATTTCTGGTTGGTCTCCCCAGTCCAGGACATCCTCCACTCAACCATAAAAGTTGTAGATACCTGAAAGCACAATTCTATGCCATCCTCTCAATTCAACAAACTCCAATAGCTCTCTATTATCTTCAGGATCCAATATAAAGTTCTGTTTAATTTTTAAAGCCCTCCATAACCTTGTCTTTTCCTTCTCTTCCAGTAATCTTGAATTTTACTTCCTTTCACCTATCTAGAAATATCTAGGTGCCATAGACTTTAGAGCATGAGACATGTCATCAACCAAACCTGAATTCAATTCCAGCCTCAGACACTTACTAGCTATGTAATCCCGGACAAGTCACTAAACTCTGCCTCAGTTTCCTCACCTGTAAAATGGGAATAATATGGCACTCACTTCCTAGGATTGTTGTAAGATTAAATGAGTGTAATATTTATAAAGCATTTAGCACAGTTCCTGGCACATAGTAGGTGCTTAATAAATGTTTACTTCCTTCCTTCCCATGTTCTCTACAATCTCATGATACTTATCTCTTTGCTGTTCCTGGAACAAGACACTCCATCTCCTGGCTCTCAGCATTTTCTGTACGTGGTTGTCCTCTATGCCGGAAATGCTCTGCCTCTTGGCTTCCCCAGTTTTCTTCAAGTCTCAGCTAAAACCCATCTTCTACAAAAAGCCTTTCCTGACGGTCCTTAGTGCTAATGTCTTTATTCTGAGGTTACTTCTAATTGATCCTATGAATACCTTGTTTGTATATACTCTTTAGTGTGCTTGTCTCTCTCATTAGATTTTAAGGTCCTTGAAGGCAAGGACGGTTTTCACCTTTGTATCCCCAATACTTTGCAGAGTAAACACTTAATGTTTGTTGACTTAACAGGTAATAACTATAAAAATGAACTACAAGTACATTATAGAGAGAGATTTTTTAATTCCATAAATTCAAAAGAGGGTAAGACCACTTTTGGAAGAGGGGAAACTGGATGGGGATGATGTCTAAGCTAGATCTTGAAGGACTAGTAGGATTTCAACAGATGGGAAGGGGGAGGCAATCCAGGCACAGGATTTCTGTGGCATCCCAAATGAGAAACTAAAGAACATTTCAAAGAAAGGGAGAAAACTAAAACAAGGTTTTAGAATAATACAATACTCTACTTCTCTCCCTCCCTCCCTCCTTCCAAAAAATAGTATTATAAATCTTTTAAACTACTTTCATACATAGCTTAGAAAAAACCTGATGCTGAGTGAAAGAAGCAGAACCAAGAGCACATTGTACACAGTAACAACCACAGAGTGTGAGGAATTTTTCTGGTAGACTTAGCCCTTCATAGCAATGCAAGGATGTAAAGCACTCCAAAAGGACTCTTAAGGCAAAATGCTATCCCCTTCCAGAGAAAGAACTATGGAATCTGAACTCAGAATGAAGCAGAATATTTTCTCTTGTGTTATGTTTTATTTTGTTTGGATTTTTCCCATGATTTCTGCCATTTATTTTAATTCTTCTATGCAACGTTACTAATATGAAAATGTGTATAATAAGAATGTATGTGTAGAACCCATGTAAGATTGCATGCCTTCTCAGGGAGGAAGGGGGACAAAATCTAAGACTTATGAAAGTTATCGTAGAAAACTGAAAACAAATAGATTAATTTAAAAGAAAAAAGAAAAAGCCTCAGTTTTACCAGCAGAAACATATATGTGTCCAGGGATCCTAAGTTGAAATAAAAAGTTGTGATTAGCTTAGAAGTAAGACTATGCCAAGGTGGCATATGCTAGCATTGTGAACTTGCCAAGATCTGTGTTGGTGACTGATCGGAGCAAAGCTGAGACAGATGCTAGAATCAGGTTCCAGCCATGCAGTGATGTGTAGAATGCCTCTCAGTCCACAAACACATTTCCTAGCCAGCAAGGAAAGTCCTCATTTCTTCCTACATGTGCCTACCTGTCACAGGGACAATACAACTCACAATGCAAAGCTAATTTATTTTTTGTTGATTCTCACCAAGGTTTTGTAGTGCAGTAATGCCCTTACTTGCCACAAGCCTGGTTTCTTAGAAACCCAGTCTAATTTCTTGCAGATTTAAAAAAAAACATATTACAATGATTACAGCAATGTAAGTAGAAATTTTTTAAAATTGAGAGATAATTGTAATGGGCAAACTTGGCTTCTGAGAAGAGATGAGGAAATGTATCTCTCTCCTGCCTTTGAGGGGAGGCATGGTTGGTTGTTGTCCTTCATTCTTGAAGAGGACCAAAATGGCATCACTATAATAAAGTCAAGCTTCAATGTGTCCGATTGTAGGTGATCAGACCAATACAAGCTTGGAATGCTCTACCACAGACTGGGCACAAATAGTCAATGTGAACGTTTGGTGTGACTACTCTAAATTTGCACATCCTGCACTTCCTTTGAGTTGTTTCAACTCTGCTTTGCTCATAGGGCACAGCACCTTCTCTGATGTGGGCACACCACTCTGAGTGATCCTGTGCCAGTGTCTCCCATGCCACACTATCAATTTCAAAGCTCTTGAGAGAGACCTTGAGAGTATCCTTCTATCACTCCTTCTCACCATCATGTGAATGCTTGCCCTGTATGAGTTCCCCATAAAATAGTCTTTTTGGCAAGCTTACATTTTGCATTTGAATAATGTGGCCAGCCCATCAGAGTTGCTCTCTCTAAAGCATAGTTTAAATGCCTGGCAGTATCGTTCGAGCACGGACTTCAGTGTCTGGTACCCTATCCTGCCAAGCGATCTTCAGAAGCTTCCTAAGACAATTCAAAAGGAAGCAATTCGTTTCCTGGCATGGCACTGGTATACTGTCCACGTTTCACAAGCATACAACAATGAGGTCAGCACAATGGCTCTGTAGACCTTCAGTTTGGTAGTCAGTCTAATATCTCTTCTCTCTCATACTTTCCTTCAGAGACTGAACATCAAATTCAATAGATTTGTTGATTAATTTTGCTTAACTGCCTTTGTTTCTTTCTTTTTTATCATTTGTTAATAGATGTGACTCACTAGGAAGTCTAGGGAGAAGGATATAATTTTTGGAAATTACTAATACATATATGTGAATATATGTATTATTCAATATGTAACAGAAAGGGTATTTTTCTTGGCATCAGAAGACTAAATAAGACTTGAGTTCTAGCTCCAGCATACAACTGTTTGAGCCTAGATAAATCATTTTACTGTCTCAAGTTTAGCATAGTTCCTGGCATATGGTGAGCACTTAATACATTCTTGTTGCCAGGTCCCCATTTCAGAGAGAGTGAAATATGTGTGTGCATACACATATATATGATGAATACACACATATGTACATATACATATATATACCATCAACTAAATTTGTGGTAAACCTCAAGGTGATTTGAGGCATAACCACTAAAAATGTAAAGAAGAGTAGGGATAAATACTGACCACATTGTTTGGAGGTCTTTTTAGCTGAATGAGAAAACCTCTTTTTTCTTTTCATACCCATTCCGTCTACAGGAAATCCTCACGATATTCATGTATCAATCAGATTTCACCTCTATATTACAGTGTAGGTAAGTAGAAAGAATGGAAGATTATTAATAGGTCCAATAATTCTGGATTTCAATGAGGAACTGTACAAAAAAATGTACTAACCCAGTTCTCCCAATTAATTACTTCACAAAGAACTAGAAAACACACCAAACTAAGGGCTAATAGGGAAAATCCAAGGGAAAAACAGTGAGTCATATTTCCAGTCCAGGTTGGCATAAGGAGACAAAGAAGTTTGTGGACACTGGGGACAGGATCTATTCAGGAGGGGATTACAGAGGGCTGGAAGCCTTGAGATATACACTCTGCAGCACCCAAGGGCTATAAAGGGACTAGGAACAGATGCTAACTGGCTGCTATTGTTCATACCCAGAGGTGGTTTGCAGATCCAATAGTGACTAAAGAGAGTATTTGTGGAGAGGAGTTCCCAAACAAAGAGCAATTAGAAGGATATGGCTGTATAGTATCTAAGAAGCAGAAGTAAGCAACAAATGTGTAGCTTTGACTCCAGAAGTAGAACAAAATCTTAACTCCAATGCCCAGCCCCAACCCAGTTGAAACCTTCAACGGAATAAATAATGATGACAGGAAACTCAGACTGAAGGGGAGTCTATGGTTCTGTCACTGAACCTACAGAGCTTTCCAGATGGCTGACAGTAGTTGAGCCTAGCAGTAACCTACTGGAGTTCAAACTATGGACAAGTTCATAATTGTGTTGTCCAGAACCAAACTCAGGTCAGAAACTCACAAATGCTCAGACCAGAAGAGCAGCAATCAGACTTTGCCCTGGATAAGACTACTTTGGGCACAGGAAATTTTCCAGGTCCCCAGTGACAGCCTTAAAGAAAATAGCACTCGATGACCTTAAAATATTCGGGAGCAAGTCCCAAGAGAATACAAAATAGGAGTCAGCAAGGCCCAGACATTCTCTCAAGGAGAGGACAGAGCCTGGCTCTAATGAAAAATCCAAAATAAAGCTAGAAATGACAAGGATGCTCAAGATTCAAATTCAAGTGTCCCAATTCCTCACAGCTCATTTGCATATATTTTGTATTTTCTTATCTAGGTGCAAGTTTTTTCCAATAAAATGAAGTTCCATGAGGACTGTTTTTGGTTTTTCTGAACTTCAGTTTCCCTGTTTATAAAATTGGTGCAATAGTTCCTTTAACTATCTGTAAAAATAGGGAATACAATTAGATGAGCTCCAAGGGCCCTTCTCATGCTAAGTCTATGACATTATTATACTTCGACTTACCTCAAAGGATTAGTGTGAGGAAAGAACTTTGTAAAACTGAAAAACATATAAATGTGAACTTGGTCTCTGCTTATGCTTTCCATTTCCCAAGCACAGAGGGCCAGGAAGATCTTGGAACACCTGGCTTCAATCCAGTCTCAGTAATTACATGAAGCCTAGTTGCAGTCCCTGAGGCTGTTTTAATGAGATATGATTTTCTACTATTCTCCTTTTGCCCTAAGCTTACATGTCATGCAGCTGTTCTTTCTCAAAAAGTTGACAGAATTGGTGCATGAATTTTAGTGAGGAGTAAAATGATAGCTGCCAGCAAACCTAACCAAACTTTGCTAGAAGACTCTTAGGTCCTCCTGGATGCGGAGAAGTTCATTGTTAGGCACTAGGAAAGGCTCTTCTGAGATCAGCTCCAGGTCAGGTTGAGGACCTGTCTGGAGGGAGGCCAGTGTTCAGTGAATGACTTGTCATTGTTAGGGATAACTTAACTATTCTTCCTCTCATTTTCCAAAAACCTTTTGAACCTTGGCCACAGGTAGCCAACGAGCTCCCTTTACTGCTTCAAAAAGAGATGGCATCTAGCTGGGTCTTATTCACAGCAATTTACCACAATTAATTGCCCTTACATCAGTATAAGAAAATGGAATGTCCTAACCAAAGCCCTGTAAATTGAATCCAGCAATCCATCTGCCCATCAGTCATTCTCATCCTCATAGCATTGTCATTTCTCTCATACTGTCTGCTCCCAGAGTTGTTCCAAAGATGTTTTTAATGAGTCTTTGGGAGATTAGCCTATATCCTGCAAGTCAAGTGGTTCAATAAATAGATAAACCCCCAGCCCTGGAGAACTCACAAAGACTTGAGTTCACACACTTACTAGTTCCATGACCCTGCGATAGTCACTTAACCTTCTATCTCCATTTTCTCAGCTGTAAAAGGTGGATAATTATATCACCTGCCTCTCAGGGTTGGCATAAAGATCAAATGAAGTTATATTTGTAAGGCACTGAGCCCAGGACCTGCACATAGTAGGCATTTCATAAATGCTTATTTCTTTCCTCCCAATACTTGCATTTAATTACCAAAAAAAACCAATCACTTTATCCACTTGCACAATAATTTAACAAACACCAAAATAACATAACAAAATAATAGGAGGCTAGTGAATTATCTCAAGGTCATTTCTATCTGAGCACCACAGAACATAAAAATGAGAATAAAATAAATTAATAATAATAGGTGGTATGTATGTAATCCTCACCCCACATATCCAAAGACTTGCCAAATTTTATTATTTCTGCCTCCATAATATTACTTGCATCCATTCCCATCCTTCTACTCACAGAGCATTCAAAAGTATTGGGCCCCTTATCACCTCTTTCCTGGGCTGTTGCAGTAGTCTCTTCCTTTGGCTTCCTTTCTGAAGTCTCTCTCCTTTCTAATAGTCAATCAGCAATAATTTATTTAGCATTTACTAAGTCAGGCACTCAGTCCCTATCAGATTACTTCTATATATCTTCTGTATACCTCATTATTTACATACTCTCTTACCCATTAGAATGCATAATTCCTTAAAGGCAGGTACTATTTTTAACCCTTTTTTGTATCCCCAATACTTAGCACAGTGCCTGGAAAATTGTAAATATTAAAATGTTTGTAAACTGACAAACTTCATGCTCTACCCCTCAGAATTGCCAGGGTTTGAATCTTGCTTCTATTGCATATTTATTGATTTCCCTTAGGGCGTGCCACTTAACATTCCTGATCCTTAGTCAACTCATGAGGATATCTTCCATTAGCACTGGTATATCTTATTATATAAAACTTAGCGATCTGGTCTGTGCATAGTTATTTACATGTTGTCTCCTTGAGATCAGGGACTATGATTGTGCCTGTCTTTTGTATTCCCAGTACTTATCATTGAACCTGAAATAGAGTAGGTGCTTAATTTATGCTTTTGATTTCTTTGATTAATTTCACCCTGACTACTCCTGACTTTGATCTTGGACTCAGGGAACCAGTGATTCCTTGGTGTTGTTGGAAAAGAATTGGAAAATGAGGGGTTGCCCACCAAAATTGAGGAGTGGCTGAACAAGTTATGGTTTATGGATGCAATAGAATACTATTGAACTATAGAAATGATAAAGGGAATAGTTTCAGGAAAATCTGAGAAGATTTGTATTGACTGATGCAAAGCAAAATGAACAGAACCAGAAGAATTAATATAGTAGTTGCAATATTATGAAAATAATCAACTCTGAAAAGCTGAGTAACTCTGATCAGCACAATGAGCAATTTACAATTCCAAAGGATTCATGATGAAACATGCTATCTACCTCCAGAGAGAAAGTAATGGATTCAGAGTAAAATTCAAAACATATATTCCTCTCTTTCTTTCACTTTCTCTTTTCTCTTTTTCAGAAGTTTGTAGAAGTTGGTTTTAAATGACTGCGTATTTGTAATGAGTTTGGTTTTTCTTGTCTTATCAATGGGTGGGGAAAAGGGAGGGAGAAGAAAATTTGGAATTGACAATAAAACAAAATTGAAAAAAATAATTTAAAAGGAAAAAATGGCCTGACTAGTCTAAAAAGAAAAAGTGTTCCCTACATTACCTCCAATTTTATCATTCTATGGTTTTTTTTCCAATATACCACCAGCTCTCAGAATATTTTGTATGAATACTTTGGGGATAATGATACCTCATTACTGCATCTACAATTTGATTTTTCCCAATTCCCCATAAATGGGGATTTTCACTATGATCTGCTCACCAGATCATTCCTAGTGAAATGGCTATTTATGGGCCTGACTTAATTTTCTTTGTGAAGCAAGAAATGACATACTTGTCAGTAATGGTAGGGTATAAGCCCCTTCATATAAACCCGCCCCCCCCCCATCCCTGTGTCAAATAATGACAGATTGGAAGAAGGAGGGTGTTGGTGTAAATGATATGGCAGATTGTGGAGGGAAATAAATGAGCTACACATAGGCCAATTACAAATACAGCCAAAAACAGCAAAACAAGGAGCCAAAAGACAAGACTTGAGATTCCAGCCATCTTCCATCAAACCAATCCTCCATGTAAAAGCCTCAGCAATTTGTCCAGAGACAGTTTGTCAAGAGACCAACTGACATTTGTCACTTTGCTCTCCAGAAGTGACCTGTCATTGCCAGTGACTCAGTCAGAACATGTTTGTTCCAAAGACATTTTCCTTGTCAGATTAAAGGGAGAAGGGGAAAAATACAACTAATTAAGTCTAACATTTATTTTAGATGAGTTATTTAAAACCTCTTTTTAGCTGAGTCACTATTTTCAGGACCCTTCAAAGTGAATTCTTTTCTCTTGGCTAATATTTGGTGTATGAGAAGTGAGGTGAATGCAGACCTACAGATCAGAAACCCCCAAACAGATGTTCCACTCCTGGCACTGAAGTTTTTGTGGCTATACTGTGTATGGTTTCAATTTCCCCTTATACTTCAAATTACTATTTAAATTTGTGCCAGTATTTTGGAAAATGTATGGATTCTCTGTGTATAAATAACTCCTGATGAGGAGAGTATCTTTGCTTTAATTAGCAAATTAACACCTGCTCTGTAACCTATTCTCTTAGACAGTTACCCGGGACACTGAAAAGTTAGGTAATTTCCCTAAGGGTTGCAATGTGTCAGGGTCTGTTCGTGAGCCCAAGTCTTCCTGAAGCCAAGATGGGTCTCTACCCATTAAGCCATGCTGCTTCACATGAAGCTACATTGTGGATTCATTAGTGAATAGTCATAATGTCCTATCTAATCTTACTTAAGACTTGACACTTCTTTTTTGTGTGATGTGTATGAGGGACTCACTCATAGAACTTACATTGCCATTGGCAAATTGGGTCTCCTGTGAGCTGACTCAAACTACTTTGGAGATTGTAAGTGTAACCATCGTTGTTGTTGTTGTTGAGGTGTTTTCAATCATGTCCCACTCTTTGTGACCCCTTTGGGGGTTTGGTTGGCAAAGATATTGGAGTGAGTTCCATTTCCTTCTCTACCTCATTTTACAGATGAGCAAACTGAGGCAAGGACTAAGTAATTTGTCCAGGATCATACAACTAGTACATTTCTGAGGCCAGATTTGAACTCAAGAAGATGAATCTTCTTGACTCCAAGGCCCACCTCTATTCACTGTGCCACCTAGTTGCCCTAAGTGTAATCCTATGAGTGGCTATCTCCTAAACACTAACTCATGAGACCCTACTGATGTGCTTCCCCTTAACAATTAGCCAATAGACTAGGCTAGCTCTTTAGCAAAGCATTTATTCAAACAGCATAGCAAAAACAGTAGATACAAAGCATTTCCCTCAAGGCCAGAGATACACTGTCCTACAAATATACCTAGAGTTCAGGAGAGGGGGAAGAGTAAGCACAAACTTAAATTATAATGGTAATAAGTCATACATGTTGAGGATACATTCAGCCAAAATAACTCACAACTATGAAACTAGAAAGCTTCAATGTCCTCTCTCTCTGTAGAATCTTCATAATATTTGCTACAAAAGCAATGGACAAGTACATCAACTGTTCATCTGATCTGGCTCTTGACAGAACACAGTGCTGTTATGGTTCAGCTAGGTTTGTCCTTAAAGAGTGTGTTGTCTCAGTTGGACTGCCCAATCCTGGGTTAGGTTAAGCAAGTCACTCAGTGATTGTTCCGGCTCCTATTGTATTGGACTGGGTAGTTGAACCACTGAAAAGTGATTGCTGAATAAAGTCAGGCAGGCATCTCTGCTACTGGGCAGCTGTTTCCAGTCTGAACTTAGATAGTTTGCTTTCCTGATAAGGCTTCTCAGCATCTCTACAGGGCAGATGAATCCACTGACCTCCTAAACTCACTCTTCAATGGGCACCTTCAGTCTTTTTCTACCTTCAGCCACTGGCTTGACTGGATGGTATGGCATTATCTTTTCTTTCCTTTTATTTATTTGCTTATTTTTAGTTTTCTGAATTCACTTTTATAAGATTTTAAGTTTTAAACTTTCCCCACTCCTGCCCCTTCACTCTCCCTAAGACAGCATGTAATTTGATGTAGGGTATAGTTCCACATTAGTCATGCTGTAAAGAAGAATCAGAACCAAAGGGGAAAATCATAAGAAAGAAAAAAACACACAAAAAAGAGAGAAAATAGTATACTTTGATCTGCTTTCTGATTCTGTAGTTGTTTCTCTGGATGTGGATAACATTTTCCATCTTTAGTCTTGGAATTGTCTTACGCCATTGCATTGTTGAGTAAAATTAAGTCTATCAAAGTTGGCCATCACACAATGTTGCTGTTACTGTGTACAATGTTCTCCTGGTTCTACTCACTTCATTACACATCATTTCATGTAAGTTCATAATGGTCTATCTAATCTTACTTAAGACTTGACACCTCTTTTTATGTGTAACCCTCTCAGGGACTCACTCATAGAACTTATATTGCCATTGGCAGATTGGGTCTCCTGCGAGCTGACTCAAACTACTCTGGAGATTATAAGTATAACCATTGTTGTTGATGTTGTTGAGTTGTTTTCAATCATGTCCCACTCTTTGTGACCCCTTTGAGGGTTTTTCTGGCAAAGATATTGGAGTGAGTTTCCATTTCCTTCTCTACCTCATTTTACAGAAGAGCAAACTGAGGTAAGGACTAAGTAATTTGTCCAGGATCATACAACTAGTAGTCTAATTGACACATTACTAGACTCTTTTCAGGTTGGATATCATTAGGCTCCTTCAGCTATAACAACATTTAGCCACCAGGAGCCAAGATGGTGGAGTGATCTGTAATTTCTATCTCACTCCCCTTGTTGACCTTGACAAGCCCAGAGAATATCTCCCCAGGAAAAATTCTGGAACAGTGGAAGAAGCAGAAGGGGTAAACAGACTCTTAGCCCATGAGGTTAGGAAGATCACTAAATTCCCTCTTACTGTGACTGAAGGGGACCAGTAAAGGATCAGAGCTGACCCAGATAGCCCCACCTTAGCAAACCAGGAGAAGATCTTGAGCCCCAGAGGGGTGAAGCCAGTAACTTTCAACACCCCAGAGGAATTGAGAAGACACTAGCACAGACGGGATCACCAACTGCTGAGCTTGCCTATGTTCTAGCTCAGCAGAGGAGACCTCCTGTGGCCAGACCACCCTTCCCCCACACTTAATGAGCTAGCTCCAGGGTAACTGCCGAGAAACCCCAAAAGACCTCACCTGGCCTCTGCTTTCCGACACCAGCCAGCTCAGCACCAGGTAAGCTGCAGCATTTTAGCTTCTAGCTGAAAGAACCAGAAGCCACAACACACAAAGTCTCAACTTTTAGGCACAAAAATTGTGAGACAGAGCTCCCTGTGCCCCAGAAGCAGAGATCTACTTTAAAAACCAGTAAAAAGGGTAACTATCATGAGTAAGAAGCAAAGCAGAAAAGAAAAGGCCATATAACTTTTCTTTGGGGACAAGGACCAAAACACAAATACCAAAGAGATCAGCATTGAGAAAAATGTACTCCCATCTGAAACTTCAGAAGGGAATATGAACTAGTCTGAAGCACAAAGAGCCTTCTTGGAAGAACTCAGGAAGAATTTTAAAAGGATTTAAAATAAGGATTTTAAATTAGAGAAATAGAAGAAAAACTGACCAATGACTTTAAAAATATGAAAAAAGAAATCACAGAAGAATTTAAAAGGACAATTGGACAAATGGAAAAGAAAGTACAAAACCTAACTGGAGAAAATAATTCCTTAAAAGGAACAATTGGACAGATGGAAAGGGGGATTCAAAAGTTAACTGAAGAAAACAATTTGATAAAAATTAGAATCGAGCAAGTAGAAGCTAATGAATCTATGAGACATCAACAATCAGTCAAACAGAATCTAAAGAATGAAAAGAGAGAAGAAAATGTAAAATATCTAATTGGAAAAACAACTGACCTGGAAAATAGATCCAGGAGAGGAAATGTAAGAATTATTGGTCTACCAGAAAGCCATGATGAAAAAAGAGCCTGGACAATATCATCTATGAAATCATCAAGGAAAATTGCCCTGAAGTCCTAGGCCCAGAGAACAAAATTGTCATCAAAAGAATCTACCATTCACCTCCTGAAAGGAACCCCAAACTAAAAACACCAAGAAATATCACTGCCAAATTCCAGAACCATCAAATGAAGGAGAAAATACTGCAGGCAACCAGAAAGAAACAATTCAAATATCAAGGAACTACAGTCAGCATCACATACGACCTTGCAGCTTCTATATTAAAAGATCAAAGGAATTGGAATATGATATTCCATAAGGCAATGGATCTAGGACTGTAACCAAGGATCAGTTACCCAGCAGAACTGAGCTTAATGTTTCAGGCAAGGAGATGGACATTCAATGAAATAAGGGATTTCCAGAGCTTCCTGATGAAAAGGCCAGAGCTCAATAGAAAATTTGATCTTCAAACGCAGGTCTCAAGAGTCATAAAAAGGTAAACGGGGAAAAAAATCTTGTTACTCAATATGGGTAAACAGTTTACATCTCTGTAGGGAAGGTGATACTTGTTAATCTTGAAAATTGTATATTTATTATGATATAAAAGATATATATAGATAGAGGGAGCAGGTATAAATTAAATGATGTGATGATAATAAATGTAATTTAAGGGGGAGGCAGAAAAAATAAATTCCATCACAGGAAAAGGTACAAAAATATATTACAGTAGAGGGAAAGAGAGGAGAGAGATGAGCATTGTTTGAGAGATACTCTCATCTGACTGAATTGAAGGAGGCTACAACAAACTCAGTTAAGTATAGAAATACAACTAGCTCTATGGGCAGTAGGAGGGCAAGGGGGAAAAAGGGGAGGGGAGGCTAAAAGGGAGGGAAGAAGTAGTCAGAGAAAAGGGGATTACAAGGGAAGGGAGGCCGAAAGAAGGGAGGGAAGACTGAGGGAGGCAGTGGTCAAAAATTAAAATTCTATTGTGGAGGGAAAGGGAGAAGGGAGAACTAAAATCATCAACAAGGGGAAATGGGGTGGAGGGAAAGATACAGATAGTAATCATAACTGTGAATGTGAATGGAATGAACTCTCCCATAAAAGGAAGATAGATATCAGAATGGATTAAAAACCATAATCCAACAATATATTGTTTACAAGAAGCACATTTGAAATGGGGGCATACACATAGGGTAAAGGTAAAAGATTGGAACAGAATATTTTGTACTTCAGATGATACTAAAAAAGCAGAGGTGCAAGCCTAATCTCAGACAAAGCAAAAGCAAAAACAGATCTAATCAAAAGAGATAAGGAAGGAAACTATATCCTGCTAAAAGGCACCATAGACTATGAAGCAATTTCATTACTAAACATAAAGGCTCCAAGTGGTATAGCATCCATATTCTTAGAGGAGAAGTTAAGTGAGTTACAGAAAGAAATAGACAGCAAAACTATATTAATGGAGGATCTCAAATTCCCCCTCTCTGAACTTGAAAAATCTAACCTCAAAATTAAAAAATATTTAGCCTAGGATCTACAGAAGCTTCTGCCCTTCAACTACCTAAGAGACTTAGCTCTGAGACTGCTAATCACCTCCAGACAGGAGATGAGAGAAATTATGTCACTCCAACAAATTATTCTTGGTTCAAAAAACCTTTCAGTAAAAGCCATTCCATGTTGCCTTAGTGTGATTAATTTCAACTCAGTCATTATCACCTTCCATGATCCTTTGGGAATCTTATGAAGACGAGTGGTTAGGGACAAAGGTATGTATCCAGTTGGCTCTAGAGACAACTTCATTATCTTTCTGCTCTCTTTATTGGAATTAAAGATTCAAGGCAACTCTTCTGAGGGTGGGGAGTGTCTTTTTTTTATCTGAAGGTTTCTCCTTTACTTTTCAATGTCTTTGTTAGTTCCTGAAGACCTTCACCTTTTGTTGGAATCTCACTGGGATACCACCACACCACACAACTCACATGTGGTAGCAAAAACTAGAAAGCAGGTATCAGTTAGTTTGGGAATGGTTAAACAAACCATGGTCCACGAATGTCATGGGACATTTCTGTGCTCTAGGTAATAATGAATACAATGAACGTCAAGAGGCCTGGAAAGATTTACATAAAGTGGTACAAACTGAAGTAAGTAGAACCAGGAAACCAGCATAAACAATTCAAGCAGTTTAAGTGGAAAAAAATAACAACTGAAAAAATAAGAGCAACTGAAAATGAATGCAATACAACTTTATTGATGATGTATGGCCCCAAAGCAGAAATAGAAGAAAATCCTTTTCCCTTGCTTTGTAGAATTTGCAGGAGGGCGGGGTGGGGAGGGATGGGAGTGGGAGTGGGAGTCTGTGTATATATGGATACTGCATACAGTAGTAAGCTTTCTGTTGTACTGATTAGTTTTATGGAACTTTTTTCCTTTTCTCTTCTTTATTATAAGAGATGGTAGTATGAGAGAGGGAAAAATGGAGAAGAAAAAAGAGAGAAATATGTGACGAAAAAAATCAATAATTTTTTTTAAAAACTTGCTCCCTCTTCACTTATGGTCTCACTTTGCACCTTATTGCAGTCATTTAGAAGGATAAATGGAATGTTGTAGTTGGAAGAGAAATTAGAGATTACCAAAACCAAATCTCACAATTTATATTGTTGAAAAAATGATCACTAGTACTCTTCTAAGTGAATGATAAAGGTACATTTCAATTATTGATATCAATGGCCATAGGTGAAAGACTCAGTGCAAAAGCTCCAAATTTCTGGACAACAAGAATTTCTCTAAAAAAAAAAAAAAGCAAAACTTTTTGTAATCTTGAAAATCAGAGTCAAAAGACAGGAGAAACAGAATCAAATGAGAGGCGACATAGAATAGGGAGAAGAAAATATAGATTAAAACATGTATAAAACTGTTTATGAAATGAATGGATCCCAGTAAGCCCTTGTGAGAGGTTCCAGATTACTCAGATAAAGTAAAACATTAATTATCAAGAAGTAAATAAGCAGGTAACAGGAGCCTTTCACTGGTTGGCTTAGGAGCAAGGGTTTTCTCAGAGTCCTTAGCACTAAGGTTAAGATTCCAGGAGTATCTAAACAAAATAGCAGGTCCAGAACCTTGTAGACCTAGGGATTTCTGATCACACAGATTGAATCTGTATGCATATCTTGTCTTCAGTACTTATCCCCTTCCGGAGAGGGAACTTTTTTAGTCATCACTGTAAACCTTATAGTGCTTAGCCTGTGCTGGGTCTCAGACACTAGGTATAGTGAAAAGAGAACTGACAATGGAAGCAAATGACCCGAATTCAGATTTCACCCCTAATTTTTTAGTTTTGTGACCTCGAGCAAATCGCTTAGTCTCTCTTTTGTCATCTGTAAAAAGACGTTAGAATAGACGGTCCCTTTCAGCTTCTGAGCCACATCCTGCTTGTTGAGTGGAGCCTCAATGATTGTCCAGGGATAAGGATAATAGATTCTAAACAACTGTCCAAACACCACTATAATGTCATATGAATCAGAGTCATGGCTAACATTTTTCCCCACTGGGGGCAAGTTTTCTAAAACCTGCCCCTAAGGAAACAGCATGAAAAAGAAAAAAAATTTAAATCAACTTTTACAGACAAACTGAATTGAGAGAGAGAAGTATACAACAAATCTACTCTCCTTTTAGGAAGCTCATAGAGGGCACAAGGCAGATGGAAGGAAGCAGGGATTGCATCTGGTAACCCTATTTTAACTAATTAGTCTTGCTAAGAAGAAATAAGTACATGTACTTCTGTGTAGCTGAAGGAGTATGTGTTGTAAGCATTGTCTACAGTTCAGCACCCTGGGACAAAGCCTCAGTCATTCAACTCTATGTAGATTGCCAGTTCAGGTCTGAATAATTGTCCAGGAGTTGTTGTGGCTCAAACTGCAAGACTATTTAGGAAATCTTGGGTGTGAACTTGATACTTGGTTTTGATTTGTATCTCAGCACTATTCCAGAATGCAGCAAGCCATACCAAGTCAGTGGGGAGACAAATTCATCCTATTTCACTTGCAGAGAGACTGCTATTCAACTATGTGTATGACCTTATCAATCCACTCACCTGGGACTCCAAAGCGCATGTCTTTATTGAAATGCTAGGGTTTTATGGTCTTCCTTCCCCCATAGGGTTTAGCTTTGCTCTCATGTTTTTCCAACAGGGACGGAAGGTGGGGAGAGGAAGAGAAAAGAAAACACTGTTTTTCAAGAAGCTTTAGCTTTCTGCTATTCCACCCTTTAAGGAAATAATGTCTAATTATGGCTTAGAAAATGAACTGAAAACTGGTTCAGCCTGGGTCCCTTCAATAGTTTAGTGACCATATATTAAAAACAGTAATTAGAGTGAATATTATTGGCTATAGTCTTCATTCAAAAAGAAATTCCCTGAGGACAGTGGTTCTTTTCTACTTTGGTTAATACCCTAAAAAGTGCAATAAATTCAAGTACGCCAGCACCAATCACAGGATCATGGTGCACCAGAAAACAATCGATCACATGCATGTGGGAGTGTAACCAACGGTGGGGAGGCCATAACTGCAGATCAATGGAAAATATTCAACAGCCATGTCCAGCTATACATTTTGTCCATCCCCAATGACTAGAATAATGCATGGAACGTAGGAGGCACTTAATTCTTACTGGATCATATTTTTGTTTAAAAAAAAAAAAGATGTTTCATGATATCTATTGGTGAATGGAACAACCGCACCAGTGAAATAAAAGCTCTTCTGCAGTCTTGCAGAACTGAAGAAGCACATCTAACTGGCTGCACTGAGCACTGTCATGACCAGTAGAGCTCAGCCACCAGGGGGAGCACTGTTATTTCTTTTGTAGATGAGTTAGTCACAATCACCTCTATTGCTACGTTGTTGGGTTGTTCCTGGTCTCTATATAGCACTGTGCGACTGATGTTTAACAAAAGACTGTGAAAAACAAAGCACTTGTCACATACTTTTAAGTTAATCTGCATTTTTAGCTTTTTCTCTATCACCTCCTTAAATATAGACAATCACCAAATCAATAAATGAAGATCTGACTTATAGAATTTGTTGTATATGCTCACTCTATAAATTTAACCATTGGTTCTTGCTAGATAAGAGCTAATTACAACATACTCCTACTTACATCCTAAACTCAGCCCTATTGGCCATAGAGCTACACCAAAGAATTCTCTATTGATGGGTGGTGAGAACTAGTGATGTTTGTGTGTATGTGTCTGTGTCTGTGTGTGTGTTCAATCATTTTCAGTCATGTCTGACTCTTTAGGACACCATTTGGGGTTTTCTTGACAGGGATACTGGAGTGGTTTGCCCTTTTCTTCTCTAACTTATTTTACAGATAAGGAACTGAGACTAGTGACTTGCCCAGGGTCACACAGCTAAATGCAATAGCTTATATTTATGTAGCAATTATGGTTACAAAATACTTAGATACATTACCTCATGTGCATAAAAAGCTCTGGATTTGGTGACAGATGAGCTTGGTTCAAATTCTAGGTCTACCACTAACTACCTATGTGACCTGTGGTTTAATTTCTCTAAGCCCCAGTTTCTCCATTTGTAAAATGAAGGAGGTCAGATAACATGATCTCTTCTAACTCCAAATTCTATCATTGATCAACTAACAGACATTCATGAAACACTGACTTTGTGCCAAATGAGTTAGGGATAGAAAGACAAACAATGAAACAGTCCCTGATCCTCCTGGCAATCCCAAAGTAGTCATGGTCGGAATCATCATCACTATTTTATGTATTAAAAAACTGAATCTCAAAGAGACAAAATGGTTTACCTAAGATCACATAGCTACCTGAATAGCAGCGTCAGGACTTCCAATCCCATGTCCAGTATTTATTCTACTAATTAATCTTATTTACAATTGGTGCCAGATTCTCTAGTGCCCAGAGGATCAAATCCCAACCCTGTTCCCCATGTATGGCTACCATAATCTCCAGCGGATCAAATGTTGTCTTCACCTAGCCTACTGTATCACCAATGTAGCAAACTTTGGGGAAAAGAAGAGTTGCCCCCAACTGATACAAACTCCTCCTTTAGAGCAGAATAAGAAATTTTGATAATGGATTTTTCAAATAGAAAACAATTGGCTGGGCAGCATCAGAAAATCTACAGATAACCCTAATGAAGACTTTCTTCTTTAAAAAAAATTATTGCTACTTCTTGGTTTTTTCTATCACTTCCATTTCCAAACATAGACCTCCCACTTGTCCTACCCTGTGAGCTATCTTTTGTAACAAAGTTTTTTTTAAGAAGCATTTCAGAAAATTAACCAACACATCAACCAAGTCTGACAGCATATGTGGTTCTATACTCATAGTTCCTGACTTCTGCAAAGAAAACTGGGAGGGATATTTTTTTCATCTCTTTTTCAAGGCTAAGCTTAGTCATTGTAACTACAAACCACTCGACTTTGTTTTGTTGCCATTTTTTCCACTTAATATCACTACAATCAATGTGACCAAGTTGCATACAATAGATTCAAATTTTTACATCTCTTCTTTTTCTGTTCTACTTTGTATATGGAAATATTTTTATTCACTAAATTTAGAATTTTTTTTAAAAGTCTTAAATTTTAATGTGATCAAAAAATTAATCACCTAGTTACCAAAATGGGAATGAGCTACAAAGGACTTAACTAGACTTAATTTGCTATGAAACACAGTCTGTTGATAGACCTTTCCAGTTTGATTGGACCAGCCAAAACTTGCACCACTGGCAAAGATTTCTAGCACCCAGGCTTGCCTCAAGACCACAATAAGGCATCATAGGAAGACTTAAGCAGAACATTTCAACATGCTTTGCTGGAAAATACAAGGGGGAAAAAATAGCCCTGCTGAGAGTCAGGCCTGGTCAAAAGTGCAATGTTTTCATCATAGAGAAAATGAAACTTGATTCAGTGAAAATATCCTGAAAAACACAAGCAGCTTTTAGATCATTGGTCACAAAGTACCTCAAGAGAGCCAAATCATGGAAGGAATAAAATAAAATTTAAAAAAATAGGAAGCTGACAACAGAGAAACAATTTAATAAGGGTGTCAACTTAAAAGCTCTGCCACAATTATATTATCAAACTTCTTACCAGAAAATCAAAACACTATTCCACTGGGAAGGAAGGGAGACGTTAGGCACTAACCAAAAGCACCAGCAAGAGAAGACGCTTTATCTAATTTTTTTTAGCAACTGGAGGAAGAATCCAGTAACTGGCAATTGTCATTTACTAGCAGGTAGGACGTAAGCGAGGAAGGCAGCATGTTCTTACATATGTCACAGGAGGAATAACAGCTCTCATTCCCTCTGTCCCCCTCACTTAGGAAAAATCTCCTGGATGCTGGGTCATAAATACAAATTGTGATTTTAAAATGCAATTAGAGAGAGTCAAATACAATCAATAGAAAATTATATATACAATTGAGTTGCTGAAGCAAAAAGTGCTCCAAATTCACCTTCAGCCAATATCAGCTAGATTTCTATTCCCTTTCTTCTCCCCCTCTTGTCTCCATCTTGCCCTTTTGGGAGGAGATAAGGGAGGAAAACAGGAATAAAGATAATCATTCCTTCCCCTAAAAAAAGTCAAGCTGTTCTACATTCTCACCCAACTCCCAGAGCTCCAGTCTCCCACAATACAGCATTAGAGTGTTAGAATTAGAAGGTCCTCCAGAGACTGCTAGTCTGAAGTGCCTATCATTTCAAAGCAGGATTGAGAGTTGGAAGAGACCCTAGGACTTGTCTTGTCCATCTTCCTCTTTTTTGCACATAAGGAAACTGAGGTCCAAAAGGGTTATATAACTTGCCCAAGAAACTGTTCTAGTTCAGTCTCCTCATTTTTTCGGAAGCCCAGAAGAGCAAAATGATTTGTCCAAGGTTATATAAGCAAGATAATGAGCTAGAATCCAGATCTCTTTTAGACCTGTAGAGCTGAAAGAGTCCTTGGTCCAAGAGCTGAAAGGGATCTTAGTCCTTCTGTGGGATTCTGACTTTTAGTGATCCCTCTCAGTTTTAACTTGTATGCAAATTTGCCTGCCACCTACATGCTATCCTTCCCAGCATCAAAAATAGTATTTTCAAATGTCAAAAGCTTTATATATGTCAGTGATAAAAATGTTAATCAGCATAGGGTCAACATAACAACATCAACGATAACAAATACTATATAAATTATTATTATATAAAATATATAGCTATTTATATAACTTTAAAGTTTGCAAAGCACTTTTGTGTTATCTCATTTTATACTAACAACCCTGAAAAGTAGTATTTTCCCCATTTCACAGATGACAAAACTGAGGTAGACAGACATTAAGTGACTTGCCTAAGGTCTGTCAATCATTACCAAGTTCATTCATAGAAAGGCAAACAAAATTAGTCTGAATATGAGCATTTATTTCTCTCAAAGCTTGCAGAATATGCATATGAAGTTATGCATGGGAGCTCGTTGTGAAACGATGAATAGACAAAGCAGACCTTATATCTTCAGAGCAATTCCCTCTCATCCCTCCCTCCCTTCCTGGCTCAAGATGCCTATGCCAATCAAAATTATTGTCTCTGTATGGTTAACCATGATATGAGAAAGGAATTTCTTAAGTGAATAGGTTGTAAAAACAACAAGATAAGACAACTGACAAAGTAGTGTCAGTTGGAAACTATGATCCCAGGGTATCCAAGTTTCCCCATAGCATATGTCCCTAGGATACCAACATGAAAAGAAGTCCCACTATTCTTGTTGCAGGCATCCTGTCACAAACAGGAAGAATACTCCTTGCCAACCTTGTCTGGTCTTTGAAGTTGCTGACACAGGAAAAGGTGTTTATAGAGCAAAGCAAAGCAGTCATGTTGATTAGTTCTGGCTTTGGCCCTTACTAGGGTTCAAAATGGTTTGGGGAGAGGTTACACAGCAAGTAAATTTCTGAAGCCATATGTGAGCTCAGGTCTTCCTGACTCCAGGTCTGTGGTTCCATCCATGTTACCACCTAGCTGCCTCCAACCGGCCCTGAACAATTAGTGGCTATTCCATTAGTCTAGCCATTCAACAAAGTCTGAATCCTTCTAGCCTACAACCGTCCATATTTCCTATAAGAATAGCATGAGTACTTTTCAAATGCTTTGCTCAAATCTAGTGAAATTATAATCTAAATGATCCCCCTGATTTACCAGTTTGGCAATCCTGTCAGCTGACAAAGTCATAAATAGACCATTTGTCCCAATTGTTTCTGGGAAGGAGTCAGGTCACAGTAAAACATGAAAGTCATCAAAAAAAATTTGGAAAAGGAGCTTGTGAAGCCTTTGCTTAGTGACAAGCTGATAGTTAGCTTCTTAGGGGAAGGGGTAGAAGTGGGGGTGATAAGAAGGTTAACTAATTAAGTAACTATTTTAACTAAACTTCCAAAATTCTCCCTTGTCTGATAGATCACCCTTATATTTTGGGCATCTGTTTTCCATGTTTTCAGGTATGATTTAAAAAGAATATGACTGTTCTTATTATTTCATTGATATAGGGAAGTACTGTAAAAGCAAGCACCCCAACATACAGGAGGACCTGCTATATAGGTTCTTTGATCTGCATTTCTAGAAGGAAAGTCAGCTTTCAAGGAATCAACAATCACTTTAATCAAGCGCATGTATCACTCACTTAGTTCAGGGGAAAAGGCAGCACCCTGAACTTCAGAGAAAATATAGAGAAATCAAAATCAACAGACATGCTTCCCACTGTCTGACCACTACATAAATACATAGTTACCAGAGAGGGAAACACCAACATCTGGGTTTTCAAGGGGAGGGAGGTACTCCTTAGCAGCTGCCTAGAGTCTCTACTGGCCAAAAAAAACACTTCCAAAGAGTAAGTCCCAAAGTAAAACTTCACCTTCACAGCATTTAAACATTTTTTAGAGCCAGAGGGTATCACAACCCTTGAGAACCAGCGCCTCATTAGAAACTTAGCAAATGGTAGGGGCCTTCCTACAAATCTTCCCAGGTCCATTAATGGGTAGGGAAGATCTTCTTTAATCTCATTACTCAATCAGAGGCAAGTGATCATACTAAAATAAAAACAGCAAAAGATCCTACTTTGCTTGCCATTACAAATACAAGGTAAGGAAACTCCCTCAACTAGTGTAATTTGTTCTCTGCACCTTATAATCACAGAGTTGGGGTGAGGAAATGAGAAGTTAAGTAACTTGCCCAGGGTCACACAGGCAGTATATGTCAACTTCAATTTAGATTCTCCTCATTCAAATTCCAGTTCTCTTATTTATTACACCATGCTGTTTCTGCAATGACTAAAAGGACTATCTTAAGTAATAGTTCTTTTTCTAGTGTATGACTGGCAAATACCTGGCTAGGATTTCTATTTCTTGAGGAACCCCAACCATGCTCACTTCATTCCCAGCACTACTCTCTCTCCAGACAGCTTTACCAGTTTAGCCCTTTCTAACTCCCATTTATGTTTGCCTGTTCTCTCCTGGAAGCTCCTGGAAACCATCTTGTTTTCTTGTATTTATATCCCCAGTCTTTGGCACAGCACATGGAATATATGATGTGCTTAATAAATGCTTCATCTATCCATCTATCTTTGTTTAGTAATAATAGTTCACATTTCTACTGTAATTTCTTTGCAATGCTACTAAAAAGTAATGAAAACACCACTATCTCCATTTTACAGATGAGGAAACTGAGATGGGGGGCAAGAGAATGAGTTCAGTTTTCGACATGTTGAGATTAAGATGTCCTTTGGACATACAGTTCAAGATGTCTGCTAGGCAGTTGGAGCTGTGAGGCTGAAGTCAGCAAAAAGGTTAGGACTGGATAAATAAATTTGAGAGTCGTCATCACAGAAATGCTCGTTAAATCCATGGGGGCTGAAATTATCTAGTGAACTCTATAGAGGGAGAAGAGAAGAGAGCATTAGACACAACCTGGTGGGACAGCCATGGTGAGCAGGCATAACCTGAGGTAAGATGAAGGAGTAAGCCAGGGAAAATGAATAAATTCAAGAACTAGGAAGTTAGGGTATTTGAGGGAGAGCCAATATGTTGAAATCTCCTAGGATGATGGCGAGTTGAGGAAGAGAGAAAGATTGTGAGCCAATTACTGAATTCATGGGAGAAGAAAGGGGAATGCTCTGGAGGTCTGTAGATCAGATCTACCAGGATTTTGATTGGGTATGTGAGGTATATGTATATATATTAACCTCAGAGGGGAGGTTACTAACTAAGTGACAGTGGTAAGGAAAGAAATTAGAAGTGGCAATAGAAAACAAAGATCATGCTAAATTTGTGAGTTGTGGGGTATGAGGAATGAGTATGAGTGCAGTCATTACTAAAAAGGATAGACAAGGAAACTGTCATAAAGATGGAACCATGTCTGTGACAGCCAGAAGATGGGAGGGGTGGGAAAGGAAAAGATTTAATATGAAAGCAAGTTTATTGCCTATACGTCTGGCATTCCAGAGGACATGGGGGAAAGGCGGGTGGCTTTTGGTTGGGATTTTGTGGGGGTAGGTTCATGGAAATGGGAATGAGGAATCAGGGAGTAAGGGGTAGGGAACAGGTTTTAGATAATGGCCGAAACCATTTGGTCAGAATCATTAGGTTCAGAATTACTGGAATGGGGAGGGTATAACCCGGGGAGAATGTGTTAATCATTAAGTTCATTAAAAACGGTGATTTTCAAAGTTTATAATATTATGGTCCCTGTAGAGTGGGAGGAAAAGGAGGGGTCTTTTCAAAGTCGTGGGCAGTTTAGGTGGAGAGTAAGAATTTGGAGCACAGGGAGTGGTGATACTTTCCTTTCCCAAGGCAGGATACTAGGCTAGAAACTTGCATCTTTTTCTCCAGAGACTGGAGGTCAGACAGAAAACTCCAGATGGTGTAGCAGAGAGCTCTCCCCCATCTGACTCCTAGCATTAGGGAGCAGAGTAGGATTCACAGAAGAGGGGAAAGCTCTTGAGGTCACATTGGGGTACATACCTAACTTTTAATTTAAAAAGTGTCCTTTGGAGAGGCAGATGGCATGAATAGACAAGTCAATGATCTCCTTACTGTAATTTCCTACAATCCTGTATCATAACGAACATCATACTACTCATTCATCTTCCTTTTGTTGTGGATCAGTCTTCTCATTATCTCTGTTAACAAGATCAGTGTGCACTTTGCTTCTCTGTTACCCAGTACTTTTCCTGGAAAAGAAGGAAAATGAGTGAAAACACTAGTCTTGGAGGCAGACCTGGTGCTGACACTTAGAGGGTGACCATGGGCAGATCACTCATTTGCCGAGTCTCACTTTCTTACCTGTAAAATAGGAGTAATAACACTTGGTACACCATTTCATGGGGTTGTTGTGAAGAAGGCATTTTGCAGAGCTGAAAGTTTGAATGCAAGTAAAACCTAAGCTTGAGGGCAGAGATTATCTCACTTCCCTTATACTTGGAATAGTATCTGGTAGTGAAATCTTAATAAATGATTGCTAAAGAATACTTCGACTGATTTTAAACTTTCAGTTGTGTCACGCTCCTCAGAAAGTGAGGCACACTTACCATCCATATAGCATGCTTTTCAATTTCCTGTGGCTTAGATGTGATTACTTGCAATGAAGATGTGAAAAATGATGGCACATCTTTCCATCTGAGATTATAAAAAAAATTTTAAGCCAGTTTAATTAAGGTGGGCCCAATGGGACCCCATCTTCAAACCATGTGTAATTTGATGTTGAAAATTCAACCCAACATCACTAGTTTCATCCACATACAACATAGTCCTTCCCATGTTTCATTGCTAAATACCCTAAAAGATTTTTCAATTCAACAAATACTGAACATCTACTGTAATGGTGGTTCTATTGTAGTTTATATTCAGTAAAATAGTTTTTATACATTCTCACATTCAATCTTCAACAAAACTCTGTAGGGAAGATACAACAGGTATTATAATTCCCTTTTTGCAGTTGAGGAAACTGAGGTTCAAAAAGGTTAAATGACTTATTCATGGCCACATAACTGATAAAGGTCAGAAGCAGGATCCAAACCTTACTTCAAGTGCTAGATTTTTTTTCTCTCTACCATGCTGCCTCTGTTATATGCAAGGCACTGGACGAGGCTCTTAAAGGTAGACCATCATGAACAGTCATGTTTGCCTTCAGGAACATACAAGTTAGTAGGGGAAATAAATGTGGACATGATAATATTACCAGGTGGCATTTACATAATGCTTTAAGAGTCACAAAGGGCTTTACAAATATTAACTCATTTGATCCTCATGAATCTACCTTGCCAGGTAGTTGCTATTTGCCTCGATTTTTACAGACAAGGAAATGGAAGTGAAGCGACTTGCAGAAGATTATACAGCTAGTAAGCATGTGATATAGAATTTAAAATCCGTTTTCCTGATTCCAAGTCCTGAACTCTATCCAATGATCCACTTAACTGCCTATAATGGAACGATAATACAAGGAATCAATAGATCAATCAACAAACAGTTATTAAGCTTGTTGCCAGGTTGTGTGCTGGCTGATGGGGATACAAACACAAAAGCGAGACAGTCTCTGACTTCAGGTAGTTTACAGGTTGGTGAAGAAGAAAAGATCTGAAAACAATTTTTATACAAGGAATAAATTAAATGACCAAGTAGCATTTTTTAAACCCCTACTATGTTCTGGACAATGTGCTAGGCACCAGATGTACACATACAATAGTGTACCAATTCCTACCCTAAAGTTGCTTCCATTCTGTCAAAAGAAAGAACATAAAAGTACAATAGTAAATTGCTGTGAAAATTCAGATGAAAAGTGAAAGGCATGGAGTCGGGGAACCTAAGAGATAATCTAATCTAACCTCCTCATTTTCCAAAAGGAGAAATTGAAGCCCAGAAAATGAAAATAACTTTCCTGATTTTACACAACTGGTGACAGGACAAGGGCTAGAGCAAAGATCCCTTGAATTCTAAGCTTAGTAGGCTTTCCACTGTACCACACACATCCTTAGGGAAGCCTTCAATTATAGAACAAATCTCTAGCAGACAGATATGGTCTGTTTCTACTTATTGAAACTGTAACTTTTGAAGATACCCTCTATTCTTATAAACTCCACCTTCCTACAGAGTGTTACTATATATTTGTACAATGTTCTAAATAATCATTTTTTGTGAACTGACTCTTTGAGGATCAATAAATAAACACAGGTGCCTATTATTTATTTCCCTTTCCTTACGAGCCAAGATCACATCCAGGACTGACTTATCATTTTATTTTCCAAATTCAGATACGGTACTAAACTTCAGGCTTTCCCAAATGCTGGACTTGCTTGTATTGCCTTTTTTGTAGGTGAGCTCTAACATTCAGCTGCATTTGCAGCTTCAAGATTTATCAATATTTTTCTTGATCTTGATGGTAGCTAGAAGATAAGGGAGCAGGGAAGGGAATAATACCGAAATTAAAATTTCCTAATGACAGTTATCAAGGGTGAGTGTGGGTATGGCAGGTTACGTGGAGCAGTTCACTGGATTTTGAACCAGAACACCTGAGTACGAATCCTGGTTTTTCTGTTTGCTCCCTCTGCAACCTTGGACATATGATCTTTCTCTTCGGGCCTCAGTTTCTTCACATGTAAAACATGGATGTTGGGTTAGATGACCTCTAAGGTACCTTCCAGTTCTAAATTCATGACAGTTTAAAAGAAAAAAAATACAAGAAAAATCAGCAGTCCATGCTGATTACAACACTTAAAAAATCAGGCACCAACTGAAGATTATTTTAGAGTTCCCTGTGAATTTCTTTTGGCAATCCCAAGAAAAAGACACTGTCCCTGCTGAAAGGATGTTCTCACAAGAAGTGATATCTGGAGAAAGTGGAGGGCCCTCCCTTCGCCAGTATGATTTGGAGCCTACCTTAAGTAACAACTATCGTGATTTGAATAACTACTGTAAGTCCCTTTGCTGGTACTGCTCCAACACCACTCGCTGAAAGCACCTTTGAAACATAAAAGCTAAGATTGTCAGTTATGGATTTGATGAAGTCTTAAGCTGACCTGGGCATTTTCAGTGGTTGTCTCCCACACATGGAGATAATTCAAAGGCTTACGCCTCTACTTTCCAAACCATAACTTTCCATCTCTTCCTGTGCTTCTTTTGTCCTCATTGAGAATTACTATCACTCAACTCCACCCTGCTTTCCCAGGCCATCACCTTCTTCTGGCCTCACTTTCCTCTTTGCAAAATCCTGAAGTCATAGTGAACCAGTTGAATGGTCTTTTGTTCTCTTTCCTTGAACCCTCCTACCTCTTCCTTCTGTTGCTCATCCCTAACAGAGTTACTATCACTAACTACCTACTCTGCTCCTACACACATGCTGCCAAGTACTGGTAGGGGAAGTTCTGACTGGATCAACTACCAAACTGGGCTATGTAATCTTGAATGGAACCTCCCTGTTGCATCTTTTATGTATCCCTGATTGACTCTCCATCTCAGTCTCAAATCCTTCCTTTACTCCTCAAAGCACCTATGCCACCTGTTACCTACTCATTCTCCACAAAGAACCTCAGTTCATACTATTAATGGTAATTTAAATAGGAAGATCTTTCCCATTCATTACTAGGCCCATGAGACCTCACAAAAGTCTGAGTTACATGGAGCCTGTGGTAGGAGGAGTTTGCTGAATGGGGGACCAAGAAGGGTGGAACAGGAAGAGGCAGAGCCAGAGCAGAGCTGAGAGGAAATTTAGCCATGAGAACAGTCAGAGCTAGGAAGGATGCCGGCAAGCAGGTAGCTGGCTACTGTGAGTGAAAGAACTGGTTAATGGAGCTGGTTTATGGGAAGTCTAGCAAGGGGAAGGCTTGGAGATGGTGTTTTCCTCTCTATTGTTATTGTGTATAGATTTTTGTTACTATGATGGATTTGACTTTCTGGTATCTGAATAAATGTTTTGGTTCTATCTTCCATGTGGAGAGTCCATTGTATTTTCGTGATTCAGAACTGTGCCAAGATATTCACAGTTGCCATAGGCACTGCAAATATCATTTTGGCGCTACAATACTTCACTGAAAAAAAATAGAGATCACCTATCACCTCTCGTCATTCCCATTCCAAAAAATCACCTCTTACTTTTCTTTGTTCCTATAATAAAAAATAATAATGTACAAATATTGACACATCACTTTAAGGTTTGAAAAGTACTTTATAAATATTATCTGATTATCTTCACAACCATCCTAGGAGGTAGATACTGTTGTTATCCCCATTTGACAGATGAGAAAATTCAGACAATCAGAAATTCATTGAATTTCCCAGGATCAATTAGCTAGTCAATGCCAGGTATCAGAGGTTGGTTTTGAACTCAGGTCTTCCTGACATTAGGTCCATTGCTCTATTCATTGTGCCACCAGAGCTACAGACAAAGATCTGGCAACTGCCCAGACCAACTGACATGGCATCTCTCCACATGGAGAATACTAAGAATCAGCTTCTAGGAGAACCGTGATAATGTGTAAGGGAAGGATCACAGAGAGACCAGAGCATGTCTAGACAGTCTATAAACTGGATCTATTTGACTGGCCTCTTGGTTTGGGAGGAACATTTTTATATTAGTTGAGTAGCCAGAATTGTCTTCCTTTTCAAAAAAGGCCTCTCAGCTTCAACTACCTCTCCTTGCTATTCATTGCTTAATTGTCTTCACATTCACTATAGTGGGGGCACAGTATCCAGGGGAGAAACCATGAAATAAATGCAGGGGCTGAAGGGCCTTCCCTCCTGAAGCTATTATCATTCAGTTGTATCCAACTCTTTGTAATCCCATTTGGGGTTTTCTTGGCAAAGATCCTGGAGTGGTTTGCCATGTCCTTCTCCAGCTCATTTTACAGATGAGGAACTGAGGCACACAGAATTAGGAGACTTAACCAGGGTCACACAGTTAGTAACTGTCTGAGGCTGGGTTTGAACTCAGTCTTCCTAACTCCAGGCCTGGCACTCTATCCACTGCACCAACTAGCTGCCATCTAAGGTCATATGACCCACAAAAAACATAGATAACCCTTGGACTTTCACTTGTTCTTTTCTGTTCAAGCTATAGGAAGTGAAGTCTCAGACCTAGGGAATTTCAAAGGCCAAGAGCTCAAGCCTTGGGAATCCAGGCCAGGTTCATGATGCCTTGGGACTCCATTCCAGAGCATGATTCATCCAGAGATTATGCCACATTTGGACATAAACTTGGTGGGACCAATACCACATAAAAACTGAGCTACTATATTCTGAGTCTGATCTTCCTCCCTTTCCTCACACCTGAGGTGATATAGGGTAGCTGCCCTAAGGTATTGGGGGAATATTGCTTTTTTTTTTCTTGTTCATTACTTGTTTTTGCTTTTGCTATATCTGTGAAATAATCTGGGATCCCTCTAAGACCCTACTGATTTTGTCGGTGGAGTTGTTTTGCCTTAGACAGAGTCAGGTGGGCAGTCTGCCCTTAGGAGTCTCCCCCCTCCAATCCTACCCACATATTCCAGCTGGCTATAACTCTATCAAAAAAATCAATTTGACTTTTTTTCCTTTGAATTTTCTGTTGACTTTATGTTTGCATGTGGCCTTGGGACATTAGTTGATATAGGGAACTAGGGACATAGTAGATAGGAGACCAGACTTGAAATCTGAGAGACTTGAGTTTGAGTGCTGTCTCAGATACTGACTAGCTACATCATTTGACTTTTGCCCATTGAATTGGGCAATTCATTTAACTCCTCTCAATTTCAGTTTTGTTATGTGTAAAATGGGGATTATTGTAAGCTTTAATGAGATAGCATAAGATACTATACCAGTTATTATTGCTAATCTACAAGGGAAGCAAAAAAATTAAAATTTTGCATTTCAGGTATATCTAAGCTTACCAGTCCTTAAACTTTGTCACTAGCCCTTCTTGGCAAAGTGTGAGACTAAAGGAACAGGGTTCATTTGGAAAGATGCTTTTTAGCCAAGGACATGAGGCCAAAAACGTTGTTCTAGATAAAAAAAGAGCCCTTTGTGGTAATTGTATTGTTAAAGCAAAGTTTATTTGTTAATGTTTTAAATTAAATTTATTTAAGTTTTGGTTTCTTTAGTTTGATGAAGTAAAATAATATCCTTTTAGGAGTATCAATAAATGTTTACCTTTAAAAAATTAAACCTAAAATTCTCTTGAGTGCTTATCTTAATGAAATGTGCTGCACACACCTATGCTATTGTGTGTGTGTGTGTGTGATCTTATCAATTCCTATGGAGTTAAGTATCATCTCCATGCAAATCACTACTAGATCCATATATCTAGCCCTACTCTCTGACCTGAATTCTAGTCTGGTATCACCAACTACCTATTAGACATCTCCAACTGTATGTATTGTAGCCATCTCAAACTCAACATGTCCCACTGCCATCTAAGAGTCACAGGACTTTTCCCTTTGACTTAAAGCTGAAACCTACTCTTTTATAGTAGAAACGTCTTGAGAACAAGGACTGTTTTGTTTTTCTAGTACAATAGGCATGTAATAAGCACCTAATCATTTTTCATTCATTCATTATAAAATAGAACTCATTTCTCTACCTTTCTTCCTAATTTTCCTATTTCTGTTAAAGGTACCATCCATGGGAGATGGAACCAAGATAGTGGAGTAGAAGGATAGACCTGTAGAAGCTCCCCTCTATAGCCCATAAAATACCTGTAAAAAATGACTCTAAACAAATTTTAGAGCAGCAGAAGCCATAAAATGACAGAGTGAAAGAGATTTGCAGCCCAAGACAGCCTGGAAGGCTGACAGGAAAGGTCTATCACACCGGGTATGGAGCAGACAGGACGGGAACAGGCTTCAGGGGGCAGAATCCCCAGCAGTAGCAGCAGTTCCCAGATTGCTCAACCCACAAACACCAAAGACAGCCTCAAAGATCAGTGAGAAAGTTCTTTTACCTGGGTAAGAAGGGAACAGGGTCTGGCCCCACCATCAGCAGCCACTGCAGTGGCAGTGTCCATTTTTGGAGCCCTTGGCCAAGGCCCCTGGGGGAATTGAGTAGCTGATCCAAATCTCAACCCTGAGTGATTCTCCTGGGTTGAGGAAGAGTACTGGTGTGGTGGAGCTGGAGGCATTCATGGAGAGGGAATTGTACTTGTAGATCCTGGGTGGAACAGAGTGCTTGTGGTTGCTCACAGACAAAAGGGCAGACCAGGAGAGAAGTAAACTCCTTTCCCTTGATTGTGCCACCTTGGAGGAACTGAGAACTTACAGATCCCCAGAGCATACCCTCCTCTTAACAAAGGACTCAAAAGTCAAGTAACTGGCTGGGAAAATGCCCCGAAAAGGGAAAAGAATAACACTATAGAAGGTTACTTTCTTGGGAAACAGATATTTTCTTCTATCTTTTCAGATGAGGAAGAACAATGCATACCATCAGAGGAAGACCTAAAAGTCAAGGCTTCTGTATCCAAAACCTCGAAAATATAAATGCAATGGTCTCAGGCCATGGAAGAGCTCAAAAAGGATTTTGAAAATCAAATAAGAGAGATGGAGGAAAAATTGGGAAGAGAAATGAGAGAGATGCAAGAAAATCATGAAAAGTGAGTCAACAGCTTGCTAAAGGAGACCCAAAAAAATGCTGAAGAAAATAACACCTTTGAAAATAGGTTAACTCAATTGGCAAAAGAGGTCCAAAAAGCCAATGAGAAGAAGAATACTTTAAAAAGCACAATTAGCCAAATGGAAAAGGAGGTTCAAAGGCTCACTGAAGAAAATAGTTCTTTAAAAATTAGAATGGAGCAGATGGAAGCTAATGACTTTGTGAGAAACCAAGAAATTACAAAACAAAACCAAAAGAACAAAAAAGTAGAAGATAACATGAAATGTTATAAAAGACATAAAAGCACTTTTCTAAGTTACAGAGCACATATAAAGGTAAAGAATTAATGAGACCATACTTTAGAGCTGTCAGAGATCTCAGAAGTCACATAGTGCAATTCTCTCACAGAATTTGAGAATTGTAAGATACCTCAATGACACCTAGCCCTGTAGCGGACTGCCTATGTCCCTACGTGGCTCAGTGATGTGGTGAAGAAGGAAGACACAAGAGGTGGGAAAAGATAGACCAATTCTGTTTATTGGTCTGAGAGTCTGAGTATTTATAGGCAGAAACTGCAAGCCTGTGTGACATTCTGTTTGTCTCCTACTCTAGCGATTTAACCAGTCTTATCTTAAAGACTGTGAGACTACAGGGCATCTATTTTACATATCCCTTGTTTTCTGTTATTCTCTAGTTTGTCTCTGGGAGACAGTAACCTCTGGGGGTCATGGAGAGCCATTCTGGATGATAATGAGCACAGTCTCAAAGAACAGTTTCCCCGAAGGTCTGTCCTGATTTTGTCCACCGCACTCCACCCTGGCCCTCAAGAAAGCCCAACTCAAAAAGAATCCCCATTATAAACATTCCAGACAAGTAGTCATCTGGCCTGTCCTTGAAGACTTCCAGTGAGGAGAAAGCCACCACCTCCCAGGCCATCTTTTCCACTTCTGCATAGTTTGAATGGTTAAGAAGTTTCTCATGACACTGAGCCTTAATTCATATCCTTGCTTTTGTTTATGCCCCATGGGACCAAGAAAAACATGTTTAATCCCTTGTACATGAATAGAATTTCTTCTTCTCCAGACTTCACTAGAACATCCACATCCTGTTGGCCTTTCTGGATGTTCTCTGATTTGTTAATGTTCTTCTTAAACTGTGATGCCCCAGGCTGGATACGATGCCTTAGACATGGTCAATGCACAGAGGAGATAGCCGGGTACAGTAGGAAGGCAATATTATATAATGGAATAAGATTGTTTCAGAACTCAGATAACTGGTTTATAGCACAACCTCAACCACTCACTGTGTGATGCTGGGCAAGTCACCATACTACTTTTGGCCTTAATTTCCTTGTTTCTGTGATGACAAGCTGAACAGAATTATTTTTAAGTTTCCTTCCAACTCCAAAACTCTATCAGTTTCCTTGTCTGGAAAATGAGGATAGCATTTGTACTATCTTACAAGGTTTGAGCAAACTGACCCAGAGAGCTAATATGACATGCTAAAGGTCATACAGAGAGTAAGTCTCAGAGCTAGGAGGCACATCAAGGTACTCTGAATCCAAATCTACTACATCATACTGCCCTTCTATTATTTTAACTAAAAGTCTTCTGGTTGTTCCTTCTACATGATAATGTTTAATATAAAATTTTGGAATAATCTTTTTGTTCTCTCTGAAGCAAACTCAGAGAATCCCTCTTCCTATGTCAACAAAAGCCAGCCAGGGCTGACAACATTCCTTAAGAGACCTTTAACCTAAGACACTATCTTGAATAATGGGA
>CM053769.1:66904145-66928485 GCA_028658325.1 Potorous gilbertii
GGGGAGAAAATTTTGGAACCCAAAATTTTGTGAAAATGAATGTAAAAAGTTAAATAAATTTATATTAAAAAAAGGAATTCTTTTCTTCCCCTAACACATAGTATCATTGTTAATAAAAGACAAATTTTATTCTTTTAAATCAATTAACAAGCATTTATTAAGTCCTTACTACATACTGATCACTGTGCTAATGCTGGCACAGAAAATTTTAAAGCAGTCTTTGTCCTGAAAAAACTTACCTTCTAAGGGAGCAGATACATATATAAATAGGTACATACAAAATAGATTCTTAAACTGGGGTCCATGAACTTGCTTCTTTTTAAAACATTTTAATAACTATTTCAATAAAATTGGCATTCCTTGTAATACTCTATATTTTATTTTATCTATTTAAAAACATTATCCTGAGAAGGAATCCATTATCTTCCCTACACTGCCAAAGGTTTCATGACACACAAAAAAGAAGCAGCTGGGGAGACTGGCAAAGACCTCCTGCAGAAGGTTGATTTGAGATGGGTCCTGAAGGAAGCCAGGCATGAAGGAAAGAGATGGAATTTTGTGTTAGAAAAAGAACTAGCTAGCCAGTTTGGTAGGAGCAAAAAATACAAACGATAGTGGGGAGTAATATACAATAAGACTGGAAAGGTAAATGTGACCTAGACTATAGAGAACTACAAATGCCAGGCTGCTTGGAATGTTGTATTTTATCCTAAGAACAACAGAGATCCATCCACTGCTTATTTTTGAGTAAGAAAGTGACTTGGTCAGATTTGTGTTCTAAGGATATCGATCTGTCCTTAGGTAAAAGATAAGGATGTGTAAGGATATTCATGGACCCTTAGATGTGTAAAGGATGGATTGGAAGGGGAAAAACTGGAAGGGTAGAGGCTACTTTGAAAGCTGCTACAATAGTCCAGGAAAGAGATAAGGAAGGCACAGGTGAGTGAGGAAAACATTCCAGATATGTGTGACAGCCAGGACAAAGCCACAGGGACAGTACATTGCATGTGGAACAGTAAGAAGGCAGCACTGTGGCTTACTAACAGTAACTAACACTTTAAGTTTTGCAAAGTACTTTACATTTTATCTATTGGATCCTCCCAACAACTCTGTGAAGTGGCTAATATTATCTCCATTATACAGATGAGTAAATGAGGCTCCAAGTGGTTAAATGACTTACCCAGGATCACACAGCTAGCAAGTATCTGAGGCAGCATTCAAAATCAGGTGTTCATGACTCCAAGTTCAGAGAATATTAAGAAAAGAGGCCCAGATTTGTTATGTGATCTGCCCATGACCACAAAGCTAGTAAGGATAACAGAAGAAATTTGAACTTAGAGCTTTCCTGATGCCAGGGCCAACACCCTTTGCATTACATCATGTTCTTCCCTACCTTTTGACAACCATCTCCATAGACTCTCTCCATGTAGATTTCCTCTTTTAAAATCATTTTCTTCCTTTTAGTTTCATGTATCTAGAAGGTAAGAAATACCCCCAATTCAAAATATCAAGTACAGAACCTGATTTTAGTTAAACCAGTAACTCAATTATAAAAAAAAAATGTTAAATTGTCTGAATCTTCATGACACCATTTGGTATTTTCTTGGTAAAGATAGAGATAAATTTCCATCTCCAGCTCATTTTACAGATGAGAAAACTGAGGTGTAAAGGGTTAAGTGACTTGCCCTGAGTCACACAGCTAGCAAATGTCTGAGGTCAGATTTTAATGTAAGTCTTCCTGACTCTAGGTCCAGGCTTCTATCTGTTGCTACCTAGTAGCCCTTTAAAAGTGGTAGTCCTAAAGACAATCTTTGTAATAATAGTCTAATTAGATAGGAAACTTTCTATGAAGATGATTGGCAAGTGTCTAGAAATAGTTTCTTTAGACTTATGTGCTTTTTGTCAAAGAACCAAGGCTAAGATAGACAAAATTAGTCTAAATAAGTTTATTTAAATGCCTAGACTTGTTAGCAATGGGAGAAGACTTAGAGATTATCTAGTCCAACAACCTCTATTTTAAAGCTGAAGAAACTGGGGACAGAAATACCAGACATCCAGAAGAGAAGCAATTTAGAAATATCAGTAGCAAGTGAACAATTTATTTTCAGGCAGCACTTACTAACCTGCAAATGCAGGGATGTCTGATGTGCTCAAATGTTTTCAGGTTGGGAAGAAGATCCAGACATGTTATTTCCTCCAATTGGAATGCACTCCCAAGGGTAAAAAAGGCACATAGAATTGAGGAGATTAAGTGAGTAAATAGTAGACAAAAAGCCAAAGGTCATTTCTGGAAGATAGTAAAAAACCAAGATATGGAATCCAAGAAGAATCTTTCAAGGTCCTCATAACCAGTATTCTTGTCCAACCTTCAGAGGAAGAAAGTACCAAAAGGAGGAGACATGGCCTCCTGTCAATTTAGACCATCTCCTTCCCTGCCACTCCCAACTTCCTACAGACTCCTTGGTCCAGATCCATGATGTAAGTGCATGGCAACATGTCTGAAATTAAGAGTGCCATAGTGACTATTCAGACATTAACTAGACCTTTTAAATTGAGAGCAGTTGATCATGCAGGCAGGGTTGACTAGAGAGCCTGGGTTATCCTGACACAAAAGACAATAGGAAAGTAACTACAATTGATGTTCTATCATGGTGTTGAAACTACTAGCTCTTGATGAAGAAACAGATTCAGGGTTGTCACATGACCTCTCCAAGGCCATAATTGGGTTCAATTCAATAAACACTTAAGTGTTTATTGCTATATGTCAGTTACTGTGCAAAATGGCGGGAATACAAATGCATGACTCCCTCAAGAAGCTTATGTTCTGCCAGGAAGGGGGCCCCATAAATAAGTCAATACAAAATATATATGTAACAGCGACTACCCAGGGCCCTACTGGCCGAAGGCCAGAGTGTTACATTTTGTCCCTCCCCTAAGATTCTCCAGTCCCCTTAAAGAGGCTTGGGGGTGTCTAGGCTTTCTGCCATTAACTCTAGTTGCCATCTATAATGTTCCCCCAGTTTTAGGAGAGCTCCTTCACCCTAGTTTCATTTAACTACTTAACAGATAAGTTTTTACAAAGGAATATTTATGTCAAAGGACAGCATGAATAAATATAAAAGCACCCCTCCCCAAACCTGGGAGCGTAATCAGCCCTACACCACTTTATATTCTGGGGAGAAGGGGATTATGTTCACAGTTTCGCTTAGTTCCTATACAGCATGCTCCCATGTTACAAACCAAAGTCTCCCTTGGGTAAGAGTCCCAGGCATTCTGGCTTCTCATGGCTTCCCTGTTGGTTTGACGGGCTTCACATCAGGCCTTGAATCCTGCCTCCAAGGTCACCTAAATTCAAATGTGGGGCCAGTGTGGATTCCACCACCTATGCCTAGAACTAAAAAGTACAAAGAAAAGGGAACCAAAACACAATCCCAAGCTTGATTCTTAGGATCACAGAGTAAAATGTGGGAAGGAGGGAAGGGTAGCCTATATATGTCTGAGAGGCTTGTTCTGTGTGGCAATTAAAAAAGAAAATCCAATGAACTACAATACTGAAAGATCTTACTGTTTAGGGGTTGCTGGGATGGAACTAAGTATAAAAAGGGAAATTACAGCAAAATAAGGGACTTTTCATAAGGATTTAGAGAGGAAATCAGTGGTAAGATTAGAAGAATCTGGTGGGTCACTGGAAAGAGCAATGAAGTTGACGATCAAGAGATCTAGGTCCTAACTCCACCACCAACTAACTACCTGTGTAATCAATCTTCACCTCAATTTCCTCAACTTTATTCTTTTTGGAGGCAATCAGGGTTAAGAAACATGCCCAGGATCACATAGCTAGTAAATATCTGAGACCACATTTGAACTCAAGTCCTCCTGACTTCAGGGCCAGTAGTCTATCCACTGAACCGCTTAGCTGCCCTGCATCTAATTCTTACTAAGGTATCACCAAGTACTAACCAGTTATTCAACAAGTATTAAGTACATACTATGTGTGATGCACCATTTATCACTGGGAGATACAAAGACAAAAATGAAACTTCCTTCCCTCCAGGAACGTACATTCTAAGCAGTGACAATATATAATTTTCCCAGGTAACAAATGCATTTTAACTATCAAAGCCTTAGAAGTGAGCTTTATCTGAGGATTTCAAGCCCAGTGGTAGGTTCTTTGGGAAAGGAGGCATTTCTTCGTCCCTCAAGACACACCAGGTATAGGCAGTTTCCTGATCTGCTTATGCGTGAGGCTAATCATATCTTTGTGTTTGGTAACATTACTTATGGAAGCAATTATCCTTCTTCTCACAGTATATTGGAAATTATGGAAGCATAAAGAGCTCAAGGACTGTACTGCAGGTGATAGTGATGACTCCTTCTGCCAGTGTCATAATCGTTCAATATATAAAGTGTGGTATAGTATAAGGAGCGCTAAACTAATAAGAGCTAGCAGCTATATAATATAGCATTTCAAGGTATGCAAAATACTTTACAAATAATATCTTATTTTATCCTCACAACAATTTTAGGAGGTAGGTGTTATTAAGTGTCACACAGCTAGTAAGTATCTTTGAACTAGTAAGTGGAGTTGAACTCAGGTCTTCTTGACTCCAGACTCAGCATGCTATCCACTACACCACCTAGCTGCGCCCCCCCCCACACTATCATGCTGCGTCTGTAATAGAGATTCAGATTTTTCTGTTACTGTCATCAACTCACTGTTTGATCTTTGGTGTGCCTCAGTTTATCCAGATAAGAACTGGAGGCGATAAACTACTTCTAAGACTTTAATTATTACTGAAATTGAATATTTGGCAGGAAAAATATTGCCAAGACAAGGTCTCCCCAGAAAACAACGAATGTCCTTCCATGCAGGGTCTCTGGATCATATTCATCACAAGATGGCAATGGTTATTGTCCTTTATTCTCAAAGAGAACCGAAATCATGTCACTGTGTTACAGTGTGTCCAACTGTGGCTGATCAGACAAGATGGTAACACAACCTCAGGAATAAGCACTAAGCTCTTCTATAGAAAAGTCACTTTCTTCCTTGTTCACCCATTGAACTTCTCACCCTCACTGCCATATTTCCATTGAGTCACACTAATTCTCAAAGATGACCAGTGAGTGACCTGAGGGTGAGCTGTCACCTCATCATGCAGAATTGTCTATCATAATCATAATTTGATTTTCCACATACTGTGATGAATCTTTGACATGGAAGAGACCTTGGTCATCTTTTAATCTAATGTCCTCCTTTTAGATGAGAAAACCAAGGGAGGGTTTAGGGTGAGAAAGAGAAGAAAAATAGGCAATGTCTTGTCCAAGTTAACCCAGCAATTTAGTGAGGAAATTAGAACCCAGGTCTCCTGCTGAGGAGTGGAGAAGTGGATAGAAAGCTAGATTTCTAATCAGAAATACCTAGGTTCCAGTCCTGACTCAAGTAACTTAACCTCTCTGTGCCTTGATGTCTCCATCTGTAAAATGAGAGTGTTGGCCTCAATGGGCTCCAAGGCCACTAAATATATTATATTGTAATATAGGATGTACAATAACTATATGACACCCATCTTCCAAGCCATTGCGCTTTCTTATACAGTGTGCTGCCTGCGCCCTCTGCTGGTGATATACCTCTCTTATCCTACACTGCTTCATACTATGAACCATGGCTCAGTTGATTTCTAAAAGTTCCAGACTCTGCATTCTTTTCACCACATCTAGTTGTTCTGTCTCACCCCTCCAGCACCCCCCAGTGCAGCAACTTAGCACACTGGTCTTAGTTGCAGGTTGCTCCTTTAGTTGAGGATGTGGCTTGTTGTTTTTGACCTAGAGAGTTCTCCAGTTTCAGTTTAATCCCAGTTGTGGTTGCATGTGGTTTGTCCTTCATTCTCAGAGGACTGTGACATCAGGGAGATGATAACATGACTTGCAATTGACTCTGATTTAAGCGAGGGAGGACTGTGAAAAATCACCACCCTCACTTTCTCCTCCAGAGCCATCTGGGTCCAGTGGCCACATATTGATCCGGATGGCTCAATTCATCCCAGTATCACTCCTCAAGAAGGGCAAGAGGCAAGGTGATACAGTAGGCATTCAGGGCTAGGAGCCATAGATTCAAAAGCCTTGCTTTGACATCTACTATGTATATAGACAAGAGCAAGTGACTTCAATTCTGTAAGACTCAGTTTCTCATCTATACAACGGAGATCATGACGCTTACACTGCAAAAGAAAAGTCAAAGACAGAAAGATCCTCAATACATCAAAATATTAGTAATAATAGTCTTTTTTGGTAGCAAAGTATTGTTCAAACTCATACCTATCAATTGAGGTATTGGGGTATATAAACCAGTCAACAAATGTTACTAAGTACCTACTATGTGCCAGGCACAGAAATGTGATATAAAGATTATATATATGATTGTGATGGAATACTACTGTGCTATAAGAAATGATGAGCTCAATGATCCTAGAAAACCATGGACAAACTTGCATGATATAATAAATTGTGAAATGAGCAGAAAATGTTGCATACAGTAACAATTTTATTGTTTTAAGAACAATTTTTAGCAAATAAGTCATTTTGAATGCTATAAATACCCAGATTTACTACAAAGGATATATGAAGGAAGATGTTCTCTACATCCAGAGAAAAACATGAAAAATAGAAGTATGTATAGAATGATTTTACATATATGTGTGTTTATGTGTGTATACACACATATGTATACATATACGTATATATATTTGCATTTAATGTAAGCCATCTCATAGGGAGATAAAAAAGAAAAACAAAAGACATTTTCATAACATTATTTATTTAAAAGAATAGTAAACTGTACATAATAGATTTGAAGTCTCATGTGCAATCATCTTTTTTATTATACCATGTTATGGAAAAGTTTGTTTTATTCCATAAAGTAAATTTGTTAAAAAAGGTAAAAAGCAGTTCCACCTTTCAGAGAGCTCATAGTCTAGTTGGGGAGATAACATGTAAGCAACTATGTACAAATAAGCTACATGTAGGATAAACTGGAAATATTCAACAGATGGAAGGAACAGAATTAAAGATGGGGAAAAGGTTTCCTTTTATAATAAGATTTTAGTTGGGACCTGAAGAAAACCAGGAAAGCTAGGAGGCAAGGATCATCAAAAACATTCCAGGAATGGGGGACAGTCATTGAAAATGTCCAGTGTCAGGAGATAAGAGTGTCCTGTTTGAGGAAAAGCAAGGAGACCTGTGTTGATGATCATAGAGAATGGGCAGGGTCAGGAGTGAAGGTATAAAAACACTGAAAAAGTAAAAGGCAACAAGTTTGTGAAGAGCCTTGAACTAATAATATAGGATTTTATATTTGAACTTGGAAGTGATAAGAAACCACTGGAGTTTTTTTGAGTGGGGGGACATGATATGGTCAGATCCGTGCATTAGGAATATTACTTGAACAGTTGAGTGGAAGATGGATTGGAGCGGGGAGAGATCTTTGGCAGCGAGACCAACCAACATACTATTGCCATAGTCCTGGAGTGCAATGATAAAGGCCTATACCAAGGTGGGGCAGTGTTTAAAAAGAGGAGTATATGAGACACATGTTATGCAGGTAACATTTGCAAAGTGTGGCAACAGATTGGATATAGGGGTGGGAGAGGAGGTGGTGTTAGAGTGAGGAGTTCAGGATGACAACTGGTGTGCAAACCTGAAGGGTGATGATGCCCTCAACAGGAATAGAGAATGTAGGGAAAGTTAATGAGTTCAGTCGTGAATAAGTTGAGTATAAGTTGTCTATGGGACATTGAGTTTGAGATGTCCAATAGACAGTTGGAGATGTGAAACTGAAGATCTGGAGAGGTCAGGATTGGATAGTAGATTTGAGAATCATCAATATAAAGATGACAGTTGAAGCCATGGGAAGTGAAGAGATCATCAAGTAAAATGATATAGAGGGAGAAGAAAAAAAGGTCTAAGACAGAGCCCTGGAAAACACACATGATTAGCAAACATGCTAATGTGTAAAAGGAATGTGCGTGTGTGTGTTCATCCTTCATTGCCGAAGAAGTCCATGCCATCAGAGAAATGATATGACTTGCACATGACTTTGTTGAGTGAGGGAGGGCTGTGCAGGTCACCATCCTCCAGAGCCATCTGAAGCCAGTGACCAGATATTCATCAGGATGACTGGAGAGGACCCAGGATAAGGCAATTGGGGTTAAGTGACTTGCCCACGGTCACACAGCTAGTGAGTGTCAAGTGTCAGAGATGAGATATGAACTGAGATCCTCCAGACTCCTACACTGGTGCTCTATCCACTGTACCACCTAGCTGACCCTAAAAGGAATGAGCAGCTATAAAATAAGACACATAGGTGGGGGATTAAGGTGAATGGGAATTGGGGAACAAGAAGTAGGAAACTGGGAATGGAGTTCAAATGATGAACACTAGGGCTTAAAAGCATTGGTATGGGGAAAATATGCCCTAGGGGAATTTGTTCATCGCTGAGAAGAGTTTACATCAACTTTTATTTTCCATACAGGTTTGAATGAAAATAATAGAACATAGGAAATAAAGAATATGAAGTTTTCAAAAAAAAAAAGAGTAAAGGAAGATATATACAAACTTAAGCAGAGTGAAAGCAGAATAAATGAAACAACATATACAATGAGAAGAACAAAAAAACACTAGAATTCTGTGCAATAATGATAAAATAACTACTACATGTTGTATTTTGGCACAGTGGATAGAGCAATGGGCTTAAAATCAAAAAGACTTATTTTTATGAGTTCAAATCTGACCTCAGACTCTTACTAGCTTATGTGACTCTGGGCAAATAACTTAACCCCATTTGCCTCAGTTTCCTCATATGTAAAATGAGCTGGAAAATCATTCTACCCTATCTTTGCCAAGAAAACCCCAAATTGGGACACAGAGAGTTGGACAACTGAAAAATGACTTGAACAATTGTGTCTTAAGATTTGCAATGCATTATATATATATATATATATATATATATATATATATATATATATAATTATAATAATACATAATATAATATATAATAATATAATGTAATGCATTATATATAATAACATATATATGCTATTTCATTATAATGACCAAGAAGCTTGACTTTGGAAAAGATTTGAAAAAAATATGTATTATCCCTTTCTTCTTTAAAGAGGAGGGAACTATGAGTATGAAGTTTCATATTGTCAGACTCAATTGATATGTTGGTTAGTTTTGATTAACTGTTTTTTTCTTTTCTCTTTTATATTCTGTTATCAGGGATGACTCACTGGATGGGCAAGAGAGAAATATACCCAAAAGTGAATGTAAAGTAAAAAAAAATCAATAAAAAGGTTTATTATCTTTAACATTGTATAGAAATATGAGTTATTTCAGACAGTTGTGATGGGGTAGTTTTTACATTGGTATGTAGGATTAAGTAGAGTTCATAAATGATCCATGGTCCACAAATCCAAAAATTTTGACAAAAAAAGTGTTCTGGAATAGATGAAAAACTATTACTTCCTCATCTTTATGATTTACTGCTCTGAGCTCTAGTCTTGTTTTATTCCATCCTGTACAATATTCTTTGGGAAAGATTATTAAATAATAGCCTTTATCTTTTTCAGTGAGTGAGCCCAAGGAATATTATCAATGACTGGGGATCAGATGAGGAACATATCTGTCTCACAAGGATAAGATCCCAAATTAGAGAAGGTTGCTAATATAGTGAAGAACAGGGGGCAAAATCCAAAGCAACCCCACCAATTTAAGGAAAGGTCCTAAAGCCACCATGGACGGTAAGTCTTGGGGCAAGTGCGCAGTGATTTGTTTAAGGACCAGAGAGTCACAGCCAAAACAGAGATGATGAAGACAGGCTGGTCAGAAATTTACTTAACAGAAAGGTATCATAATTATAATTGCCGACAAATTGAGGGTAGGCATGCTTTTGAAAGAAACATGATTTCCCTGATGTAGCCAAAACCTCTATGTTTTCTGAATTTTCGTAGTCAGAAATCACACGATGACCTCTCTTTTGAGCTTTTCTCCATTTAGCTAACTTGTTTGCCAGATGATAGACACTCTGTTGCTATACCTATACTCAAATATTTTTTCATTTATAGCACAAATGAATATGATTTGGGAACATTGTGCTAAGATGCATAAAGAGTAACACAAGACTGGAAATAATTTTTCTAATATGTGCTCTGTATTCATCAGACTCTCACTATAATGATGTAATTGTGCCTAGTTTGTACACTCATACTTGGAGAAGGTCCAGAAGAGAGTAACCCAAATAAACAAAGAATGGAAGGTTTGGCCCTGTGATAAAAGATTAAGGGGGAAGATTTTTCCTAGCCCAGAGAAAATAAGAATGATGAGTTGTGATGACAATATATAGATATATGAAGAGGACATTTTTAGAATGATAATCAGATATTTTCTTTATTCATAGGAAAAAAATGAATTGCAAGAGTAAAATAGGTTTTGAGTATATTGGAGATACATTTCTATTAACTATAAAGCTATATTTGTTAGGTTATCATTTCATAAAGGTCAAAGTATGACTGCCAATATCTAGAATAGGTACTAGACTGTGGAATTCCAAATTTGAGAAGAAAGTCAACAAAAACCATCAAACTTAGACATTTTGAATCAGAAAATCACAGAACTGGGAAAAACCTCAGAGAGTGGTTCATCCAGTTCCCTCATTTTACAAAGAGAAGCAAAGTGACTTATTCCAGGTCACAGGGCTAGTAGCCAACTGAAGCAGGTTGTGAAGCAGGGTCTGAGTGAGACTAAGTGACAAGCAAGATGGTAGTAGGAAAAAGAACCTTGTATTTAAAGTCAGAAGACCTAGGTTCAAACTCTGTCTCTTACTATTTAGGTGACCTTGGATAATTCACTTTACTCTAGGACTCAGTTTCCTCATCTGTAAAATGAGAGTGTTGGATTAGATGTCCTATAACATTCTTTCCAGCTCTAAATCTATTACCCTAAATCAAGTACTCCCTCCCTTATACCTTAAACCTTATATCCTTATAGCATAAAATGAAGAAACCATAGAGATTATGCAATCTAATCCCTTAATTTTACAGATAAGGATTCACTTTCTTGACCTTCCTTTGACATTTATATCAAATAATACTTATATACCCAGATGAGCATGATGCTATATTAAAACTAATTTTCATACATAGATGTTTTTCCCCTCATAGAGAAGGCAAGCTATAGAAGCAGAAGTACAAAACAATGGAGAAAGAGAAGGATTAAAAAGAAAAAAAACCTACTAGATTCAGGAAGGTGAATCCTTATCTCTGATGGGCAGTTAGGTGGTGCAGTGGATAGAGCACCAGACCTGGAGTCAGGAAGACTCCTCGTCCTGGATTCAAATCATTTACAAGTTGTGTGACCCTGGGCAAGTAACTTTAACCCTGTTTACCTTAGTGCCTCAACTGTAAAATGGGCTGGAGAAGGAAATGGCAAACCACTCCAGTATCTTTGCCAAGAAATGGCAAATGTTTTTGTGACTCAAATAGGGTTACAAAGAGTCAGACACAACTGAACAACATCTTTAATATGACAGAATTACACTAGATAATCTCTAGGGTTCTCCCAGTTTTTTACACTGTACTTCTATGCACTGCAGAATCTTATAATAGTTTGACTTTAATAAGATTCAGATTTCTTGCAAGTCAAATCACACCCACTGAACAGTAAGTATACACAATAAAAAACTGATACTACATGACCAGGCAGGTTTTAGTTTTGTGTTGTCACTTGACACACATGTTTTGGATACTATTCTATGTGCATGGAACAGGAAATGACAGAAAATTTGGGGGTTTTTTAATAGTTCTTCCAGTGTCACAGTTTGCATAAGGGCTTAGCCAGCTTCCTATCAAATCAAGATTCTCTTTCTAGCCACATTTGAATTCAGTTTTGAAGCAGATATTGACACAAAATTCATGTCAGCAAACTCCTGGTTATATGAGATATGTATTCCATAAGACCTATCTTGTGCAAAAGATCATGTGCAAGAGCAATATCAGCTAATAAGAATTTTACTGAGTGTGTCTTTTTCTTATATTTGCAATCATTTTAGGAATCGCCTACAGGGCAAGGGAGATTTGTACAATGTTAGACAACTGGTGAGCAAGAAGTTTCATACTAATAAATATGGTAACATCTTATGCTAATACTTTTTGCCTTGTTTAATTTGGAGTCAAAGGCCCTGAGACTGAATCCTTTGCTTTATTTTGGGATATATACTGCTTGGGTGATTTTGGGTTAGTTATTTAATCTTGAAGAACCTTAGTTTTCTCATCTAGAAAATGACAGATTTGTACCAGATGAACACTAAGATCCTTTCTAGATTTCAAGCTTATGATCTTATGATACTGATAAGAGTAGAGTCATGAGAGTTTCTTTTCTGGCAATGTGAAATAACTAGACTGTATACTTCATGAGGACAGGGGTCACCTCTTAGGTAGATGTCATATCTCTCCCAGAGTTCTGGATCAACATTTCATTCAAAACAATGTTCATTGAATTGATTCAAATTGTTGGAAGGACAAAAGAAAACCAGTTTTTCAGCAGGTGTGTTGCTGGACAGTTCCTTGGTTACAGGGGATGAAGTATAGTGGTGGGCATCTTATAAGCCTCTCACTGAATGGAACGGAACCCTCTGCTTCTCACTAAATAAAAATGTACAGTGATCCAAGACAATTCCAAAGGACTCATGATGAAAAATGTTATCCTTCTCCAGAGAAAGAACTGATAAAATCTTGAGGCAGATCAAATCATACTATTTTTCACTTTATTATTTTTGTGGAGGTTTTTTGATCTGCGTTTTCTTTCACAACAGGACTAATATGGGAATATATTTTGCATGATTTGCATCTATAACCTATATTAAATTGCTTACTGTTTCGGGAAGGGATGAGAGAAGAGAGAGACAGGGAGAGAATTTGGAACACAATATTTAAAAACATGTTAAAAATTGTTTTTAAATGTAATAGGGGAAATGAAATATTATTCAAAAAGTATTTACTAAGCACTATTATGTGGCAAACATAGATTTTCATTTTCACTTAAGACACCACTCAAATGCTCAAAACCTTATGATTTCTCTGAGGAAAACAAAACAAAAGATAAATCCAAATGATACATCCTACCATCAATGGATATATGTCTTGAGTTGTTTGCACAGAATTAAGAACACATTATGCTGAATCATTCACACTCTTACTCAGCCTCCTTTCACCTTAGAGTCAAAGGACATGCATTTATGAGATGGTTGGTTAAGAGTTAGGGTTAGGGTTAGGGTTAGTCTACGATGAGTAAAATATTTCAATCCAACTGATCCACAGTAATTGAACCTATTATTTTGTCCACATTATGCTCCTATTCAGATATCCTGAATTAAAGGCTTTAACAAAAGCATTGAAATATCAGGACTGTGTGCTTGAATGATGTATAAAAGCGCATTAACACTAAATATCAGTAAACTTTACAAGGCAGATGACTTACCCAGAAAAGAAAACATTGATGTTTAAGATGAGCAACATCTGTTAAGCACACACTGGATTTCTTGGAATTTCACTATGAAAGTTAATGAAAGAAAGAAACTTCCCATGGGAAACATTAAGACTTCAGCACTAATGTGAGTGTACCTAGACTAACAGCAGGGGATTAAGGAGCATCTCAGACACATAAGAAAAAATAGGAATTTTTGTGAATGGTAGGATGCGGTTGTAGGTCAGGAATCTTGCTGACCATGGAAATCTTCCTGAAACTCTACTGTGTTTTGTAACTAGTCCAAGGGACTAGCTTACTTTATACCAGAAGATAACCTTTGCTGATGTCTAAACCCCAACTAGAGAGGCTAGGCCTTTTGTCTTTGGTTGCTTGGAGTCTGCTTAGCTCCCTGAGTTCAAAGAAGTTCCACCCTTGATTACACACTATCTTTCACTCTCCCACCTCTGTCAATCAACAAGTAAGGCACTGGGGCACAAAGATAAAAATGAAACAGTCCCTGCTTTCAAGAAGCTTATACTCTATGAGAGAAAAAAAAAATATATATATATATATATGCACATACATATATATGTTGTAAAATATATAACATAGATGTGTTGTATATTCATGTGTACGTGTGTGTTTATTGCCTATATCATATATACACATACATAAATACAAAATAAATACAAGATAGTCCGGGGAGGGAAGGCAAGAGTAGCTGAAATGATTGGAAAGAGTGCAGAAGGTGAAACATGGAATTCAATGAGGTAGAGGTGAGGAGGTTGTGCGTTCCAGGCACTGGGAAAGGCTAACGCAAAGGCAGGAAAAGGGGATATGGAGCATCCTGTGGGAGGAACAATAAGACGGCCAGTTTGGTTTAATTGTAGAGTGTGAGAAAGGGAGTAATCTATAATGAGACTGGAAAGGTAGGTTGAAGTCACTCTGTAAAGGGCTTTAAAAAACAGAAAAGTTTACATTTTATGTGAGCTACTGGAGTTTACTGAATGATGAGTATGGTCGTGAATGATATGGTCAGACCTATGTTAGAGTAAAGTCACTTTGGCAGTTGTGTGAATATTGTATTGGTGCTATGTACACAATCCTATTTAAGCATTCACTACCTTAATATCTCCCTTCCCTCTACCCAAAAGGCAAAAAGTAAAAATAATTCATAAAATTACAGTTTTTCCCAACCAACCAGAAAATTCCTAGGGTTAACAAAAGTATCCCCTTTTCTCATAACATCTAACTCCTTTTTTTTAAAGTTAAATTTATTTTATTATATTGGACTTCATCCTCCTCTTTTCTTCCCCCATCTCTACAAGGAGAGGTAGCTTAGCCATAGTGATTAGAGAGCTAGCCTTGAAGTCAGAAGGATCTGTGATCCTGGACAAATACTCCCAAACTTTCCCTAAGACTCTAAGTTTACAAAGCAGGGACCATCTCAAATGGTAGAATGTCGTCTGAAATTCTTTATACCAATGAAATTACAGGCCCAAAAAGAAAAGAAAAATCATACTTACTAAAGTAGGAGTGGAGAGGAGTTGATAGATTTCAACTTTTAAAAAACAATTATTAAGAAGACTTCAGAGAGGCCTGCAAGGACTTATATGAACTGATGCTGAGTGAAAGGAGCAGAACCAGGAGAACTTTGTACACTACAACAACCACAGTGTGCGAGGAATTTTCCTGATAGACTTAGTACTTCATTGCAATGCAAGGACTTAAAAAATTCCCAATGGACTCTTGAGGCAAAATGCCTTTCACATCCAGAGAAAGAACTATAGACCTGGATCACAGATAGGAGCAGATCATTTTCTTTTGTATTTTGTTTTGTTCTGTTTTGTTTTATGGTTTTTCCCATTCATTTTAATTCTTCTATGCAACATAACTAAGGTGAAAATGTATTTAATAGGAATATATGTGTAGAACCTATATAAGATTGTACACTGTCTCAGGGAGGGAGTGGGGAGGGAGGGGGGAAGGAGGCAGAGGGAGGGGAAAAAATTTAAGATATATGGAAGCAATTGTAGAACACTGAAAACAAATAAAATAACTTAATAAAAACGTATTAAGCATCTTCTGTATGCAGAGCCCTGCTAGACTGTGGGGGAGGTAAAATTTTGCTGTCATGGTTCCTACCATTTGAGATCTTATAGACTAGTAGAGGGAGGTAAGGCATGTGCTACAAGTAATTATGGTGATAACAAGAACTGTGAGTGTACATACAATACAGGTTCCTGAGGGAAGGAAGAAGCCAGGAATATTTTCAGGCACAATTCTCTATCCAGAGCTGTCCTTTAGTGCAAGGAAGAATCATCCCATATTAGCCTCGGTCTGTATGTAGAAGGTAACACACAAACCCATCTTTTTGAAAATGGATTTATAGATCCTTCTCAAGTGGGGAGACATTCAGAAATAATGAAACCTATCAGAATTTCAGAGAAGCTGGACAATCAAAGGCCTGCCTCAAGGAGAACTAGTTCTGCTACCTTTCTCTGCCTTTGTCACTAACTCCTCTGAATCCAAGTTCTTGAAGCTTGAATATTTTGCTCATAAGTGAGCTTCATTGTTTGGTTTATTGTACAATTGTATCTATGACCTATCTTGACTCTGGAGATCAGATCACAAATTTAGAGCTGATAGAGACCTCAATATTACAAGCGAGATTACACAGCTTGTCTAAGGACACATAAGGGGTCATCTGTCTGAGACTGGAGGTGAGCCTAGGTGCTCTGACTCTGGAGTCACTGTGGGCTCTACACCATGCCTATCTTCACCTTGACTTGCTTAATAGATTCCATTTCAAAGCATACTGGCATTCCAGTTAACTTTTAGTGAACTTTATTGTCTTTCTCATTTGAGAAGAACTAATTAAAAAGCTCATATTTTTATAATATCCTATGTTTACAAAACATTTTATGTTTCATCTGATTTGAGCCTCATAGCAATTCATATCTGCATTTTACCCAAAAAAGAATAGAAATAGATAAATAGGTAGATACGTAGGTAGATAGATAGATAGATAGATAGATAGATAGATAGATAGATGATAGATAGATAGATAGATGATAGATGGATAGATAGATAGATGATAGATAGACAGACAGATAGATAGATAGATAGATGATAAATAGATAGATAGATATTTTATTAAGTGCTTACTACGTTCAAGACACTGTGCTAATCACTAGGGATACAAATACAAGAAAATAAAATATTCTCTGTTCTCACAGAGGCAGCTAGGTGACTCAAGTGGATAGAGTGCTGAGCCTGGAGTCAGGAAGACTCTTCTTACTGAGTTCAGATCTGGCCTCAGATAGTAACTAGCTGTGTGACCCTGGGCATGTCACTTAAACCTGTTTGCCTTCATTTCCTCATCTATAAAATAAGCTGGAGAAGGAAATGGCCAAACCACTCCAGTATCTTTACCAAGAATACCCTAAATGGGATCAACTCAACTTAACAATACCACTCTAATAGGTAAAGACAAAATATTATGAGGAGCTGAAAAGTGGAGGGCAAGGGTGACCAGAAGAGGACAGAGATGGAGGGAAAGCAAGGTAGCTGGTACAGGAGGAGCATGCCAGAATTTGAGAGAGAAGTGAATATCACAGCAGAAAGGGACTCACCATTTATTTGGGGCTCAAGGAGATACAGTTATTTTCTCAAGCCCATCAATGGCTTGAGACCCAGGCTTCTGACTCCAAAGCCAGTGTACTTTCCACTACACCATGCTGCATTTCAGGCCTCTCTGTGAATGAACCCATTCACCAGATGCAGGTCTGCCACCCTGAAAACAACCAGAAGAAACTATAGTAAAGTCATATGCTTATTGAGTTATAGCTAGAAGCAATTTAGTACCACCTCTGCATTTTAAAATGAGGAAACTAAGGCCCAGAAAGGGATTGGCCAAGTAAGTCCTCATAGCTAATCAGTAACCTTTCTAGTGAGTTTTTTAATTGTAATACTTTGTTGCTTGTCATTCTTTCTTAAAGAAGAAGACCGTGACATCAGGAAGGAGATGCCATGACTGGCAAGTGAATTGGATTTAAGTGAGGGAAGGCTGTGTAAGGTCACTGGCTTCACTTTCAGTGCCATCTGGGTTCAGGGGCAAGACATAGATCTGTTCAACTGGAGATGGCCCTGGATGCAGTGAGAGACCTTGGCCTCTGTAAGCTAAGGTCTTTAGTAGATCTCAGTTGACAGAGGCAATTCCCATTCAGTGATTAAAGCTGGCCGGAAATGAGGCAAAAAAAATGACGTTAAGGTTTTCAAAGCATTTTACATAAAATCAGGGGAGGGATTTACAGGCAAGAACCAATTGTTAAGTTCTCATTATGAACATTTAACCTTGGAAATCAGCCATCACTACACATCAGGCTTAATTTATTTTGTTGATTTTCTAGACTTAAGGAAGGGATGGAGAAAATGTTAATAATACAGATGAAACTAAAAAGAGTGTCATTTGTTCAGTTTGGCTTTTTTCTGAGAGCCAGCTGTTAAACATTCACCTGCATGCAGTGTCATCTTACCCTCACAGCAACCCTGTGAAGCAGGTGCTTTTATGCCCATTTTACAGATGAGGGAACTAAGGCTGAGAGAGTTTAAATGGTTTTCACAGCTAGTAAGTATCTGATACCAGAGTGGAACTTATATTTTAACTCTTAAGTCCTGTACTTTTTCGCCATGCCACTCTGATCCAAATACACCAAAAAGTTTTTGAAGTTATTACCCATAAGTAAGGTTCGGGATTTTTCGTGCTTTATACTTCCCCAGATGCTTTATATATGATGAATGGTTCCATTATTCAAAATCTTCCCGCCAAGCAGAGTGTTGGGTCATGTAGATTCTGGGAAGTGCAGTGAGATAGATCCTTCCAGCAGGTGGCATCTGGAGATTCCAAATGAGAAAAGGAAACCACAGTCTCACTGTGCTTTGTTTGAAAGAGTCTATCTCTGTTAAAAAGCAAACTACCTGGTCAACTTTGTTCTAAGCTGCTTTAAACTCAGCTCCATGTGAATACCCCCATCCCGTTTTCTTTGGACTTACTACCAGAGGAAAGACCATTTGTCTGACACACCAGTGCACCTTTCATCTTAGGAACAGGAGTTGGATATAACTCCATTCATATGTTTGTAGTATCTGACTACAAAATCGAGTGAAGAGATGGGACAGGAGGCAGTCAGTTCTTGTCGGGCTACCAGCCAAGTGTTTGAACTGCAAAGGTTAAAAACATCAGAGTCTTTTCATATGGCTGCTCCCACTGTGTGAGATAGATCTATAGCCTACTTTTTGAGCCCAGGATTAGTTAGCTCTTCTTTATGATGAGTTATGCATCACTCATTGGAGGGGAAGGAAAGATTTAGGCTAAATATATGGGAAAGAATGCAGATTCTGAGTATTTACTATCATGGGATATTCATGGAACTAATTAGAGGCTTTTTTTCCAAAGTAAGAGGCAGTCTGCTATGGTGGATAGAGAGGTGGCTTTAAGAGGAAAAGATCTGGGTTCGAGCTACACCTCTATCACACACTGACCATGTGACCCCAGGCAATTCATTTAACCTCCAAACAAGACTATAAATGGTGAAACTGGAGTTTATCTGCATTAACAGAAGTCCTTCACTAGGAGCTGTAGACGTAGATAAAGTCCCAAATTCTGCTGAAAAATCATAAATAAATATTCTCTACTTTTTCATAGTTCCTTAGAGCAATTCCTAGAGCAGGGGGAAGGAATCTGCAGCCTCAAGGCCATATGTGGTCCTCTAGGCTCTCAAGTGTGGCTCTTTGACTGAATTCAAACTTCACACTACAAATCCCTTCAATAAAAGTACTTGTTCTGTAAAACTTGGACTCAGTCAAAAGGCCACACTCAAGGACCTAGAAGGCCTATGTGGCCTTGAGGCCTCAGGTTCCCCACCCTTGTCCTAGAGCATCCATGTAGCATAATATAGGAAAGAAAACTGGAACAGCAGTTGTTGAAGTGACTGTGGAAGACAGAAACACCAATGGTCTGTTGGTGAATCTGTGAAGTAGTTCAACCATTCTGGAACCTAATTTAGAATTTTTCCCCCAAAGTCACTAAACTGTGCATGTTCTTTGACCCAACTACTGCTACCCTACCTATCCCACAAACAGCTCAAAGGAAGAAAAAAGGAACAATATGTAAAATAATGATAGTATCCCTTTTTGTTATATAGCAAAAAGACAAAAAAAGAAAAGAAAAGGGCTCCTCATCAACTGGGAAATGACTGAACAAATTATGGTATATAGATGTATGGAATATTATTGCACCATAAAAAATGATGGAAGGGACAGTTTCAGAGAAACCTAGGAAGACTTGTATGAATTAATGCAGAAGGAATTGAGCAGAACCTGGGGAATAACTGATATACTTAAAATATTTTAACAAAAAAAATTTTGAAAGACCTAAAATCTCTAATCAATACAACAACTGTCAACAACTCTAGAGGACGGATGATGAAAAAAGAAGTGATAGATTTCAGATGCAGAATGAAACACATATTTGTAGATATGGTCAATGTAGGTATTTGTTTTATTTGACTATGATTATTTATTGGAAGAGTTTTGTTTTCTTTTTTTTCATTTAGTGAGAATAAACTAACAATACCATTGCAAAAAAATAAATAAAAAAAGAAAATACTGTCACTGAATCATTTTTTTAAATTCATAGAAGAGAGCAGAAGGAAGTTCAGAAGGAAACGCAGACAAGCATAACAGCTTTGAAGGTAATGGAGAATTTATGATGTACTTTTTTAAAAAGTAAGCTTTATGTAATCAAGATTTATAGGAGTATGCTGTTGTTGTATGGACACTTAGTCATGTCCAACTCTTCATGAATCAATTTGATTTTCTTGGCAAAGAAATTGGGGTGGTTTGCCATTTCCTTCTCCAGCTCATTTTACAGATGAGGAAACTGAGGCAAACAAGGTTAAGTGATTTGCCCAGGGTCATAGAGCTAGAAAGTGTTCGAATCCAAATTTAAACTCAAGTCTTCCTGACTCCAGGGCCAGGGTTCTTTTCACTGCACTCCCTAGCTGCCCTGGGGGGAGGGGGAGAGGGAGGGTATACTATTAGACGTTTAACAACTGCCTGAAAAAAATGTACTCATGACACACTTTAAATTTTAATCTTTAATATTAACATTTTCCCTCATTTTTTACATCTAGACAATCAGTAAAACAATGTATCAAGCCCCAATATTTGCTCCTCCTTAAGCTGTGTGAGCAGGTCCCAGCATATCCCTGTTACCATCTTTTTCTATTCTACTTTGCAAAGGGGGACACTCTTTTTCCTCTGGGAATGAGGAGCAGTGTTTAAGTGCAGAATTTTTAACAATCTATTTTTTTAAATAAAGCACTGGATTTCAAATCAAAAGACATGGGCCAAAGTCCGAGCTTTGCCTCTTATTAGCTGTGAAAGTTTGGCCGAGTCACTTAACCATTTCTGAGTCTCATTTTTCTCAGCCATACAATGAAAATAATAAAAAGATTTATGGTTCCTACACACAGGGGTATTTCAAGGATTTAGTGAGAGAATAACTGTATTCCAATGTATCTTGTAAACCTTAAAGCATGATACAAATGTAAAGTATCATGCATGATTATAGTTGGTTGGAACTGCTGCTAATATGATTTATTATTTTCTCATTCTCTGCTGTCCCATTTGTGACTCCTTTTGAAGTTTCTTCTGGAGCTCCACTAGAGTATTGAACTCTCTGGAAATGCTGTATGTCCAATAATACTTATTTAGGGCTAGAGTGACTTTTCAGTAAGGGCAGCAGATTAAGGAGTGATACTTAGTAAGGTGTGAGGCTGCAACTTGTGTCTCACACTTTCCTTTGCAAAGGAAAGTGACACTCAGGGAATTACCAGACAACTATATGGCTCAGTATCAGAAAAGAGGATGGGGAAAGGAGGTAGAGAAATTGGGGAAAATACAAGTGAAAAGGATTTTCTTCACCAATATGTCAATTTTCTTTGCCATCAGCTCCACCAAGTGAAGTGCAAACCAGGTAGTAACCTGCAGAGTAACCTAGTATTTGATAAACCCAAAGATCCCAGCTACTGGGGGCTAAGAACTCATTATTTGACAAAAACTATTAGGAAAACTGGAAAGTAGTCCGGGAGAAACTAGGCATAGACCAACATCTCACACCATGTACCAAGGTAAGCTCAACTTGGGTTGATAGTTTAGATATAAGTAGGGGTATCATAAGCAAATTAATAGAGCATGGAAGAAGTTACCCATGTTGAGGGCCAGGGTGGAGTGTGGTTGACAAGATCAGGACAGACCTTCAGGAAAATTAACTGTTCTTTGAGACTGTGCTCAGAAGTCGCTGTCTCCACGAGACAAACAAGAGAATTAGAGAAAACAAGGGATATATAAAATAGATGCCCTTTAAATCACTAGGGCAGGAGACAAGCAGAATGTCAGCTAGGCTCTCAGTTTCTGTCTATAAATATTCGGACCCTCAGATCAATAAATGGAATTGGTTTATCTTTTCCCACCTCCCGTGTCTTTCTTCTTCACCATAGCACCAAGCAGCGTGGGGATGCAGGCCATCCGCTACATACCTGTCAAGTCAAACAGGAGATAGAGGGGATCATAGGAGGTGAAATGGATGATTCTGATTACATAAAATTTAAAAGATTTCACACAAACAAAACCAATGTAGCTAAAATGAGAAGAAAAGCAGGAAACTGGGGGAAATCTTGGTTACAAGTTTTTCTAATAAAAGTCTCATTTCTAAAATATATAAGGAACTGAGTCAAATTTGTAAGAATACGAACCATCCTCCAATTGATAAGTAGTCAGAGCAATCCTCTCACTTTACAGAGGAGGAAACTGAAGCTAAATACATGAGATACCAAGAAAGTTTCCCTGCCCCCGCTCAAAAAAAAAAAAAAAACCCTCTCTTTTCCTGTCTGAAATTCTTCATTTCTGTAATTCTGCATTTCTTGTGTTGTTTGGGAGCAAAACCAGAATTCTAAGGGGGTTCCAAAGCACATTTTGTCTGCTTTGCAACTAGGACAGTGGCACAACTATGGAAGGAACTCTTTCTTGAGTCTTACCAGACCTTTGAGATCACAAGCAGAGAACTATTAGTAGAACAGGTGACATCTACAGGGAACCTTTGACTCAAACACATCTTTCCACTTGACAAGTGAAGCAGCTTCAGCATGGCAGAAATTGACTAAATACTACCATGGAAATGAGGAATCTCAGAGCTGGGAGAGATCGGCTAGTTCCAAACCATACCTGAAGGGTAGTACTCTCGGTAGCATCCTCAAGAAGTGGTCATCCAACTTCTGCTTTTTCCTTCTAATAAGGGAACATTCTCTACAATCTGAGCAGTCCGTTATACTTTGAAATTTTTCCTTGTCTCTGATCCAAATCTTACACTTTACAGTTTCTAAACACTGATCCAAGTCAAGCAAAAAATTCTAATATCATTTTTTTTACAGCCTTTCAAATACTTGAAGACAACTTCTTCTTCTCTTCTTCTAACTCTCCCTACCCAGTCATTCCTCATGTTATTTAGTCCCTTAGGGAAGGGGAGGGGAGGGTAGGAGTGGGGAGGAGAGGAGAGAGAAGGGCCCAGTTCCCACAAAATAGTTCAGATATGATCAAAACATTGCAAAAAATGGTAGAAATAGTATCTCCCTTATTCAGAAAATGATGCCTACACTTATCTAAATTATGATTTTTTTAATCTTTTTTGTGTGTGTTGTGGATCCTTTGATAGTCTGGTGAAACTTACAGACTCTAGAATAATGCTTTTAAATTCATAAAATAAAATACAGAGTACTACAAAGGAACCAACTATGTTGGAAGACAGTTATTGAAGTGTACATATAGGTGTGTGTGTGTATATGTATACATAAAAATTATTTCAAAACTTTTTTTTATAAATTTATTTGTTTTCAGTTTTCTACAAACACTTCAATAAGTCTTACATTTTCTCCCCCTCCCTCTCCTCTCCCTCCTCGAGACAGCATGCAATCTTATATGGTTTCTATACATTCTTATTAAGCACATTTTCACATTAGTCATGTTGCATAGAAGAGTTAAAATGAATAGGAGAAACCATGAGAAAAAATAAACCAAACCAAAACATAACACATGAGAAAATATTCTACTTCATTCTGCATTCCAATTCCATAGTTCTTTCTCTGGATGTGGATGGCATTTTGCCTCAAAAGTCCTTTGGGAGTGCTTTACATCTTTGCATTGCTGTGGAGAGCTAAATCTATCAGAAACAGTCCTCACACACTGTGACTGTTACTATGTATGATGCTTTCCTGGTTCTGCTCCTTTCACTCAGCATCAGTCCATATAAGTCCTTCCAGGCCTTTCTGAAGTCTTCCTGTTCATTATTTCTTATAGCACAATAGTATTCCATTGCATTCATATACCACAACTTGTTCAGCCATTCCCCAATTGATGGGCATCCCCTCAATTTCAAATTTTTGGCCACCACAAAGAGAGCTGTTATAAATATTTTTGTACATGTGTATATATAAATTTATTTTTTTTAATTTTCTTTTTTTTATTATTTTTTTTAGTGTTCTACAATCACTTCCTTAAAATTGAGATTTTATCCCCCCCACCTTTCCCCCATTACCCCCCTCCCTCCCCGCAACCGCATACAATTCTGTATAGGTTCTACATATACTTTCCTATTGAGTACATTTTCACTATAGTCATGCCATGTAGTCGAACTAAAATAAACAGAAGAAATCATATAACAAATCAAACCATAATACACTAAAACCCACACACATACAAACAT
>CM053769.1:66928985-66975730 GCA_028658325.1 Potorous gilbertii
CTTATTATTTTATGGAAAGTTTCCTTTATTCCTATGTTCTCCAGTGTTTTTAATAGCAATGGGTGTTGTATTTTGTCGAAAGCTTGTTCTGCATCTATTGAGATAATCATGTGGTTTTTGTTAGTTTTGTTGTTGATATGATCAGTAATGCTAATAGTTTTCCTAATATTGAACTAGCCCTGCATTCCTGGTATGAAACCTACCTGATCATAATGTATTATTCTCATGATAAGTTGCTGTATTCTTTTTGCTAATATCTTATTTAAAATTTTTGCATCTATATTCATTAGAGAAATTGGTCCATAATTTTCTTTCTCTGTTTTGACTCTTCCTGGTTTTAGGTATCAGAACCATATTTGTATCATGAAAACAATTTGGGAGGACTCCTTCCCCAATTTTCCCAAATAGTCTATATAGTATTGGAATTAACTGTTCTTTAAATGTTTGATAGAATTCATTTATAAATCCATCTGACTCTGATGATTTTTCCTAGGGAGTTCATTGATGACTTGTTCAATTTCTTTTTCTCAGAGGGGGTTATTTAAGTATTAAACTTCTTCCTCTGTTAGTCTGGGCAATTTATATTTTTTAAAGTAATCATCCATCTCATTTAGATTGTCGAATTTATGGACATACAGTTGGGCAAAGTAATTTCTAATTATTGTTTTAATTTCCTCCTCCTTGGAGGTTAGTTCACCCTTTTTACTTTTTATGTTGGTAATTTGGTTTTCTTCTTTCTTTTTTTTAATCAAATTGACCAAACATTTATCAGTTTTATTGGTTTTGTTCATAAAACCAACTCAGTTTTATTTATAAGTTCAATAGTTTTCTTATTTTCAATTTTATTAATCTTTAGACATTTGACTCTTAAGACATTCTTGATAACCTTAAAAAAAAAAGTAGTTTCTATAGAGTGATGAAGTTTAAAGATAGACTGCAAAGAGTTGTCATCCCTTCCTAGGAGTTGGCCTGTGAAAGGGAGAAAAGAGCCAGGACAGTAATTTGAGTTTAAAGAAAATTGCACTGAATAAGGAAGTATAGATGTATAAAAAGTATAGCTGGCTTATGACCTGCAACACTGAAAATGATGATTATCCAATAAATAAGTAGTTAAAGGATATGAGCAAACAATTCTTTATTAGCAAACTATTAACAGCCATAGCATGCTCCAAATCACTAATAATAAGAGAAATGCAAATCAAAACAACTCTGAAGCTTCACTTCACATCTAGAAAATTAGTAAATATGATAAGAGATAGGAATATTCCAAGTTGGGTGTGTTGTGGGAAGACATGCATAGTGCATGGTTAGTACAATTGAGATTCAGTACAACTTTTTTGAAAAGAAGTTTAGATTTATTTAAATAAAATGATTAAAATACTCATACTCTTTAACCCAGAGATTCCATTAGTGGGAATATATCTCCAAGTTGACCTTTTATAAGAAGAAAGTTCCCATATGCACCAAATATTTATAACAACACTTTTTTGTGATAGCAAAGCATTAGAGATACAGAAGATGGTCATCAGTTGAATAATGGATAAACAAACTGTGATTTATGAATGCAACAGAATAGTATTGCACACAAAGAAGATGGAAAGACTTTCATGGACTTACAGGGAAGTAAACAGAGCCAAGACAACAATATGCATGACTATCATAACGTAAATCAAAAGAACAACCACACACACCCAACAACAACCACAACAAAAGTGAATGTTCCAAACATTTCAAAGAATACAACTAATTACAAAAAAAAAAAAAAAAAGCTATGTGACGTTCTGAGCTACAATCCCTCCTTAAATGAGATTTAGAGTTAATGACTCTACCCTCTAATCAGCGAGAAAGAGGCTAGTGATATGGTGGAGTACCAAGACTGATGGGATCTTTCAGAATGATGAGATTTTCCCAATGAGCTTCCCTGGGCATGATGGAAAAGTTAAAGTCTCACCTTCAGCTAGATGAGAAATATAGTTCAGGTTTGACACTGGGACAAAATGAGGCCCTCACAGATCTCTGAACATTTAACAAAGGGAATAAAGTTTGCCCTAACACATTAGAATAAACAACAAGGATACACAGTGTGACTTGTCTTCTCTGGATGTAGCCCCTCCTCATCAGCATCTGGAAATGCATCTGATTAGTAAGTCAACCAAATATGGTGACTCACGCAGTCTCAGGTACCCACCAACTCAGACTACAAGAAGATGGGACTTTTTTATTCTTTCCAACCAGAAAACTGTGACAGGAAAGCCAGGATCAATCAGGTTACACGAAGAGAGGAAGCTGGGATTGTCAATCAACGAGGGGCTAAAGGAAAATTGCTAAAGGAAAATGCTGGTTCTATCACATAAGTCCTTTGTGTCAATTAGCATTTCTTTTGTCTGTAAGAAATACATTTCCAATAGCTGATTTACACCATGCAGTGAAGAGTTTCCTATTTCCCGCTCTTGGAGGACCCTAAAAATGAACCCAAACCAAAATTTTAAGTAATCCCTGCCCCCCAGGCATAATGATAAGGACCAGGCTGAAAAGTGTGAGAAAAGGAGGCCTAACGCATCTCATTAGAGTCCAGGCTCTCTCCAAATCCTGATTTGAATTGTATGGATGTGTGTGTAGAACAAAGAAGCTTCTAAGGGAGAAGGAATGGGTACAATACCCTAGCCCTAGGGAGCCAGAGTCTCTCCTAAGATTAGACTAGAATTTCTGAAGCCCTTGTGTTTCTATCTCTTTGTAAAACTTCCTACAATAAAAGGAAGATCCACCGCACAGTCCTAGTCTATAGCAAGGACTGGGCCAGATACCTGGATACTTCATAGTTGGAGGGTATTTAGGAATGAGAGGAGACTTTTGTTTAGAACTTAGGTTAAAGTTAGCAACTTTGGGCTCCTCAGGAGCTCTACCCCTACCTCCTTCTAAATATGGCTATAGCACTGAACCCAAGTCAAAAAAACATACATCCAAATCCTGCCTCAAATTGGTGATGGGGAACTGGAGAGTTAGAGTAGGTCTAAATGTGGGTGTCTTCTACATAGAGATGATAGTTAAATTCATGAGAGCTGGTGAGATGATCAAAGGAGGCTTGTACAAGATTGAGCCTTATACACTTAACAGCTGTGTGATACTGGGTGAGTCAATGCCTCAGTTTCCTTGATCCATGAACTGTTAGATTTGAATGTCACTAAGATTTCTTCCATCTCTAAATCTATGATCCAATGTCCCTACCACTCCACAACTGGGGGCCATAATTCCTTAGGCAATACAAAAGGAAGGAAAGGTGAGATGGAGCCTGACTTGGAGAGGGAGGTAGGGATGAAGCTAGAATAAGCAGCAGTTTGACCCTGTGAGTGAGGAATGGGGAGAGAAAACAATAAATGAGAGTCTGACCTAAGGATGGGAAGGGGATGTGGGGGTGCACCAAGCTTAAGTATGACTTACATACAAGTAGGGGTAGAAAAAACCAGGAAACAACAGATTCGACTCTGCTGGCTATATTTTAAGGAGGGAGGAGAGGAAGGGTGTAAGGGGGAAAACGGAGGGGGTGGGGCGAAGTAGTATGCATTGTACACTTGAAAGTCTGATGGATTTAGAATGGAAGGACTAGAACTCAAACGTATCTGATCTTAGGCAAGTCACTTCTCAGGGCTCGTTTCTTCACTTGGAAAGGGGTTAGAAGACTGAGTGTTCTATGGTTGCACGTATTGGTGGGGGTGATGGGAGGGGTGACAGACTAGAGGTTGACCTATAATTCAGGGACTATAGAAGCAGGGGTTGGGGAGAAAGATAGCCAGAGGCTGACTAGTGTTGTGTTTCTCCTTCATTCGCTAAGAGGATTCTCTCTCAAAGATGAAAGCAGACTGAGTAGGGTGGGATATGGCTGGAGGCAGGGAGGGGCGACAGTGACATGGTGGGGTGGGGGGAGTAGAAAGAAAAACTGGCTGAAACCTAGCAGGATAGGGCAGAGGGCAGGTGGGACCTGATTAGAGACTGAGCTAGCAGGGGTGGGGGGAATTTACATCCTAATCCCTCAATCCAACTCCCAACTCCCTTGCTCCTTGGCCCCCAGAACGAACACTGCCCCATAGCCTCCCTGGCCTGAGGCTGGACCTTGCCCCAGGTTAGCTCCCCCAGCATCCTCCTCCTTCTCGCCCCTCCCCCGGGGGGCGGTGGCCCGTTCTGTCCCTGTTCATTGGTTGTGGCCGGAGAGTGTTTTGGAGCCGAGGTAGTGATTGGCCGGGGCGGCGCGGCAGAGCCGGGGAGCGAAGCAACCGGGACAGACTGGTGGGAGAGTAGCCCTGAACGCTTGGTCCGAAGGAAGACCTGAGCGTATCGAGCCTTACTGAGCCATCCAGAGGACACTGAGAGCCGCCGGAGAGCGTGGTGAGTGAGGGGCCCGAAGGATCGCGGACCCCCGAAGGGAGCTGGGTGGAGAGCGGGGTGAGGGTTACAGGGAGAGGATCAGGATCCACCCTGATGGAAGATTTGAATGTCCCCCCCCCTTTCCCATCCCCGCGGCCAAGACGCGATCTTTGCCTGTGTTGTGAACCCCAGAGGTTCAAGATTTGAGTGTACCTGAGATAGCCCACCCCACCCCCACCCCCAGAGAAAATAAGAAGTAACCCTTCAGAGCTCAGATTGATGAATCTCCAGAGGAAAAATAGGATGTTCCCTCTGGGAGGTCAAAGTCACCGTCCCGTCCCCCACCCCAACACACACACACACACACACACACACACATTCTCTCTCTCTCTCTCTCTCTCTCTCTCTCTCTCTCTCTCTCTCTCTCTCTGGAAAGGAGAGACAGGAGATCAGGGTCATCATAGATGAGAGGTTAGAATATCTCTCAGAAACTGGTAACCACCTCTTAAGACTGTGTTAGAGACACAATGAAAGATTTGAGTGCTCACCCTTAGACACAAGTTCAGGATGCCCTATATTTGAAGAAAAATTTTGCACTACCCATCCCCAGAAGGAAGAGATCAAGACATTGTTTTTGCCCCAAGAATGGAAATCAGTGTCCTCTTTGAAAGATGGAGACTTAACATGTCGCTTAATTGACATCCTGCCTTAGATAGGGGATTAAAGTCCTTCCACCTTACAGATAGGGCCAGGGTTCTCAATCTCTCTCTCTCTCTCTCTCTCTCTCTTTCTCTCTCTCTCTCTCTCAGAAATGAACCCTTCCAAAATGGCATACTGACCCCTAAAAAGTGAGGGACAGGTCATCTTAACTTCTCTGGGGAAAATGATATTCCTTAAAATTTAATCTAATCTCAGTTTGCTTCCTGACACTGCCCATGGTCTTCCCTCGGGTGATAGATTTCTAGTGATAAATTTGGTGCTTGGTAGCCTAGCAGAAGAATTAGCCCCAGTAAAGTGGAAAAGTAGAGTCCAGTAGAGGTCCCCAGGTGCTTTTCCCAAAGGAGAAATTCTGGGTTAATTCTTGGGGCTTTCAAGAGTAGAACTGACATGTTTGATTATGGGAGAGTCCAGTTCTGGCCAAGGCCTCTGACATGACTTCATTTCCATCTGGTGGTTTTGCTAGGGTCTGACTGGGAAACGTGATGTTGGTGGGCATGACAGCAGCCTTGCAGCAAAACAGAAACAGTACCCAGATGAAAGTAGGCAGTTTCTTAGCAGGAGCTGCAACTGGCAGAGAGGTCAGGCAAGAAAGAAGGGAGGAAAGAAAAGATTCCTAGAGCTACCTTCCCCAAGATAGGGGAAGAAAATCTTGTCTGTATTTTCAAAACAATTCGAGCCTAGAAGGGAGTGAATCCTAGGAAGTAGGTCTGTCCAGGGAGCCTGAGAAAATACCTTCTTGATAAGTGCAAGTGATGGTCCTGAAGTTTTAGTTATTCTTGCTCCCCAGAAGTCTCCCCTCCTCCCCCAATGGCATAACTACATCTTTCCCAGAGGTAAATATAAAAGCAGTACCTCTGTCCTCCCTTTATCCTGATCTCCTAACTCCAACTTCCCCACAGAAATCTCCCTACCCAGCACTCCCCCCCCCCCCCAGGGAAGAGAAAAAATGGTAATCTTAACTCTGGAACTTCCCAAACCACTCCCAGTTCTTTTCAGCATCTGTAGATGCAAGTCATACAAAGGGCCTGTATTTTCATGGCATTCCATTGCCTGTCTCCATGACTTTGACCAAATGGTTCCTTTTGCAATCCCTCCTGACCCAGATCTGACCTTGTATCCCTGACTCCAATGCCACATCCTACGGGAAGCTTTTCTGGACACACACCCCCGGTCAGTGGATATCAGTATCTTCTCCTTCTTAAAATTACTTTGTATGTGATTTGTATTTACTTGTGAACATGTTGTATTCAACAACCCTCCAACTCCCCTTTACTAGAATAAACTTCTTAAGCACTGGGACTATAGAGCTTTTTAGGTGGTTTGGGGGGGGTTTTTGCTATTGATTTTTTGTTTCCTGGTATCCCCTGCCTTTTCTATAATATATGCTCAATAAATATGAACTGAATCGAATTCAACTGAGGGGGAAAATAGGCTCAGTAATGAAATAATTCTGAACAGTCGGAGGTTTCTTTAAGGAGCCTTGGTATGGGATTCTCTTGTCAGCAGAGAGATCTGGTCATTCTGACCTAGAGCAGAGTGCAAAGTTCAAGGGTAAGATAAGAAGTACGAGGAGTTCAGAGACCAACCTCCTACAGCTTCCTACAACTTGTTTTGTTGGGTTTAAGTTTTTCTACAAAAGCTTCTTAAATTTGCTGATTGACCTAAATTGTAACTGCTGAACTCCAAGTCAAGACGTAATTCACTCCTTGAAAGCAGAGACTAGAGTGATCTCAGGAAGTGAGACTGGAAGGGAATTTATACATCATCTACTTATGCACCCCCTCATTTTATAGAGGGAAAACTGAGGCTCAAAGAGGGTAAGTTACTTGGACTTTTGACCTAGAGCCTGGGGCCAAGTTCAAGAATAAGATTAGGAGTGTGCTGGGTTCAGTGATTCACCTTCTCCATCTGCAAAGGTCACCTGTTGAGTATGTAGCAAAACTAGAACTGGAACTCAGGTCTCCTGATTCTTCCTAATGCCGCTGCTTGGGAGAATCTAGGATCTTGGTCTCTGTAGCAACTCTCAAGTAGCACCGTTCTGTTCTTCCAAATCCGAAGAATATATGTGACATGCATTCCTTTTGATATGCCAGAAGCCAATATGATCTTTTGAGTGAAACCTAAGGGAAGTATAAAGGGTGTTGCCTAGATTTGCCTCAGACCTTTGGTCTTCCTGTTTTCATGTCATTATAATCCTGTTGATCTAAGATTGTATTCTACCTTTGTTGCACAATGGACTTAGGCTATCACTATTTTCTAAGCCTCTCTATATCACCCCAAAAGCACCCAGCACTGGGACTGTGCACACATTTGGAAGCCAAAGAAATGCTGTTGACTGGCTGAGTATAAGGAGTTTCATGAGTCTGACTTAGGGCCTCAGTACCCATTTTCACAAGGAATTACTTTACACCTCCATTCAGGGTTTAGGTCAGAGTATCTGGGGCAATGTAAGCAAGGATCAAAGGATGATGGATTTAATGTTGGAAGGAACCCCAGAGACTGTCTAGTCCAACCCTCTCTTTTTCTAGGTGAGTAAGTGAAACTCAGAGAAAAGTGTTTTGCCCAAGGTCACACAGGTAATGAGAGGAAGAGCTGGTAACCAAATTCAGGTCTTCTAGGTCCAAATTCAGGGCTCCTTCCACAGCAATTCCCTGAGCTGGGGCAGATGCTCATCATCTAGAGAAAATACAAGTTGTCTTCTCCCAGAGAATTTGTGACCTTAGAGGGGCTGAAATGAGTTTGAGCCCAGTCATTTCCTCACATGATGGTAATGTGCTGTTTTGTTGTCCTGGGTATGGGAATCTACCCATCACTCAAGGGCTTCTGAAAAGATTTGACTGAAACGGTAGCTAAAACCTCCAGTCTTTCCGCTATTAATGCTTCCTTTCCCTGGGCACCTGCCTGCCCTACTTCCAGGAAGGGATAGAAAAGGGAAAGAAAGCTTAGTGAGCAGAAGCCTTCTATTCTGGTAGCCTTGAAAGACCAGTTCAGCTGGCTGGATCAAGCCCCTACCCATTCTAGCCAAGGAACGAGAGGTTGATCCCTGCGCATTCAGGCCATTGTGTGCTGCTGATTTCATTTCTGAGCCATACTCAGCGTATTTGTCACCTTGGAGCCCAGCCCATGTCCCTGAGGGACAGACATGCTAGAAGCAAATGACCCCAAAAAACTCCATTTTCTTCCTATTCAAGAGTGTTGAAAGGCAGTGATTTGTATCTAGGCTAGAAGAAGCATGCTTATGGATTAGGAATACCAGACCGGGACAGGATGCTGGGGTGAGCAGAGTTCTGGCCACAGTTGAGATATCATAGAGGGGAATCTAACTAGTGATGTTTTCTCCCAGCTGTTGCTGATGACTCCTATAGACCTGAAAGGGACAAAGATACAGGGGAAGGGTCAGCAGGCCATTTCTTGCTCTGAACGAGAGGCGGTATGGACTTGAAGTCAGGAAGGTCTATAAGTTGACACTCCCTCTATATACATGCACAAACACACTTACTACCTATGTGACCCTGGGTAAATCCTTTACCCTCTCTGTGCCTCAGTTTCCTCATTTGCAAAAGGAGAAGATTGGACTTAATGATCACTAAGGTCCCTTCTAACTCTATAAGTAACACCTTTCTATTATTTTCTAATAGCTGACATTTGCAGTGAGTGTAGTTCAAGGTTTGCAAAAGTATTTTGCACCCTTGAGATAGTCCTATCTTGATTTAAATCTTTGAAGTCATTTAGTGCCATCCACACCTCCTTTAAAAAAAAAAAAAGATAAAGAACTTGAGACCCTTCAAGGTGAAGCAGTTTGTTTCCAAATTTCACATAGGTAGTGTGTAGCAGAGACAGTGTTAGAACACAGGATCTCCAACTCCAAATCTGGTTCATTTTTCACTGTACTCCCATACTTGGAATGCATTCCCTTTGTTTGGGGGGGGGATGAGTTTTTCATTTTTGTTTTGTAAATAGTATTTTATTTTTCCCAATACATGTAAAGATAGTTTTCAACATTCGTTTTTTTATGATGAGTTACAAATTCTTCCTCTCTCCCAGCTCCCTCCCCAAGACGACAAGCAATCTGATATAGGTTGTACGTGTGCCATCTATTGTATTCCCTTCATACTGCAACTTATAGTCTCTCCTTTTAAGATTTAACTCAAGCACTATCTTCTCTGAGACCATTCCTGATCTCCAAGTGCTAGTGTCCTAGCTCTCAAACCTACCCTGTATTTAACCAATACAAAATAAATAAATATACTTATTTTCTTCATTTTATATTTATGACACTATATATGTGTATGTATGTGTATATGTATGTGAATTCGCAACTCCCCCCACACTTACTACCTATACTTATATGTGTATATACACATGTATTATATACTTATATACACATATATGTGATAAGTATGCATAGACATGTTTTTGTTCATATATATACATACATATATACACATATGCATCACATGTACTTGTCTCCTCCATTAGAATGTTAATTAAACTCATTGTAAGTAGAGATTTTTTTTTTCTTTGAAGTACTTGGCATTAATAAATACCTGTTGGTTGGTTGATTGATTACCAAGGCCCTGAAGCCCCTAGAGAGTGGGGGCCTTGTCTACAGTCTATTTGGGGGGAATAGGTCTTCAGTCTGTAGGAGCTAAATGCAGTCAGTCCCCAGAGTAGTAAATGCAGGACCTCAGGGTCCGTGTATCAATATAGCTAATTTTTGTGGTACTTAAGTCATTTTCAGCCATGTCCAACTCTTTATGGCACCATTTTTGAGTTTCTTGGCAGAGATACTGAAGTAGCTTCCCGTTTTCTTCTCCAGCTTATTTTACAGATGAGGAACTGTGGGAAACAGGGTTAAGTGACTTGCCCAAAGTCACACAGCTAGTAAGTGTCTGAGGCTGGATTTGAATTCATGAAAATAGGTCTTCCTGATTCCAAGTCCAGTGCTCTATCCACAGTTCCACCTAACTACTAAATTAGAAGGAATTCTAAAAAAACCAAACAGCTTCTCTAAATCTTTACCTAGAGTACAGTTTTCCCATCTAATCCCAGTTTCAGTCACTGACCCAGGGCATGTTTTCCTTTTTTTTTTAAACCACACTCATCCTTAAAAAGTGTCTCAGTATTGAAATATTTTTGGAGTTTCTATTTGAATTAGTTTCCCATGGGCTACTTATTTCTCTATCTCTGTCAGAAACTTGTTTTGGGAAAAGACAAACTTCTAGTTTACCCCATTCCCTTCAGTATAATAGCAATTTAAAAAACCAAACATTTATTACCTACTATGTACCAGCCATGATGCTAAGTGCTTTACAAATATTATCTCCTTTGATCCTCATAACAACCCTGGGAGATAGATGATATTATTATTCCTTTTTACAGTTGAGGAAATTGAGGCAGATAAAGATGAAATGACTTGCCTAGGGTCTCAAAACTAATAAGTGTCAGGAAGTAGGCTAACTACTAGTCAGTCAGTAAAACACTTATTAAGTACCTACTATGTGCCAGGCACTGTGCTAAACACTACAAATATTAAAAAAAAAAAAAGAAACTCTCTGATTTCAAAAAGTTTATAATGTAATAGGGGAAAACAACAAACAAAAAGGAAGCTGAAAAACCTAAGGGAAGAAGGTCCCTGGTTTGGGGGCATTGATAGGGAAGTCCAAGGAAGTCCAGGAGAGTACATCCAAGTGGAAAAGGAAAAGATGGCTGGCTTGGGCTCCCTCCTTAAAGGAAGATTTTGGAGTTTGTGGCTCCATCCTCCAGATCAGAAGGACAGAGGGTACTGAGGAGGGATTAGATCCTGCAAGATGATGACATTTCCAGTGATAAGGTTCTGGAGCATGATGACAACAGAGATAGACAAAGAAAGTCCAGTAGAGTGCAGCCAGGTGGGAAATTAACAGTAGAACTGAAGAGAAGGTAATGGACAGGTACCCCTAAAGGCTTTTTCCACATCACTGCCCAAAACATTGCTGTGGAATCTAGGAATTTCATAAATAACACCATGGCTAGAAGAAAGGAACTTAGAAACACACTTAATCCCATCCCTTCATTTTTCAGACAAGAGAAAGAAGACTGAGAGAAATTAAGGGACTTGCCCAAGGTAAGGTGACAGAAAGAAGCCAGGTTTACTGACTCCTGGTCCCACAATGTAAGTCACTCTGCTTCTCATCTGAAAAACATTTTGTTTTAGATTTAGAAAGTTAGTACCATGTAGTGGAAAGAGCGTTAATGTGTCCAAGACTTAGACCTGATGATTTCTGATCATGTGACTTTGATGGCTCCATGTAACCCTTTCTGGACCTTTGTGGACTCAGTAAGAACTGAAAGAAAAATATTTGATCTACCTGTAAGAAAAGAACTTTTTAAACTGTGAAGCAGTATGTAAATGTGGGTTATCTTTAGATTTCTAACAAAGGATTTCTAGTCTAATGCCTGTGAATGCTGGACAGGTCCCAATGATCAATGCCTTTGCATCTGACCACAAAATTCTGGTGGCTTTTTACAATACTTTTGGGAAGATATTTGTACAAGCCATATGGGCAGTTACAGGAGGTTTTCCAGCAGGAAGTCTTGGGCAGTGACTGAGGAGGTAAAGAAATATGTCTTCGGGGGCTTCAATTCTCTGTGGTAGTAACCAGCTCCTCTTACCACAACCCACCCTATGTGAAAGTGCAGGAGGAAAGAGGAAAGGAAAAGTTGATTAAGTACCATTCTACAAGTATTAACTCATTTGATCTTCCCAACAAACCTAGGAGGGAGGTACTATTATGATTTCCATTTTATAGTTGAGGAAACTGAGGCAAGCAATGGTCAAGTGTCACACAGCCTCAAGCACAAATGTCTGAGAGTACAAATTTGAACTCAGGTCTTCCTGGCTCCATGCGTTGTGCTCTTTCCACTGTGCTACCTGGCTGCCTCTGAGCTATAATTAATGGGGTTTTTTCTTTTTCAATACAATAATAGGATTGAGAATTGAGAGAGACTTCGGTATTCATGGGTCCAAACTCCTCAATTTACAGAAAATGTAAGTGACTTTCTCAAAGTCATACACCTTGTAAGTAGCAGAACCAAATTCTAAACTCCTATTCTGTCGCTTCGAATTTAATGTTCTCCCTGTTGCCCCCTACTCATGGAGGGAAGGAGAGAATTTGAAGGGGATAGGGGGAAAGGACCAAGAACTAGAGAACTTTTCTTGAGACTTATCTCCTTTTCCTAATTGACATGTCTTTCTGAGAAGTCATTGTAGAGATGTTTATGTTTTCCTTAATTTGAGTTTAATGACCTTTCTCAACTCTTTTAACTTCTACCCTTTACTGGAACTCTCTGTGGTATAAATGTCTGTCATGCACCTAATTATTGCTTCATTATCGTAATTCCCCCTCTTATCAACCATTGCAATATTGTTCAGTGCTATTCAAAAAATAATTCTGCAATGGCTTCTTGGGTTTGTCCTCTTTGGAAGTCAATTAATGATTTAAGTCTGATTGGACTGGTGTTCAAGACCCATGGCACTTAACTAAGACTGTCTATAGGGTATCTAAGAGCCCACCATCACTGCCTGAAGCTCCCTTTTAGTAGACTAGTAAATACCTTGAGGAAAGGGATTTTCATTCTTTTACCCTTCATATCTTGTATACATTTGGCACTTAATAAATGCTTGCTGAATTTGGATTGTTACTTTTAGTTTAGTCTTTTCCTTTTGAATCTCAAAAGTATTCTATTTTCCCCTTAATAAAATGTTCTTCCATTTTCTCTCCATTTCCCTGTCAGGTTCCTCTTCCATGTATCCTTTACTGACCAGCCCAACCCACAGTAATCTCTACCATATTATGTCTCTCTGCTACTCGCTGGGCTGTTGTTAGGTAGTGAAAGTAGAACTTATTTGAAGTCAAAGAACCTAGCTTTCTTACTTGCTACCTCTGTGTCTTGGGCATGTCATTTCCCTTCTCATGGCCTCAGTTTCCCAATCTAAAAAGAAATAGATGGAACTGAATGATCTCTAAGGCCCCTCCAGCTTTTGATCCTTATTTTCCACTGCCTTCTATTATTACCTTTTACTGTATTTTTCTTGCTTTTCCCAACTCTCCTGTAAGACCCTTGGGGGAAGAAGACCATGTCTTACAGTAATTGTTCATTAAATAACTTTTTCCTGAAGGCAGCTATTAAAATGCAAGTGCATTCTAGGCAGCATGAATAACCCATGAAAATCTTTATCAGATGGATAATGTGGAAGAAGAGAATTGGTCTCTGCATCAGAGGAGACCTGAGTTCAAGTCTCATCTCTGATAGATACAGACCATGTGACTCTGGACTCGTCATTTAACCACCTCAGGGACTATAAGTTACAGAATAGTTTGCTGTAATAGAGGGACTTTCATCCCTGGGAGTTCTCTATCCTGATCGAATCGTAGGTCTCTTTTCGGTCCTCACCCTGAAGAAAAGAACAACCCTTAATTAAGCTTCGTTTATCAGTTCCTTTAGCAAAGAGCAAAATCCTGAGGAAGGTTACAAAAGTTACTCACTGGGAGCCAGAGTAATGTAAGTGCCCTGGGTGCCTGAGAGGCCTAGTCGTAAGGTTTAGAGGGGACCCAGAAAGGAACAAGGTGAATGCAGACTTAAGTTCATCTATAAGAATCTTAGACTGACAGGGCTGGAAGGGCCCTTAGATTAAACCCACATCTCTTCCAAACCCCATTATTTTGCAGATGAAGAAGGTAAGGCTGGGAGAAAAGAAACTACCCAGTAATTAACTTGAAAAAGAGGCTTGAATGTGATGTCAAAACTGACACTCACTGGTGATATTAGGCAAAGCATTTTAATACTCTGGGCCACATTTTGCTCAAGTGCAAAATGCGAGTTTTTGCATTTTGAACTGGATGGAATTCTTAACTTGAAGTCCATGGGTAGATTTCAAGGGATCTGTAACTTGGTTGGAAATAATATATGTTTTCCTTTAACTACAATATAACTGAAATTTAGCATTTCCTTCATTATTTAACACTGAGAGGGAGACCAAAGGCTTCGTTGAATTTGGTCCCTAATATAAACAAGATTAAGCACTACTGAAGCAAGATGATCTCCAAGGTTCTGTCCAACTCGAAAGCCTGTGACCTTGTAAACTCAGGTTCCTGACTCTTGGTAAAATGTGCTTCCGACTATACCATACTGTTCTTCTGGCCAGCCATGGCAGTAGCTTTTTCCTATAGGCCTCTGAATATCTTCATTCCTCAGCAAGGAAAAAAAACTATAATACTTATTCCATTTCACCTAGTGTTAAGGAATCTTTACAGAAAAGGGTTTTTTTTCTATCCTGAGCTATTAATGACAAATGCATACTTGAACTCTAAACAATGAAGCAGGGTCTTAGGCAAACACAAGAGTTCTAGTCTCCTAACAGAAGACTTTTAAAAATCTATTTTCTCTATGGAAATCCTGCTTACTGGCTAGTGTTTGGGGAGGGGAGGGTTGGTGCAGACCTATGATTTTGTTGTTCAGGGAACTCCTACTGAGGAAAGTCCATCCACTAAAGCAGAATGGCAATGCTTGTGAAATGCTTAAACTTGGAGAGTTTCCTGGGCCATTGAGAAGTCAAGTGACTCAGTCAGGGCCACATAGCCAGTAGATGTCAAAGGCAGAACTTTAACACAGGACTTTGGCTCCCTATCCTATATGCCTCATTAGGACTGCAAAAAAGACGCTTTTACCAGATTAATTACATGCATTGAAAGTGAACTTTGATTACCGCTGTGGCCCTCGGCTCTCAATAGGTCTCCCAATTTCAAATCCCCAACCCTAACTTTGCAAGAGATCCTTTCAAGGGGCAAAGCTGAAAATTAGCAAGCACGAGAAGCATTTGTGCAGATGAGTGACTGCATTATTCTCTAGATTGTGCACTGGGAACAGCTGGCACTTTTGCTTCAGGGCCTGAAACACATAATCTTAGATAGAGTTGAAGCTGGTCCCATAAATTGTTTGGTTTCCCATGTACTTGGCTCAGAAAAGTGGAAGGTAAATAAATTATATAAGATACTCGCTTGATGATAAATAGACTCCAAGCCTTCCTTCCACACTAGGCCAGGAACAGTGTTTTTAGTTACTCTGTCAAAGTTTGGGGACCAAATGACCTTGGGAAAGGTGCATCTGTTTCCTCATCTCTAAAATCAAGAGATTGGACTGAAAATCTTCTAGACTGAACTAGAATCATGGGCCACTTGAAGCCTATGGATCTCTTCTCACAATAATGTTTTTAAATACATAAAATAAAATAAATAGAACTACAAGGGAAATCAATTTATGTTGAAATGCTTATTAAATTTCTTTTTGAAAAAATAACTTTACATCTCCTAAGTTAAGAACCCTTAAACAGAGGGTCTGCAAGGTTTCTTCCTAGTATGAATCCTATGAATCTGCATTGTGTGGGGGAAAGAGCAGTGAACTGCAAGGTTTGGAAGTGTGGGTAATGAGAGAGTGATTGAGCTAAGATCAGGAAGAGAGATGACAAAGGAGGAGAGTCGATGCTTCAGATCCTATCTCCTATACAGCACACTGTACAACTTCCTTAGCCTCTTTGTGCCTCAGTTTCCTTATCTGTTAAATGAGAGGGTTAGATTTGCTGACCTCCAAGGTCCCGTCAAGAATAAGGATCTTTAGAGATACTCCAGTTATGTGATTCTCAAACTTTTTCAATTTACAAGGACTTTTTTTTTTAACCTTTTTTAAACCCTTAGGCTCCTCTAGACAATAATGTATTCTTGTTGACTAAGAAAATACATGATAACAAAAGGCTACTATGAATTCAGTAACACTTTTAAATGTATCTAACAGTATCTATACTGTGTACATTTGAAAAATAGTAATGTGGGCATATAGAGACAAAGCAGGCTGGTGGAATAGATGAGGATGGGAGGAGAGGAAGAGGAAAAAATTTATTAAGCGCTTACTATGTACCAGGCCCTATGTTAAGTGCTTCTATAAATACCATCTCATTTAATCATCTCAAGAACCTTGGGAGGTAGATGCTATTATCATTCCCATTTTACAGCTGAGGAAACTGAGGCAGACAGAGGTTAAATGACTTGCCCAAGGTCACATAGCTAATAAGTGTCAGAGATGGTATTTGAACTCAATTCTGCCGGACTCTTTGTTATATCCACTGTGCCCTCTAGTTGGACTTGGAGTCTGAAAGACCTAGATTAAAGTCTTGCCTCTGAAAAATAGGGCTGTATGACCCTGTACAAATCATTTAACTGCTCTGTGCTCCAGGCAATGCACTAGGACTGTAAACTGCAGAGTAGTAATCACGCACATTGGTAAAGGTAAGGTCATTTTAGGTAAATTTCGAGTTCCCTACATCAGTGACATCATAGGTCTAGTTAACACACTTGTTACAATAATCATATATAATGTTAGGTAAATAGATTGTATGTGATACGTTTTTATATATTCTTACATATTTGACCAGACCTGGAATATGTGTGTGGGTGAAGATACATTATTCAACCTACAGGAGATATGTTTGCTTATTTATTATACTGTTACACTGTATGTTTTGTTGGAGCTGAGTAAAGATTAAGAGGACGCTCCTTGTGCATTTAACTCTCACAAACAGAGAAAGTGATGAAACTCCAGAGAGCCCTAAGGAACTTGTCTATACAGCTTGGAGCTGAGTAAAGATTAAGAGGACGCTCCTTGTGCATTTAACTCTCACAAACAGAGAAAGTGATGAAACTCCAGAGAGCCCTAAGGAACTTGTCTATACAGCTAGTAAGACACAGAACTTGAATCCTGATCTCATCTCTCCCATTTCCACCCTTTCTAATTCGAGTTTTGCCACTAAGTTGTCATGGCACAGGAAAGGTTGTTTAATCTCTCATTGCCTCAGTTTATCCATCAATCAAATAGAAATAATCTTTTCTGTCTTCTCCATCTATGAGGGTTATTGCTATTTGAGGGTTATTGTAATGAGAAACTGCTCCGGAGACGTTAGGAGCGCTGTGTGATGTGGGCTAATAAAGCTTATATAACTTTATGATTGCCACGCATGTCTCATTCTTTATCCCACTGGATTCCCACAACAAACCCGGGAGGTAGGCATTACAAGCATCATTAAGCCCATTTTTCTGATGAGGCTGCAGTGTCAGAGGTAAAACAGCTTAGCCCAAGGTCATTTCTCCAGGAGTTCACTTACTTCCCAGGGACTCTGCTCCCTAATAGAACCTTATGCTGTCACAAAATAGAGTTAAAAAGCAAAGCAAGTAACAGTTGGCTACATAGGAAGATGTGTCTCATTCCATAGCTGTAGTTTCAACATTTCTTTGACAAAAAGAGGGAATCCTGCTTTATGGTCACTCCTCTGGAGTCATCAATCAATAAATTTATTAAGCACCTACTTTGTGCCAGGCACTGTGCTAAACTTTAGGGATATAAAAGGGGGCAAAAGATAATCCCTGCCCTCAAGGAGCTCACAATCTAAAGTTATGATTGTCTACTGCATAGATCAGCATTCTGAAGTCTCTCAGTGTGTTTTTCCTTGTGGTCATTATATGAATGAAAGGCATTTAGGTGGATAGAGTGCTGAGTTGAAGCCCTGCCTCAGCTTTCAGCCTCAGTTTCCTCATCTGTAAAATGGGGATAGCAATAAGTACCTATATCCTAGGGCACTTGTGAAGATGAAATGAAATAAAACATATGTAAGGTACTTTTAAAAAAACTAAAAAAAGCCAGCTATTCGGTGGCCCTCTTTGTTCTGCATCAGTTTATAGAAGTCTCAAATTTCCCTTCCTTCTTCATATTTATCATTTTCTACAGTACAATAATATTCAATTATTTTCAAATATCTCAGTTCTTTCAGCTGTTCCTTAGTCAATGGCTACCTCCTTTGTTTCCAATTCATTTCTATCGAGGAATCTTTCTACTACAACTATGGCTTTCCATCTCTTACAAGAGTCTAGCATCATAGCCTTTCTGGTCCACCCAGGTATTCTCTAGTACTTCAAGAGGATCTCCCTTGATAGAGGTACTTTTTTTCTCTCCCCAAGATTTGACTTGCTGAAGTACAGAATTGTGGATATAGAATTCTTATGGAAAGTTTTCAGTGATGAAGAATTCAATGAAATTGGTTACCCTCATTTGGTTGCAGTCTTGTTTTTCCTCTGCCCCGTGACTAGTTAATTTTCAGAGAAAGAAGAGATAATTGGAGAATGAAAACAGAAGTATCTTCAGTGATGCATTTTTGGCTGCCTTTCCTGTGCACCCAAGGGGAGAATAAACTCTTTTCTGAGACTTCAGTTCAATTCCAGTGTAATCTTCCCACTCCAGAAATACCACTGAGAAGCAAGCCACTGATTCTATCTGTGGTGCCCAGAGACATTATAAGAACACCAGGTTTAAGGACAGGCCTTACCACAGTCTTAACTGCCCTTAAATTATTTTTATCTGTATCCTCAGCTCATAGAACAATGCCTCACATATAACAGGTGCTTGATAAATGTTTATTGCTGGATTGATCAAATAATTGGTTGACTTCCTGCAGCTAGACACTATACTGTGTCCCTCTTGTTAATCATGAGACCAGTTGGATCCCTGATGACCCCTTCTCTGAGTGATGAGAGAGGAGCACTCATCAGTGATAATGGGAAAGAAATATGATCTTCCCACTTTGGTATGAGCCTCTAACACCCTCCTCAGTCAGCAGGGAGACCTACCCCTTTTCTACCTCCTATAAAGGACTGGTCTTTACCTGTCATCAGGATTAAGAGGAAGAACATAAATCCATGGTCGGGCATGTGTGCAGACACCAGAAAGGTAGAGAGGAAAAGAGATTTGGGGAGAGTAATGGGCCTCCCTTAGGGATCACCCCAAGATTTTGAAACAACGTCCCCCTCCCACTGTAAGGCTGTCATCATGCAGTGTCTTTGACAAAAGACCTTGGAACACTGACTATGGTGCCAGAAGGAGGAATCATGCTGAGTCTTTGTAATTTCTGTGGCACTGGGCTGCAAGTACTTTCAGAACCCTGGTTTCCCAAACTAGTCATGGCTCCACTGGTCACAGACTCTAACTGGTATCTCTGAAAACTCTCAGTGTAGATTCCTAGTTCTTCAATAAGTCTGCATTCAGTAAAAAAAAAAATGTATAGTTTCTACAACCATCTATTGAGTAACCACTATATATGCAAGGCATCATACTTCCTTCTTCCTAATCCTTTTCCCTTTAATTTTCTGTTTGACTGCCTCCTCCCTTCCTCCAGCAGTCCTACTTTACCGTCTATCTGGTAGGTACCCCAAGGCCCTCAAATGATTAATAAGGATAATAGCAATCCCTTCCTTTTGCACTTTGATGCTTGGAAGGATCCTCAATTTCATCCATTTCTTCAACAGACCTGTTCAGATTTTTCCAGAAATCAATCCTCCAAAGAGGATGGACCCTTATTGGAGGTTTTTCTTGTATTCATTTAAATGTTGAAAGATATCACCTCAGGTTGTCCTTTGGTTGTTTTTAGTTCTTGCAGATGACTCCCCACCTCCTTTTCTCACTGCATAACCTTGAGAATATCTTTGCCATTTCTCATGAGCATGTCCTCCTTGATAACATGCGGTAATATGTTTATGCTTTCCCCCCCCATTGCCATTAAGTTATTTATAACTTTTAATTCTTTTTTGTTGTAGCATTCTCACTTATCTCACTTATGATGGGCAAAGCCTCCATTTATGGTTAAGACTAATTCAGATTGGGGTAGCCCGATGGCATAGTGGATAGAGCATTGGGGCTTAGAATCAAGAGGACCTGAATTCAAAGGCAGCCTTAGACAAGTAATAGCTATATAACTCTGGGCAAGTCACTAAATCCTGATTGCCTAAAAAAAAAAACCCACAACTAAGCCAGACCCTAGGGCAAGCAGCTATGATGAGGTAGAAAAAGCCCGGGGACCTGAATTTGAATCTCATCTCTGCAGCTCATTATACTCTGTGTAAAATTTGCCTATCCCCTCTGACAGTTTTCTCATTTGTAAAATGAGAGTTTAGTGCAGCTAATGGAATGGTGAACAAAGCACTGGGGTCAGGATGACCTGAGCTCCAATTTGTCCTTGTACACTTACTAACTGTATGACCTGGGCAAGTCACATAAGCTCGTTTGCCTCAGTTTTCCCATCTGTGAAAAAGAGCTGGAGAAGGAAATGCCAAACATGTCCAGTACCTGCCAAGAAAAGCCCAAAATGGGGTCACAGAAAGTCAATCACAACTGAAAATTCACAACAACCACAACATAACAGTCTAGGCAAGAGATGCTGATGGAATTGGGGTGGTGACCACATGAATGGAAAGAAGGAGATTGATGTGAGGAAGGATTGGAGGAGGATCCTTATAACTGGGAGAATATCCTTTCCTCTATTTCGGTTTTCTGGCTTTCTGCCTTTCCTTTAAAGCTAAGCCCAGATATGGAGCCTTTCTTGATTTCTACCCTCCTCATCCCACATCACATTTGATCATCTGATATCATAGTACTTTTATACTCATCTTACGAATTTGTATTCTTATTTGCATTTTATCTTTCCATGTATATCATTATATGTATCATCTTGTTCTATCAGAATGTGAGGTCTTTGAGACCTGAGATTCACTTGCTTTTCTACTGTATCTATAGTACTTAGCATAATACAATGCTTTGTTAGATACATGATTTCATCAATGTAGGTACTAAGCACTTAATAAGAACTTTTTCTTTCATCTCTTATCTTTACTAGACTGTAAATTCCTTATTTATCTTTTCATCTCATTGAGTATCTAGTACAATTGTAGATAGTGACAAGAGGGTTATATGATGTGCGGCTTGAAGGGAGGCAGAATAGACATCTCTAGCCTTTTCTCTCCCTGTCCTTCCTCAAGGGAAACTTTCATTCCTGCCAGGAGGAGAAATAGGAGGTTGGGGCCAGAGGGAGGAGGTACCAGACTAGAAGTATATCTATCTGCTCCCTCAAATATCATTCATCTAGGACATTTGATTGGGTCCCATCTAACTTTTTATTGCTTTGTCATTTGGCAGAGTATAAAGAGCCTAAGTTCTATATGCAAAGTTTGACCCTTTTCTGGAGTTAGAGACATGATGGAAACTATTCAATTCTCTCATGTCTTCCCAGAGACTTTTTCTTCAGCAGCCTGTGGTAGAGTTGGCCTTTTTCATCTCCTCTCTCAAAGATGGAATCAGACTTGATGCTATGCAAAAAAGAGTCTTCCTTGGAGAGGGAGCACTGGGCTGAGACTTGAAGTTCTCACCTCTCCCCTACCCCTCACACAGGGCAGGGCCTTCATCTTCACTGATTAAGAGAGAGGCCTATAATAATGGACTTTGGGACAGAGGCTAAACAGATACATTATATGTAATTGATAATTAGTAAAAACATTGAATGAATGAATGATTAGGCCAATATTAAAAAGGTTTAATCAGCTCAGAATTTGTTACTGTACACATAAAAAATAAATAATTAGAGGGTAGAGAAGAGTACAGCTGGGGTCCAGCTAACTGCAGTGTGAATGAGCCTGTTCCCATATGTCCCAATATAGTTCTGGCCCTAACTGGACATGGCATGGTACATCAGTTTGGTGGAGAAGAGAGAAGGAGAGAGAGAGACAGACAGAGAGAGATAAAGAGACTGAGAGAGAGAGAGATTAGTAGAAGAAATGGAAGAAATAAGACATTATTCTTTTCAGGGTTAATGCTCCAGCTCTTGGAGACAAATACTGTTACCGTCAAGGTCACCAAGAGCAAAAGTTACTCATATTATCAACCTAGTTATAGCCAGAACTAAAAACACAGAATTCAACAGTCTCATGGTGGGGGACCTTTTTTATTCTTAGTCCTACTAGATCATTTTTATGAGCTAATAGTTGTGCCTGATCCAATCCACCCAACAAGGCATTCAGGAGTTGTCTCTGACCTCTTCTACTTGTGCCAGAGACCTGGACTGCCTCCCTCACCCTAGTGCCTGACAGTTTCAAGGCCCTTGATTAAGACACAAGTCTGGGTTTTAAAAGACTGAAACCAATGCCATTTAAGCCAGTACAAAATCCAATTAAACTGTCCTTCATTCTCCCAAGGCAGGAGTACTCCTCAAAACTGTTTTTAACCTAGAAGATGGATGTGGTTTTCATGAATCTGGGCATCCATGTCCTCACCCACATTGACATTCTCAGTTTTCAAAGAAGTGAACTCATTAAGATTAAAAAAATAAAAGGTATTGGCGAGCTGTAGTCAAATAAATTTTCCCGCATCCTCAAGCCCATTCTGGGTTTCTGTATATTGGAGTTGTGGGACACATCGCAGGGATCTTCTGAGATCTGCAAAGGAATTGGAAAAATGGTTGCATTTTTCAGTAGAAATTAAGGAGGATAGATTCTAGAGGTTCCTGCAGATAGAGGATTCTAGAAAGTTTTTGTTTTGGGCAGAAAATGTTTCAGAAGGTTCTGTTCCTTGCCGGGTCTTTGGATGACTTCAGGGAGGCATCCACGATTAGGTATCAGTCATGTTGTGTTGAAGATTTCATAGATTTTCATCCTACCCGCCTCCTGACAGACAGGTGAGGGACACATTTTTGGACATGGCCAACACAGGAATTTGTTTTGCTTGACTGAATATTTGTTGTCAGGCTTTGGTTTGCTTTTGATTTCCCCCAAGACTAGGGGGAGGTCGCAGGAGGAGAAAGCAGATTTCTTTTTGCTGAAAAGAATTTTAAATTTTAAGAGAGTTTATGGCTTCTAAGGCTATTCACCCAAGGAGGTTTACTAATGTCCCTTTTATCTTAAAATTATTTTTTTCAATTAACAATCAGTTATTATTTCTTCCTCTTGCCCTTTCCCACTGTGGGGGAAAAAAAGAAAAATGAAACTGTTGTAACAGATAGTCAAACAAACCAAACAATTCCCATATTGGACACATCCAAATAACAGGCCTCATGTTGTATATTTAGCGCATCACCGCTGTCAGAAAATGGGAAGAAGTTTTCCTCAGTGGTTCTCTTGCATTGATCAGGGTTGTTAAGTTATTCGGTGGTGTTTGTTTTTATAATGTTGTTTAATATAAATTCTCCTGGTTCTGTTCATTTCACTTTGCAACAATTCATGTATGTTTTCCAGGTTTCCTGAAATCATACCTTCATCATTTCTTGTAGCACAATATCATATGCCATGCAGTGTTCAGTCATTCTCTAATTCATGGGCACTCCCCTAATTTCCAGTTCTTTGCCATCACACACACATGCATGCATACACACACACACATAGACATGCACACATTGTTAAAAAATATTTTTACACACGGGTCCTTTTCCTCTTTCTTTGATCTCCTTGGGATAATGGTCTTGATGGGTCAAAAAGTATGTACAGTTTGGTAACTTTATGGGCATGGTTCCAAAATGATTTTAGGAATAATTTGACCAATTCACGGCCCCATCACTAGTGTTTTAACGTACTTGTTTTTTTCATGGCTCCTCCAATGTGTCCTTTTCCTTTTTTCCAATGCCAATCTGCTGGGTATGAGGTAGAACCTTAGAGTTGCTTTAACTTTCATTTCTCTAGTTAATAGTGATTAGGAATATTTTTATTAATATTTAATTAATAATAAAATAATTAATTATAAGTAATAATTAAAAATTAATAATTAATATTAATTACTTTGATTTTTTTTTCCCCTGGAGAACTAAGGTCTCTTTTACCAAGAGGAGTGAACCTCAGATTCAAAGTGAATGCCAACTCCACAGAGATCATTGAGAGAGATAGGCAGTTCCTGGGACCTCTGAGATATATTATGAGGACCCAGAAAGAATATTCCATACTGAGAATACTAAATCTAAATAACCCAGAGTTTCTTGGATATATATGTCACCTAGTTTGAGTTTCAACATAAACTGTAGTTAAAAATTATGACTCTTTGGGAAAATGCTCCAGAAGAAATTACAGGCTTAAATTCACTTAAATTTTGCCCCACCATGGATTCTTTTTGAAAATGGAAAAATTTTGGCCAGTCTCATCCAGGCTTTCTGCTTGAAAGCAACTGGTATACATCACAATTTGTTAGATGATCTTTTTCATGTAGGTACTTCCTCCTTTGGAGTCATATTTGTTAGATACAGAATGGTGTATGTAAACACTTACTTATTCATTCATCTCTTATCTCACCTTATTAGATTCTTATTTATCTTTTTAGCACCTGGCATAGTGTACTGTATGTAGTAGGTAATTGATAACAGTGTTGAATGAATGAATGATTAGACTAGTATTCAAGGTGTGTGTTTAGACCAGTCAGGTCCTTATGGTAAAGACTCAACTATAGCCCATTCATACATCCTCATCTGTGATTCTTGTTCATGACCCCCTACAGATCCTCCATAAAGAGTCCATCCAACAATATTGTCTTTTTCTAGGTCCTTGTTTCTTAACCTTTTCAAGTGTAAGGACTCTTTTTTATAATGTCAAAAAAATGTCACAGACTCCACACAGGATAGTAGTAGATACTATTAGTAACTATTGATTATAAAAATATATGCCTGTATATGGACCCCTTACCACAATGTCTCAGTCTTAGAGATTGGGAATCACTGCTCTAGATATTTTAACATTCTCTGGGTCCTAGTACGTTATTATCTTTCATGCACAAGATCTTAAATTCAAAGCCAAAAGGGATATGAGAGGTTATCTAGGACCACCCCTCATTTTGCAGATAAGGAAACCAAGTCTAAGAGAAAGAAATTAAGTGATTTGCTCAAAGTCACCCACAAAGGAGCCAAATCTAAATTTGAACTCAGGTTCTTAATCCAAATTCAGCACACTTTCCACTGTACCAAGCCAGCTTCCCTTTTCTTACCTTACAATTAAATTCCATTTAGCAAACATTTAAGTGCCTACTATGTGCCAGGCACTCTCTTCGGTATGGGGGGATGCAAAGACCAAAACCAGTACTTTGCTTCAAGAAGCTTGCATTATACTGGATAATATTTTTATGTCATTACTTATGGAAATTATCGTTGTTAATAAGGTGAAAACTACTTATGCCCACTGCTTTTGAATCACCTACAATTTTGATCCTTCAGACATTCTAGTTGGTTTATGATTTGCAGCCATATAGCAATATAGGAAGAATATTATTGTTAAATAGATAGGGTGGCTTTTGTGGATAGAGACTCTCAAATCCCGAAACCATTGCCAATAATCTTCATCGCATTAATAGCCCTCAGTGAGGCCCAAGGGATGGATTTTGCTGTAGCTTTTAAGCAGGAAGGAGAGTTAGGATACTAATTAAAGACAGAAAGAAGGTCCTCAGAACAAAAAATTTAAACTAGAGAACTCTTACCAATAGCAGCTGCATCTGCTTGCCTTTGAAGGGGACAAATCTTTTTGAAATCTGGACCCCCTTTCTTGGCACATTTGAAAGAGTGCTCAAAGTCCAGCATCTCCTGTTTATATTGTGCTTACCAGGCTGAGATTTGTACGGTGACCTTGACAAAGTCATTTCTCCTCTCTCTGTCTCCTCTCATCTATGAAATGAGCAGTCATGACGCTGCTTAGATGGAAAGTTCTTTTTAAAAATAAAATGCAGGGTAAATGCAACATTTCCAGTTTTAGTGAAAAAGAAAGTAGCATTGTCTGGGAGATGGTTTGGAGCTTATCTAGAGAGAGAGAAAAGAAAAGAATTCACCTAGATTTTAGCTCGACGACTGGAGTGGGAAGTAGATAGACTTGACAAGCATCAATAAGAAGTGTATGCTTTGCTTTAATTTTAGGTTTCTGCAAGAACCAAGTGATTGAGTTTCCTTCCCGCTGCAGCATGACAGCCTTCTCATGAATTCTGTCATTCACCTCTTTTCCCAGGGCTTTATAGGTTCTGAACACCCAAGAATGGATGCAACTCATAGGTCACAAACCCACTTCTACTGTAGATACAATATAAATTTGGTATTTGTGTTCTCCACATACTGAAAATTTCAAATCCCATCTTTTTACAGAACTAGAAGGAACCTTAGAGACTATTGAGTACAATCCCTTCATTTTACACATGTGGAAACTGAGGCACAAAGAGAGAGAAAGATTGAGCAGAAAGTATATGAGGCAGGATTTGAACTCAGGTCCTCCTCCAAGTCTAGCATTCTGCCTACTACACACCACCTAACCCTTCATGAAAAGTCTTCTATGTCTAGAATTCACTTCCTCCTAATCTCTACCTTTTAGTATCCTTACCTCCCTTCAAGACTCAAGTCCAGTGCTATCTCCTACAGAAATCCTTTCCTGATCCCTCAGCTGTTAGTACTGCCCTCCCACCCCCATCTGAAATTACTTTATATCTACTTTATGAAAATTTTGTAGTTACTTTTATAACATGTTGTCCCTAACGGAATGTGAGTTTCTTGAGGGCAAGGGATTATTTAATTTTTGTTTTGATAACCCCAGTTCTGGACACATAGTAGGTGCTTGATGTTTGCTGACTAAATGAATGAATGATCCTGGGCCTATCTGACAGTAGAGCCAGAGAGATGGGGGTGAAAAACAAATTATATACTTTGTTAGAACTAGAAGGGACCTTAAATATTATTTCAGTCCTCTTATTTTATACATGAGGAAACTGAGGTCAAAAAAGATGAAATAATCCTCTATGGAGAATTTACAGAATTGCACAGGATCAGGCTTTGATCTGTACTGGTGAAGGGATATCCACTTCAGCAACATGAGGGAGTCATGAAACTATGGGTGTATCTCAGTGCTTTGTGCTCATTCTCTTTTATTAGTCAGAGATGCAAGAAGTTGAGGACTAACCTATCACAGGACCATAGATAGAGAATTGAGAGGGATATCAAAACCCATGTAGTCCAATATCTTTATTTTACAGGTGAGGAAACTGAGACACCCTGGGAAGTGACGTGATTACCTAGGATAGTGCCTTATATGCAATGGGCACTGAATACATGTTTATTAAATAAATGAATGATTTTAATGCATATGAGTTGAATAATTTGTCATTTATAAACATCCATCTCTTAATTATTTACATTAATGAAGATGGACAGTGGGCTAGGTCATCCAAGTCACTCGATAATGAAAAAAAGTTGCATTTGAGTTTAGAATGTATGAATTGCTTGGTTCTCTTGACTTAACTAAAGTTACTGGTGTTAGAGCATGAAGGAGCCTAAGAAATCATCTATGTCAGTCTGTTCATTTTATAAATAAGGAAACTGGAGTGCTAAAAGAGCCACATTGACTTGGCCAAGATCACATAGGGTCAGTGCCACAGATGGAATTTGAACTTGCATCTCCTGATGCCTAATCTAATGCTGTTTCAATATGCCATAGCTGCCCCTAACTCATTATATTTTTCCTAATCCACTTTTTCAATTAGTTTTTGCTCCCTTATATCAGCCACACAACTAGACAAAACAATTCAAGAGTATATTTGGTATGCAGGGAGGGTCACCTGGTATTTCAGATTTGCCTAGAGTGAGCTTTGAGTGGCCCTTAGAGAACTGATCATACAGGAACTGGCCCCAAGGCAAGGACCTGAGCCTGCTTGCCTTAAGTCTACATCTGATTTGTGCTCAGACCTTTTTTGTTTCAAAGACGTCTTTGTTAGGTTGAAGACTCTCTGTATCATTTCATCCACCTATGCCTGGTGGACCCTGTAATGGCAATCAAATTTAGGATCTTTTGCTGTTTTTGTTTTAGTATAATCAAGATGTATAATGCCTCTGATTGAATCTTGCCTTTATCAACAAAGAGTCTTTACTAGGAATAAAGTAGAGAAACAAGAGTTTCTTTAACTAGAAATAGTATATATATATATTTGTATTGTTAATGTTAAAGATCTTCCCCATCCATTAGCCCATTAAGGGGAGTTTGATTAGGAAAGATTTGTAGGAACACCCAGAGCTTTTGTTAATAAAGTACTGGTTCTCAAGGGTTGAGATGCCCTCTGGCTCTAAAAAAAAGTATGAATACTCTGAGGGTATTAGTTTTTGGAAGAAGCTTTGTATGCCGGATGAGACTCAGGAAAGCTGCTAAGGAGCACCCCACCCCCCCAGCTTTGAGAACCCAGATGTTGTGCTTCCCTCTCTAATGATAGTCAGACAGTTTGGGTCCAATTGTCTGTTGAATTCAGGCAGAGGAAGCCATGTCTGTTGATTTTTTTTATTTCTCTGTATTTTCTTTGAAATTCAGGGTGCTGACTCCCTAAAGTCATTGAATGATATATGTACTTGGTTAAAGGAATGATCCATGTGCTTAATTAAAGTGATTGTTAAACCCTTGAAAGTTGGTTTTCTTTTATGAATACAGATCTAAGAACTTGTGATAGTAAGCCCTCATTCCCCCCCTCCACCCTCCCCCCCCCGCCCGTGTATTTTGGGGTGCTTACTGTTACACAGAGAGAACAAGATAGGTGTAAAGGAGAAGTCCTGGGGGAAAAAACAGACTGAGAATTTGAAGAAGTGGTGGAATGCAAAGTGTTGTCTTCTGGAGGCAGAAGTTTTGGGTTTACCATTTCATTCTTATTGCCTCTGACATTGCATGAGTCATTTAACTGCCGTGGGTCTCAGTTACCTCATTTGTAAAATTATGGGAGTGGACTACGTGCCTTCTGAGATTTCTTTCAATTCTAGATCTAAGATCATATGAGCCTATGACCTGGGGTGCTTTGGGGAAGGAAGAAAGTCAGGGAAGGCTTTGAGGAAGAAGTAGCATCAGAGTTGGGCTTCAGAAGTAGGGACAAAACATCACCAGGTGGATATGGCAGAGGAACCTATTCCAGCCATGGAGGAAGTCATGAGTCAAAGCAGAGAAATGGGAGATGGAGGACGAGATAAGGACAGGGACAGAGCAATTCAGTTTGCCTGGAATACAAAGTATATGAAGGGGAGTGAAGGACCTTAAATGCCAGTCTTGAGAATTTATATTTAAATATCCTAAATTAATTACTAACTATATCAGGTAGATTTTTAATCAATGTTAGCAACCAAACATATTATCATATTAGAAACCAGTCTATGTGAGGGGCCTTTGTGGATGGGCAGCACTGTTATTATAATTCAGAAAGCACTGAGAGAGGTGAAAAGTTAGGAGAGGAAGAGGTGAAGTTGAACTATAATTGATGATGCTTACCCAAGAGGCTAGTTGTGATGGCAGCAGTTATATGTGCCCAGTTATCAGGACAGCTCTGTGGTAGTAGGGATGCTGGAGAGGTGAAACCTGAAAATGTTAACCCTTTTCCACCTCAGACATTCCCTCAAAGCTTCCTATTTGCTAGGTGCTATACTGGATTAAAGGAATATAAGATCCAGCACTGTCCATACTTTCAGAGCTTATGATCTAATAGGAGAAAGAAGACATGTACACATTCAATTCAATTCATTTCAACTCACCAAACATTTATTTAGCAACTCCTGTAAGCAAAGCACTGTTTAAGGTTTTAGGGATGAAAAGACAAACATTAGACAATCCAAGTCCTCAAGGCTCCTACAAGCCTATAAGAGTTACAAACATGTATATATAAAAATACATGTAAAAGTATACAAAGTCATTTCAATTTCAATGAACAAATTAAAAAGCATTTATTAAAGGTTTATGATATGCAAAGTCCTCTGCTAAGTGCTGGGAATACAATGACAAAAGCATTACTTTTCCTGTTCTTAAGGAGCTCACATTCTAACTGGGGACACAACCAGCACATACAAGAGTTTTCAGCTGCAAGTCCGACAGAAAAATCCCGTGATCATTAGGATACAAAAACAAAGTAGATATTAATGCATCTTTAATGTCTTTTCCACTGATACAATTACATCTATTTCTGAGGTTGAGATATTGCGCCAGATGACAGTGGTAAGGGTTTTAGTGGTCTCCAGACACTGTGGATGCTGAGAGAGCAAAGGCCTAGAACCCCTGTAGGTGCTGATGGCATGTCTCATCTCCACAGGGGTTTGTTTCCTCTAGGGATGATTGTCAATGAGGGCTTGACCAGGGTCTCCCATTGCATCCTAGACCATCCAGTCATCCTGATACATATCAGGCCACTGGACCCAGATGGCTCAGGAGAAGAAAGTGAGGTTGGTGACCTTGCACAGCCTCCCTCACTCAAATCAAAGTCAACTGCAAGCCATGTCATCTTGATATCATGGTCCTCTTTGAGAATGAAGGACAAGCACAAGAAGCAGGTCAGTGATTGAGGAATGCTGCCTCTCCTAGGGCTCCTGGGCTTACAGGCTCATTGGTGTCAGATGATCAACAGTTGTTGGTATCAAGAAAGGTGAACCCCTTCTCCTTAGTGATTGTTCTCAGTGATGACTGCAGGGCCTGATATGGAAGCAGAGTCAGCAGTCTAGGGAGGCACTGCTATTCCCAAGGTTCTTAAATTCAGTATCTAGGGCTATCTGCATTGGGTCTGAGGAGAGGTAGTAGTCAGGGTGATGACTTACCTGGTATATCTTGCTTCCTGTCTCCCCTTTGAGCATCTAATAGATGACAGCCAACAGTTGGTGAGGATGGCCGGCCCCTCCTCCGTAACAGTTACTTCCCAAGTACTGGGGGGGGAAGGAGGCAGGAAAATCCTTGTGAGCTGTGCCATTATGAAAGCTGGGAATTGTACAAGGTATAGGAGAAGAAGGAATACATTCTAGGCATGAGAAGAAAGAATGTCACATACATGGAACTAATAATCTAGTTTCATTGGAATAGTAAATGTGTGAAGAGAGCAATATGAAATAAGAATTGCAATCTGATTGAGAGCCAAATTATTGAAGATTTTCAACTCCAGACTGAGGAGATTATATCTTATTCTAGAGGCAACAAGGAGCTACTGAAGATTTTTGAGTAAGGGAATGACATGAACTATTCTATATTTTAGGAATGTCAATTTGGCAGCTATGCAGAGGATGAATTAGAAAGTGAGAGAGAGAATGGAGTTAGGGAGGCCAATGAGGAGGCTATTGCAGTGGTGTAAGGAAGGAGAGATGGGATTCTAAACCAAAGCAGAGATGGAGAGAAGTGTGAAAGACGTGTTGGAGTTAGAATCCACAGAACTGGACAGTATATCAGGCCATAGGAGGTGAAGGAGAAGGAAGAGTTCAGAATGATTCCAAAGCTGTAGGTCTGGGGAACTTGAAGAATAGTGGTACTTGCAACAGAAATGGGACCGTTAGGAACATGAATGGATTTAGGGGAAATTTTTTAGATGTGCTGAGTTTGAAATGCCAACAGGACTTGCAGATGGAGATGTTTAAGAGGCAATTGATGATGTGGGACTGGAGCCCCAGGGAGAGAGAGAAAAGGGCTCTTATATAATTCTGAATTCTTCTTCAGAGATGATCATTAAACCCATGGGAGCTGATGAGCTCACCAAGGAAGATCACTTAACTACAATAGAAGGCAGTACAGGATATGTGTCATACACACATTGTCATCTAGTGAAAAGAGACTCTGACTTGAAAGCAGGAGATCTGGCTTTGATCTCTGGCTCTAACATTTGTTAGCTATGTGACCTTGGGCAAGTCATGTAAGTCAGATGCTTTTTGAAGCACCATTATTTTTTCTATAAATATAATAAAGATTTAGCAGTATCTACTTCTCAGGATTGTTTCCAGAAAAACATCTTCTATTTCAAGTGCTAGGTCAGTGTTGGCTGTAGCTGGGATAATCAAGGAAGACTTCATAGTAGTCTGTCAGCAGGCGTTTATTAAGTGTCTGCCCTTTACCAGGTCCTGGATACAAAGGAAAACAAAAGACAGTTTCTGCCTTTAAGGAGCTCCCAGACTTATGGAAGAGATAACATGTAAACAACTGTATACAAACAAGCTGCATACAGGATAAATTGAAAGTCACCAACAGAGGAAAGGCAGGAGAATGAAGTGGGACTGATAAAAGATAGAATTTTAGCTGAGATTTGAAGGAAGCCAGAGAGGCCAGGATGATGAGGAAGGAGAGAGCATTAGAGGCCTGGAGGACAATCTGAAAATGCCCAGAGATCAGAAATGGCGTGTCTTGTTCAAAGACTGGGGTCACCGGTGCTTCAAAGTATACTTTGAAAAGCTCCAACCTAGCTAATGTAGTACTCAGCCGCCAACCTGAACTCAGCAGTTGTATGTAGATCAAGTGAGATCAAACAAATTTCTGAAAGGGGAATTGGCTGCCTCAGGAAGTGGTGAGCATCCTGACAAGAGAAGTCTTCAAACTGAGGTTGGATGAAGTAGAAATGCTTCATAGAGGATTTTTGTTCAGATATAGGTTGGATTGGATGATCTCCTCACACTCTGAGATGCCATACTTCTGAGTCTTTGAAAGCACTTTGTGAACTATTAGGTATTATACAGTGACCATCTCACAACACAGTTACTCTACGAAGATTATATAAAGGCCGAACTCAATAACAGCTTACTAGTTGTTTGTCTGGTGATCAGAGTTTCCAATAAGTAAGGAATACTGTGAAACACCCTGGTCTGTGCTACTTGCTAGAAGCTCCTTTAAGACTTGGGAATAAGCAGATTTTTATCTTCTCTGAATTTCATCCAACTGTTATCGTGCCTCACAGATGTGAATATGCTGACTGGTACATTGGCAGGAGAAACAATTAGACTTTTCTCAAAATGGAGATGTTTTAGGCAGCAGATATAGCCATATCAGGGTCCAAAGGGGCCAGAGAATACTTCTCTGTGTGATCTGAGTGCCTAACAAGTGCTAGGACAGATGAAAAAGGTGAGAGATGAGTCTTTCCCATGAGATCGGCTCATAGACTGTTTGGGGATCTATGGTCCTACCCTAGTACCGGCTTCCTGGTTACCTAGGTCGTGGGATGGTAGGACAAAGAAAGGAGTGAATAAGTATTTATATAATGCCTACTATGTGCCAGGCACTATGCTAGGTGCTTTTTACAATCCACACAACAACCCTGGAAGGTAGAATATTGTCCCCATTTTACAGTTGAAGGAACAGAGGAAAATAGAGATTAAGTAACTTTCCCAGAGTGATACAACTGCTTAGTGAGTGCCTAAGGCTGAATTTGAACTCCTCTTCTTGACTACAGGCCCACACACTTATCTACCATGCCACTGCCTCAGATGGTAGAGAATCAGTAGCTGGTTGTTACTGTCCTGTCTGTCAGTTCAGGGAAGGTATTACTGAATCATAAATTAGGAATTAGGATGAACCTTAAAGGCCATCCTATCTGACCACCTCATTTTACAAATTAGAAAACTGAGGCCCATGGAGGTTAACTAATTTTCCCAGAGTCACATGGCATTTAAATAAATGCCTGAGGCAGGATTCATTTTAAGACTCAAGCCTAACAGTTTTTCCATGTACTATACAGGCAGCTAAGTGAAAACGTTGAATAGAGCCCTAGATTTAAAATCAGGAAAATCTGAGTTCAAATTCTGCCTTGGATAGTTATGAGCTGTGTCACCCTGGACAAGTCACTTAACCTCTCTCAGCCTCTCATGAGGGGTTGTTGTGAAGATCAGATGAGGAAAATGTGTGTGAAATGCTTTTCAACACTAAAAGCACTACATAAATGCTAGCTCATATTACTCCATGCCGCCTCCCTATCCAGTTGGTTTATAGACCTTTCTAACAAGCAGCCTAGTAGCTAGTCCTACCCCCAGACTCTCTCATGGCAGGTTTTTTTCCAATGGAAAAAAAAAATAAAAACAGAAAAGCCAAACATATCCTAAAACCTGAAAAAAGAAACAGTTTGGGATTTTCTTTGCTTTTCTTTTTAAAGTGGGAAATAGAAAAGATGTACTGCTGAGCTCCCCATTGGAATTGGAACTGCCTGACTGGCAGGCTGCCTTGTGGGGGAGTGAGTGTTCCCTGTGCTAAAGAGAGCATGAAGGAACAAGTGAACTCGGAGTTCTGCATCAGCACTGCCTTCATTTGGCCCTCCCTTCTCTCCTCCCTCCCCCCTCTACCTCCATTGCTCTCAAAAGAACTCCCAGTAGCTCAGAGCATCCCTAAAAGGAAAAGTCAGATGCGGGGGGGAGATATATTGTCCTGAGTTGATCTGGCTGAAAAAAAAAGAGGAAATGGGCCATAGAAAACAAGGTCTTTAGAGAATGTAAAGAGGGTGAGAAGTCTATCTTTCTGGATAGAAAGAGAATAAATAGTCTGAACAGTCACAAGGCAATGTGTACCAAAAAGAGACGAGATCATATCGTATAAGGAAGAATACAGTATTTGGAACCAGAAGAACTGAGTTTGAGTTCTGCCTCCAAAATTCAGTTTCCACATTTTTAAATGAGGAGTTTGCTCTAAATGGCCTCTTGGAGCTTCTCCAGTCCCTGGATCTATGATACTATAATCCCCTCCATTAGACTGTTAGCTTCTTGAAGGTAAGAGCTGTCTTTTGCCTCTTTTTGTATCCCTAGCACTTAGCCCAGCACATAGTAGCATACTTAATAAATGTTACTGATTGGTTGATCTATGACTCTCTGACTTAGCAGTTATGTGATCCCCAGGAAAACTTGTCCATGCCTTTTCTGTAAGTTGGGGTTAATAATATGAGAGGTAGCCATGTTATAGGGGAGAGAGAACTGGCCCCAGAATTGGGTTCAAGTTTTGCCTCTGACGTGTACTGACTGTGTCACCCTGTATAAGTCACTTGACTTTTCCATGTACCACACATTTCTCTGAAGATCAGTTACAGAGCACCAGTGCAGGTGACATCTGCATTGGTAGAGGGCATTTTCCTACTCTGAGTTCCTTATACCAATGAATTCACAAGTCCAGTCCAAAATGGTGACATTTATATTTGCCCTTAAAGGATTGTGGTGGAAAGTACTCTGAAAAATTAAAATCTGGGAGAATTTGCTTTTTAGGTTTTCTCATAGAAAAAGTGGTAGTCTTCCAGCCCTATGTACTCCCTTCACCTCCTGTTCTGGTACATTAAAGGATGTAGCCAAGAAAGACTATAGTATTTCCAAGGAACTTCATGTGACTTTTTGTGGAAGGTGAGGAAAAAAAGGAAGAGGGGAGAAACTTGGAGCAGGAGGTTACCCAGAGATTTCTCCCAGTGTCTAGAAATACTATTCATGAATTTCAGTGTTTGAAGGGACCTTGGAACCAAATCAATCTACCCTCATCTTTCCAGGGAAGTCAAGGCATCCATGAAAAGAAAAATATAACCAAGAATTTAATTTCCACAGCTTACAAGACTGTGGAAGCAGGATACTGAAATGGGGGTGGAGGGCAGAATGAAGCATCAATATGCTCTCTGCTCCTTGCACAGCCTCTGATTAACTGCCTTCATTGTGACCAGCCATTTAACCTCTATTCCTTGGATTCTTCCCCTTTAAATTGGAATGTCAGTATTTGTCCTGATGATGTAAGAATAGATGAGATGATTTATGTAAAAACAAACTGAGCTTTTCAAGGAAAAGAGCTTGCTTGGGCTCTATTTTGCTGTTTCATTGGATGGGCATTAGATTGGAAATATGGCCAGTTGGCTGAACACCAGAATTTTCCTAGCTGGCATATTATGGTTTCTCCAAAATTTGTAGCCCAAGCTTAAAATCATGCATAACAGCCAAAAGTTTGCATTTGTTTTCTAAAGAGCAAGTCAGCCTTGTAATTTCAATTCAGTTCAGTAAAAAGAACTTAAAATGTCAGACTGAGGAGTTGGAACTTCATTCTATAGACTTTCCAAGTATGTCTTAGGTTTTCTTTTAAAATGAACCAAAGTCCAAGAACTGTTTCTCTTTTCTTATCTTTGGAAAACTTCTGATCTCCATCCATATGCCCCCAGCTGGCTTACTTCTTTTTCTCCTCTCCCACCTATCTTTCTCTGTTGTAGTTGAACCAAGAAAAAGGTAACTTGATGTAAATTTAAAATGCACCAAACTTCAGATGCACTGATTGAAGTTTAACTTTAAATATTTCCTTCTGGAGATTGAAATCCGATTTTAGCTGTCTAAATGTCAAAAAAAAAAAGTTAGCATCCCTTTTTATGATACGCTTTGAAGCTTGTATCTTATTTCCACACCTTTGTAAATCCAACTGAACACAGATCAATTTCCAAGTGCCTCTGGGGTTCTCTGTTAATGCTGCATTGAGTTATTCAATAGTTGTTTTCCTATAATTAAGTGTCTAGACACTCTCACTGTCATCGGTTGCTGCTTCCAAACATCTCTTGTTGTGGTCTCTTGGACTTACTGTATGGCAGAGCTTGACTTCTTAAGGAGAAGAAGTAGGCAGTCCCCCACTCACAGCTTCACTGGATTGTAAGATCATAGATTTTAGAATATCCGGTCTTTGTTATTCAGTTGTATTAGGCTCTTTGTGGCCCCATTTGGGATTTTAGAGGCAAAGATACTGAAGTGGTTTGTCATTTCCTTCTCAAACTCATTTTACTGATGAGAAATCTGAGACAAGCAGGTTTAAGTGACTTGTCCAGGGTCACACAGCTTGTAAGTGTCTGAGGCCTGATTTGAACTCAGGAAGATTTGTCTTCCTGACTCCATACTTAGCACACTGTCTATTATGCCACCTAGGTGCCTTGCATCTAGTCTACTTCCCTCTTTTTATAGATGAAAAACTGAGTCCTATAGAATTTGTCATACAGGTAGTGAGTATTTTTTCCTATCCGTGGAAGTCTGGTACCCTGATAGGCAAACACTTAAATGCCAACCTCCATTCTTGTATGTATCTACCCTGAATTCCTCTTCTTTCCTACCTCTCTTTGACCGATGCTATACCAGTGACACTTCTTTGAGAATTCTTGAATTTCTCAAAGGAGTTTTAAAATAAGGCATTTTAACTAGATGTTGGTGTCATACATCACAAAAACACAAAACACGCACACACACCTTCCTTCCATAGCTTTTGCCCAATTGTGTGGATTAAGAATTAACTCACTCTGTGGCTCTGAGCAAGATAGACACTTCATATCTCCCTAGCTATTTATTTCCTCTTTTGTAAAATGAAGGAAGAAGGGCAGTACGTATTTGGATTGTGCAGATCAAACAGCAAGAAAAGTCCTTCAAGGTCATCTAATCCAGTGTTTCTCAAGACTTTTTAACCTCAGAACATCTTTACATTGAGGAGCTGCCAATAGAATCTGATCTTTTCACTTTATAGGTGAGGGAACCCAGACCTAGACAGGTTATAAGATTGTAGACTTTGACAGGAAGAGACTTTATAGATTTAGAGTGGTATGAAGAACACTGGCTCTGGAGACCAGTCAGAATTCAAATCTCAACTCTGCTGCTTACCACCTGTGTGACTCTGTAATCTATAAAATGAGGGTGTTGGATTAGACCAGAGGTATCAGACGCACAACCCACACAGGCCACATGCAACACGCAACACTCTTGAGTGATCCAAACTAGATTAAAATGTAATTGTGTTGTATTTAACAAGATAAATAAAAATGTAACAAACCAGATCGTATTAATCTTGGCTAGGAGGACTGCAGGGATCTGATAGTTTAGTATTTGATGCCACTGGCCTAGGTGACTACTGAGGTCCCTTCTGATTCTAAATCTATGGTGTTATGATCCTTTATTATATAGATGAGGAAACTTAAGACCTAAACAAGCCATAGGATCACAGTTTTACAATGGGAAAGGGATATTAGAGATTAAATTTACGGATGAGGGAACTAAAGAGGTTTTTTTAAAAACTACAGGTAGAAAATAGGAGAATTCAGACTCACATTCTTATGTGTCAAATCCAGAAACTTAAAAAGTTTTCCACACTTACAATAAAAAATACTCAGATTGAGGCACACCTGCTGAGGGGAAGGACTCATTATTGGTAGACAATTGATCAAGCCTTCGCTCCAATGAAACCCACCAGTTCCTGGGACTGCTCCAGTCATTCAGATTTATAGAACTACTCAACGGCAGAAATCTACAATCACCTCACTTGGAGAATCCCTTGTCATTCTTCTCTCTCCCGACTCATTTCTATCCCCTGTCACCTCTGGTACCCCTGGGTCTCTGGAGGAGCTTTACAGTAGGTTTTTCCTAAAGGGAGCCAATTCCAAATCTGTCTGAAAGCCTTCTCTTCTGTCATCCTCAATTCAATTGTTCTCTCTGGCTCTGATCTCCCACTTAGAGATCAGTTCCAAGGGGGATAAATCAAGTATTTGAAATGGCCACAAATGAATGAATTTATTAGTCAATCAAGAGGCATTTTTACAGAGGTACTCTTTGCCAGATAATAGGGAAAAGGAGTAAAAACTGTTTTCATTTGCATAGGAATCTCCCAGATGAGGAAACTCCATTTACTGATATAATTATAGCTGGAAAGGGTGTGTGCGTGCATGTGTACATATATGCGTGTGTGTTTGTGTATTTGTAATTGCATGGTGAGGAGATGCCCCAAAGTGCCATACTTAAGGTACCAAGAGGTTAAGTGACTTATCTCAGGTCATACATTCAGTACAGCAGATATGAGACTTGAACTCAAGTCTTCCTAACAGTAAACAAATATTTACAGAGCAGGAAGGAGTGGAAGAAGGTAACAATTGATATGTTTTCATTTAACATAATCATGTTGAAAGATGAAGCCACTTATTCCACATAAAGGAAAAATCAAATGTGTGTGGATATTCATTTTCTAGTTCTTGCTCCAGAGAATGAGATGAAAAAAGAAACATCGGTGACAGAAACAACTGTCCAGTTAATTACACATTCTACAGTCTGTGGATTGGCAAGAAATTCTCAAACAGTTTAAAACAGACTAATAAAGAGATTTTTATTTTTAAAAATTAAGTAATATATGTCAAATCCATCCCTTTAATGTTTAGGGAAATAAAGACTAACTCTGAATGCATGAAAGAGCATTTATACATGACTTTTCCTGGTCATCTCACCATGCCACCTACCTGTGGCCATCATTCTTATCTCCATCCACCAGAATCTTAGACTGTTCTCCTTATCCTCTTTCCTCCCTGACCACCATCAATGATTTTTACCTTTATTTTGCCCAGAAACAGGCCTTCATGACACTTTGGGGCATCTCCTCACCATGCAACTACAAGTACACACACACACACACACACACACACACACACACACACACACACACAACCTTTCCAGTTCCCCTTGATGATCTTTCCCATTACCATGTAAACTTCCTGAGGGTAGGATTGAACTATTTACTTGTCCTTATATACCCAATGCTTACACAGTAAATGCTGGTACATAGTAAGCACTTCCTAAATGCTCCATTTTTTTGTCTTAACCAGATTTGAACATTCAGGCTTATCTCAGTTGTGTGTTTGCAACATGCTTATAATTTTGGTTTTCCTTGAGATTTTTAGTGTTCTTTGGAGTGCTAGACTAACCTCAAAAGAGTCTAGTAGATAAATTTTTAAATCTTTTTATCTCCTAATTAGTGAGAAGAGCACTGGACCAAGAGTCAGGAAGCCTGGGTTCTAGTTCTGACCCTCTCACTACCTAGCTTTGCAACCTTTGGGAATGTCCTTTCCCTTTCCTCACTTTTTATACCTGCAAAAGAAGTACTGGAGCTATCAATCATCTTTTAAGATTTTTCTCAACTCTAAAACAAAAACTTCTGTGATGTAGCTTATCATTCCCCAAAACAAAAACAACATAAAATGCAGAGATTTTCTTGTTCTGTTGGATCAACTTAGGTTTCACCTTTTTCTTTTTTTAAATTGTTGGTTTAATTAGTGCACACAGGGTGATGCCGATATGCTGCTTGCTTGATTGTCCTGTGCTCTTTTGATGCTAATGTGTTCCATTTCCATCTCTCCCAAGTCCATGTGACATTTACCATTTTGACATTTTTGCTTTAGCCTTAGGAGTTAAGTATTGAGTTCATCTCAGCTTCTGTGACATGATGCTTTGCAAGGTACATTATGCTTTCTGAAATGTCTACATCCAAATATACATATATATGAACACCCAAAACGTGCCATGCTCTTGGGAACTCTTGTTTTTTTCATACATTCAGTAATTGGCAAGTTTTCATATAATATAATGAGCTACATTTCTTCAGTATAGCTAAAGTCCCAAGAAGGTGATTTTTTTCTCTCTCTTAATGTAATAGTTTTTCTGATTACATGTAAAGACAATTTTTAACAATTTTTTTTAAATAAAATTTTGAGTTCCAATTTTTTCCCCTCTCTCCCCTTCCTCCTCCCTGAAACGGCAATTTGATATGGTTTTATATGTTCAATCATATAAAATATTTTCATATTAGTTACGTTGTGAAAGAAGAAACAGACCAAAAGAAAAAAAACAGAAAAAATAAAGTGAAAATAGTGTGTTTTGATCTGCATTCAGACTCCATGGTTTTCTCTGGATGGGAATAGCATTTCCAATCAGGAGTCTCTAAGAAGGTGATTTCTCAGGGAAAGAATAAGATACAACATTCATGAGTTGTGTTTCTATTTACTCTGCTGACTACCAATTAATCAATCTCTCTCAGGCACTGTGCTGAGCACTAGGGATACCAAAGGAAAAGGCAAATAAATTCATTCCCTTAAGGAGCTCACATTCTAATGGGGGAACGATATGGCAAAAGCATTGGCCTGAGCGTCAGACGACCTGAGTTCAAGCACCATCCTCTTTTGCTTGTTTCTTGTATGGAATTAGGCAGGTGACAGGAACTAGATGGCCTCAGAGGTCAGTCTATGATTCTGTATGATTCTCTCTAGTTTTGTTCTATAAACAAAATGAATACAAAGTAGTTTTAGACAAGATGGAGCTAGAGGCTGAAGGAATCAGGAAAAGCCTCATGTAGAAAGTGCTGTTTGAGCTGAGGAATCCAAGAGGCTGAGCTGAGGAGGAAGCATTCTCCAGACATGAAGAACTAACAGGAAAAAGACACAGAGATGGAAGAGGAAGTGTTGAGTGTGCCCAAAAGCAAATTCATTCGTTAGGAATTCATAACCATACTCCAAAAGTCACTAAACTGTGAATACCCTTTGACCCAGTGATGTCACTACTAGTCATATTTTCTCAAGAAATCAAATAATGAGAGACAGGACCCTTACAAACAAATATTTTGAGCAGTTCTTTCCTCATAACAAGGAACTGGAGCATTTCAAAAAGGCCTTTTCATTTCAAGGCAAAGGATACAATTAAAGAGAAAGAAGACACAATTCCTGGACCTCATAAAATTTAGAGTCTACTTGGGAAGGCTTACTACACAGTGATATGTATAGCTCTGTGATCATACAGCACAACATGGCATTGGTGAACAGAAAGCTAGCCTTAATGGGAGGACTCTAAGATATGTGTGTATGTATATATGTATATAGATACACACATATGTACATATACCATATGTATATATGTATATGTAATACATGTCTGTGTGTATATATGTATGTTACATTTATATATGTGTATTTGTTGTGTTTATCCTTTGCTTTCAAAGAAGACCATGATATATATAGAGAGAGAGAGAGAGTACATATATACACACGTATGTATATATGTGTGTGTGTGTATGACCACAAAAAAAAAAAACAAACAACAATGGAAGGCCTTGTAGGATGTAGGCAAGACAAGCAGTAAATCGATGGAGTCTGCTTGCCAGATAGGAATTAGAGGGCGTCCCCCTCCTCTTTTTTAAACGATTAAATCTGCTGCTCTAGCCTGATCCTTCCTCCTTGTCACTGGGCCCTGTGATGTAAACAGGTCTGACTGGTGCACCTCTTTTCTGGGTGCTTCATTCCCTAGAAAAGGAGACTTTTTTCTCAGGGCTCAGATTGGATCACTCTAATGTGCTGATGACTGCACTGGGTAAGTCAGTATCTGGCTTGCAATAATTATAGATCTCCTCTGTGATTTTCTCCCATTGGTTGCCACAGCAACCATGTAATAGCACTGCTGAAGCACTGTCACAGTGATTTCAGGCCAAAATGGCTCAGGCTGCACACAGCTTCCCCATGGCTGTTTCCTCTACTACTCCACTCCATCCCCAGGCAGTTGTCATGGCAACTGATTAGAGGCACCCAAGTCCTGCAGTGTTTCTCAGCACCAGAAATACAGCAGGAAGCTCTGGATTCTACCTCTATCTCTCCACATACCTTCCCCCCCAAATCTTAAGCAGCCCCCAGTGCCCCATCCGTGTCCAGTTACATGGCATCCCTGTTCTTTCTCTTAGGCATCCCAACGTGGGTAGGAGTCGATAAGGCCCTTCAGCCAGTGATGGATGGGTGCGGGTGAGGCTCAGGAACCTGGATTAATCAAACCCTGGGCAGGTTGGGATAGAACGAGGAGCATGGTGGGAACTTCTTTCTCTTGGGGGAGGACTCAGTGGATGTGTTCAGCAGAATGCTGCCAGATGCAGGGAGGTGATAAAGGCTGCTTTTGCAGCTGCTAGGCTCCTGCGGAAGACGCTGAGAAACCCAAAGACTCAAAAGCCCTGTTGTTCTCCTCGGGGGTTCATTATTATGCTAGTTGACTTCCTACTGGGAAAGAAAAGTCACAAAGAAGACTTTTAGCGAGCAAGGCAGGGCGGGGAGTGGATGGGGCAAGTAGAGGATGGGGAGTGGAGAGACCATGCAGTGCAGTGGGGTAGGATGTCTGTGACAGAGTACATGTGAAGCTTTACAGTCAAATGAGCCAACATACCCCAACCCCTTATTCTTTACTCTTCGGGTCCGGGCTGAACCCAATAATTTTCTCGAGCCGGGTTGGTTCTGATAGGTGGTTATCCTTTCCGCCAGCTGAGATGTCGGGTGGCTGCCGTGTGACTCCCCCTCCCCCTGTGAGTGATCCACGTTCTCAGGACTGACAGTCCCAAGTAGCTCCTGAGGGGAGCTGAGAGCAAAGATCTCCCTTTAGGATGCACCCCCACATGCTGCAGCCCAGGAAATCTCAGGAATGAAACAGAAGAATTAATGTAAAGTCGGCAAGCTGCCTGCTGGAAATCGGCAACCCAAGCCCCGCGGGTGTCTTGGATTCCTTCTGTGAGTGTGTGTGTATGTGTATGTGTGTGCGCAGGGGCGACTGTGTCTGTAGGGGGAATATCCTGCCAGCTAGGGCAGAATTCTTTAAGTAGGGGAGGGTATGGGTTGGCACTCATTCCGTGGAAAAAGCCAGAGAGGGGAGATTTTTAAAAAATCTGCTATTTACAAACATTATCCATGCGGGATTTGTTTATTTTTGCCTCTGCTTACAAAAGCAGCCAGTGAGATGAAGTGTGAGGGTCACCTTGAAGGATGTGATATCAAGCTCTCAAAGGAATATTTCACTTCTCCAACACCTGACCCCCAGCCCCCACCCCATGCTTTCCATTTAGGTGTGCTGAGGGAGGCTTCTAGTTTTTTATCTGTTATTTTTAAATAGATGTCTCTTTTTCCTTCGGACATGACTTGGATGTGTTTCATTAATTCCTTTGCAATGGGAGAGTGTTTATCGACATGATGTAGTTTATTGAGAGAATGTGGGCTCCAGGTCGGCTACATAACAGATTTTTTTTTTTTAACATTTGAGGAACTAGGAATAAGTTTTAGGAAGCTTTATGCATTTTTCTTACCGTTCACCTTATGATCTATGTGGTCATGTTAACCCTTAAAAAACAACCTGTATTTTCTTAACTGAAACCTCCCAGAACCAAAGAAATAACATGATATGATGGAAAGAGTCCTGGTCTGGTATCATCAGATCCAGGTAATTTTGGACATTTTGCTTTATTCCTTGGAAGCTCAATTTTCTCATCTGTAAGTTGGGCTAATAAGATAAGTGTACTGAACTTGGAGTCAGGAGACTTGGGTACAAATTCCACTTCCAACACTTACTGTCTAGCTGTGTGTCCTTGGGCAAGTCACTTCTTCAAGCCCCAGTTTTCTCTTCTGTAAAATTGAGAATAATTATGTTTGTACCACCCTAGTTCAGGGGGTAGTTATGAGGATAGCATTTTGAAAAACTCAAAAGAGTATGTAAATATGGGTTATTGTTTTTTGTTACTATCTGTCCTGCCCACCTCAATAGGTGATTGGGAAGATAAATAATACAAAGTTCTTCATGAAATACAAAGTGGCATACAAGTCAAGGACTTACCAACTAAAGGTTTAAAGTATCACATATCCATGATTTCAGTGGAAAGTTACCTTTAATCTATAATGGGAGAACAAAGGAAATTGGTGACATCTAATTTTTAGACTTTTTATCGTTATTTTCATGTAGAGTACATGTGTGAGTTTGCTTCTGCTAGACCCTCAAATGAACTTCTGTATGTTTTCCTTGTTTATTTACCTGGTATAGCCTTTCTGTGACTTTAGTTAGAATGCCTCATGTGAACAGTCAATGATGTCGACAGAATACTTACATTTGCCTGGCAGTGATGTCGAGAAGTAAATGATGTGTTCCCCGGCCTCTGGGAACTTACAGTCTAGTTAGAGAATATTGCATGTAAGTTTCCATAGACAGGATAAGTGTTAAAGGTTCAGTTCTTGATGATTATGACAGTGGTGCTATATGACCATAGGCAAGTCATTTAACCTCTCTGGGCCTCAGTTTCCTCCCCTGCAAAAGGGTGATAATACTTCTCATGCTAAAATACCTCAAAAAGGTGTTGGGAGGAAAGAGTCCTCTAAACATGGGAGCTGTTGTAATGATTTATTAAATGTGTCCAGGGGCAAATGCAGTCTTACTATAGATATGTAAATTGAATTTGGGGATACAGCTTTACAATTATGATGTCTCAGATATGAGCTTGTCTGATAAAGATTATCGAGTTCATTTCCTTACCTCCATGGAAAGATTGCTCTTAAACTGTCCCTTCTCAACATTTCAAAAACAAAGCATCAGATCATCCTGGATTCAGTAACACATGAGTTCAAGTCCCTGCTCCAGATGCTTACTAGCAGTATGATTCTGAACATTAGCCACAGTCCCTTCATCCATGAAATGGGGACAGTAATAGTAGCACCTATCTCAGGGAAGTTGAGTCTCAAAAGAGATCGTTGAGTTGAGATTATCAAGCAAGATAGGAGCATGTTGAATGCTTTGGCAAACTTTAAAACTATAAAATGTAAATTGTTATTATTCATATTACTGTAGAAGCCTATTATGGCATTAGTAAGAGGAAACTGACAACCCAGAGTTGTCAAACCTGAATGTCTCTTGAGTATTTTGGTTATTAAGGTTTTTTTTCTTCCTATTTCTCCTTTTGGATTTGAGTTCTTCAGATTACTCAGAACCTCGGTGAAAAATATGACCTCAGTGCATGTCTGTTCTTTGAGCCTTGGGGAAAAGCCAGTCATTCAAGGGGCAGTGAGATCTCAGTTCACTCCCAGGTTACATTCATCATGGGATTGTGAGGAAATCATTTTCTCATTCCCATCCTCGGTTTCCTCATCTGTGCAGTTAAAGCATGAGATGAGATAACCTCTAAAATCCCTTTGTAGGTCTAATAGTGATCTGTGACCCAAATTTCACCATGGGCAGAAAACAAGTCATAAGTTTGAAAATGTATTTATTTAAGACCTGAAATATAAAAGAAAAGGACTTCAAACTGGGGAGATGAGCTAAAGATATTCTCCATATGCCGTGGGCCCAGGGTCTCTGCTCCAAGACATTGATTGGACCCTTTAGAATAGGCTGGTGATAAAGAACCTCACCAGTAAGTACAGAATAAAGTAGTCCTTGGGAACAACATCTTCCTTTTACCTCAAAGAATGGATGGGTTACTTTTCCTTCCAGAAGGGCAAGTTGTCATTTAGTATTCCTATTTTTTCTTTCTAACAGCAGGCAGATCTGTTTGCAATGTAGATGCTTTCACAAAACTGGAAATTAATAACTACCCCATTGAATTTTGAGTCAGAAGTCTTGAGTTTTCATTCCGGCTCTGCAGCTTGCTTTCTTATGAGCTTGGGAAAAATCAGTGTGAGGTAGTGGAAAGAACACTTGGTTTGTAGTCAGAGAAATTCGGTTCAAATCCCAACTCATTTGCTGACTGCCTTTATGACCTTGAGTAAGAGACCTCACCTCTAGGTCTGTTTTCTCATCTCTAAAATGAGGAGAATCCAACTGTAACTCATCTAATTGTCACTGAGAAAGCTTATTGAGCAAAATATAAGCACTTCAAGGGAAGAGATTATTTTATTTCTGTTTTTTGTCAGTAACACCTAACAAAATGCTAGGAATTTACTAAATGTCTGTTGATAATTCAACTTTACCCATAGGGATATCAGAACTATGCTAAATTGCTTAGCCAGTTTGGTAAAAAAAAACAAACGTTTACTCTGGATATTGACATTGGGTTTTAAAAAAGAGTCCAAGGGGGCGGAGCCAAGATGGCAGAGTAGAAAGACTCACGTTTGCTAGCTCCGAACCCATAGCCCATGGATTTCCTGTAAAAAGAACTCCTGACAAATTCTGGAATAGTGGAAGCCGCACAGCAACACAGTGAAGGAGATTTCCGTTGCAGAGAGCCCTGAAAACCCGACCCCAGGGGTCCATTGCGCCCCGGATGGGAGTGGAGCCCTCCCCTCCCCCTGCCCCGGCCACACCGCACTGAGAGGAGTGAGCAGATCCAAGCAGGCTTCAGGGACCGGAATCTCTGGCAGCCGCAAAGGTCCCTCCACCCACAGACGCACATGTCAGTGAGAGAGAGACGGGCTGAGAAGGGAGCGGGGTATCTCTGGGACTCGGACCCCCTCGGGAGGCAGCCGCTGTGGCAGAGGCCGAGGCAGCTGAGGCCAGAGGCTCCCAGAGCAGG
>CM053769.1:66976230-67048080 GCA_028658325.1 Potorous gilbertii
AAAAAAAAAAATAAAAAAGAGTCCAGTTTTCATGAAATTAGGATGGTCTCAGAAAATCCAGGTCAGTTGTATCATGCTCGTATCTGTGACTGGCTGGCTGTAGGAGGGCAAAATTGGGAATTATTTCTGAGGCAAAATTCTGGTTAACTGCTTATCTAATTCCTCAGCTCTGCAGAATCAGAAGCTGGATTTTTGCAATTCTGCCATCTCTGATGGACCTCTTTGGTACTTAGGCTCACCAGAGTCACCAGAGATAGAAGGAAAGACCAAAAATTTGACTTTAGAGTCAGAGAACCTGAGTTCAAATCCTACCTCTGAAACTTAGGCCTGTGTAATTTTTGGTCCTTTAGCCTCCTTGGGTTCTGCAAGCCTCTAGAAATGTCCGTTGTTGTTGTCAGTGTTGTGTGTCTGTTTGGATTACTGTTATTGTTAGTATCTGTAAAACCAAGGGGGTTGGGCTAGATGGCCTCTGAGGTTCCTTCCAGTTGTCTACTTGTGATCCTAAAAAAACTGGGATGATCATTCCTTCATTTACCATGAAGAACTTCCTTCCTGGTGTCAGAGTATTTGTTATCAGTAGATTTCTTGGTAGACATGGGATCAGGGAATGGGAAGATGCAGCTAGGGGGTACGGTGGACCAGGTATAGAGTCAGGAACTCCTGAGTTCAAATTCAGCCTCAGACACTTCCCAATTGTATGTTTCTGGGCAAGTCATTTAATTTCTGTTTGCCTCAGTTTCCTCATCTGTAAAATGAGGCTATAAGGTGCTTAGCACAGTGCCCGGAACATATAGTAAGTATTATAAATGTTAGTTTTTATCACCATCACTATTAGATGGTTTTAAAGGAGACTTTACCTATTTTTGGTTAATCCTTGAGGATTGTCTTTACTCCTTTTGCCCCATTTTGTGACCAGTTATCATAGTCTGCCAGATAATTTCTATAGCCTGGATCTATCTGGAGACAGACTGATGAGCACTTGCTCTGTGGCTCTTCTTTTCTAGATTCCGTGCAGACCCCACCTCTTCCATTATGTGACATTGCCTTATAATAAACCTATGACAGCTAATTTAACTACAGTTTATTTTACATTTCGAGTAGTAATTTATTAATGAAATTTCAAGGCACCTTGGTCATCTTAAGACCTAGGTTAGAATTCTAACTCTTGCATAGTACCTTGAATAAATCGCATGGTCTTTTGTTGTCATTGTTGTAGACTTTGTTCTGTTTTTTTATTTGTTATTCTTGTGATTCTCATGTTATTGGTACAGGGAACTTGCACTGAAGACACTCCCTCCACCAATGCAAGTAGCCAGCTGTTCACAGAATCAGAGAATTTGAAAATTGGAAGGGACATCTATGACCACCAATCCCATCCCATATACCAAAGAAATCTCCACCTGACCAGGCATCCAGGGAGAGGGAGCTTACCACTTTTGGACAGCTTGAATTATTAGCAAGTTTGGGGTTTTTTCCCCTGACAACAAGCTCAGATTTTCCTCTTTGCAAATTTTACCTACTACTCCTCTTCTGCTCTTTGAGACCAAACAGAACAAGTTTAATCCTTGATGTCAATCACATCCCCTATAAGTCTTCTTTTTTTTAGTCTAAATATACTCGGTTCCTTCAACCTGTTCTCATCTTTCTTTCATAGTCTTGAGCCTCTTCACCATTTGGTTGCCCTCCTGACCTTCCGTGGTTCCTAGAACTAAGTGTAACACTCCAGAGTACTGTGGAGCTCCCACCTCATTCTTAGACAGCACACCCCACAATCCCAAAGTCCAATTAGGTTTTTTGGCTTCCACATCACATTTGACTCCTCTTGTGCTCTATGTCCAATAAAACCCCCAGATCTTTTTGAGAGCAACTGATGTCTATGTCTAAGCATATCTCTTCCATGATGTTTTTATCCAAGCATAATGCTTTGTATGTGAACATATGTGTATATGTACATACATATATTTATGTGTGTATGTATATATACTCTTACTGAGTTTTATTTTATTAAGATAAACTCAGTCTTCTAGCCTATGAAAGTCCTTTTGAATTCAGACTGTCCTCCATTGTATTCAAGCTGTCCCTGTAAGCTTTTGTGTTACCTACAGATTTGATGAACAATTAATAGCCTTATGCATTTTGCAGTTTTTAGTCTTAGAGAACTGTCTGGGACCCTGAGATATCAAGTGATTTGCCCAAGGTCACATAGCAAATATATGTGCCTTGAACTCAGGCTTTCTGGCTTCAAGGCTCCAGAACTTAGTTCACCAAATCATGCTGCTACTAGAATTAGAGCTAAAAGGGACCTTAGAGTTCAATCTAATCCAATTCCTTTATTTTACAGGTGAGGAAACTGAGGTCCACAGAGGTTAAGTGACTTTTGCAAGGTTCACAGATGACAAATAGCAGAGCCAGATTTTAAACCCAGATTTTTTTAATGCAAATCCAGTGACCTCTCCTAACCTTAGTTTTCTCCTCTCTAACTGAGATTGAACTAGATGATTGATAGAATCCTTTCCATCTCATACAATCTATGAATCTATAATTATACCTGGAAGGCACACTCATTATATATAAAATCTATTTATAAACCATCTCTTTTACTTACATAGCTAGCTAATGGTATATATCTGATTTCATTTTTCACTTTCAGAAATAAATTTTCTGGCCTTATCTCCAAATTCAAAGGATTTGTCTGAGGACATATATATGACCTTAGAGGACTGACCAACTGATCTTTTCCAAGTTCCTACTTGTGTTCCCCCACTTCCCCCCCCAAAAAAACAAAGCTAAACATTTAATGCCATTTTTCTGCTTATTCTCCTCCTTTCCTTTGTTAAGCATATTCTAAGGCACTGAAGGACATTTCAGAATTAATGATAAAAGCCATCTGCCCCAGGCACCCCATGGGAACCCTCCCAGTTCTCCTTAAGTGGACAGATTAGGGTTTATAGCTCATAAAAATAAATTTTATGACAAGCAGGACAAGGCATGGGGTTTTAGAAACAGGTCTGTCTTCTACCTAGCATACAGGAGCCCCTCCCCAAGTATTGGATTAATGTACAGTTGTGGAAAAATAAGATGTGTGACTGTCTTTTTTATAATGAAAATAAGTTTACTGAGGGCAATAAAGCTTTTTGATTACCGTCTCCTCCTTGCACAGAAAAGGAAAGGGGGCAGAGGAGAAGGTTCTATTTCACCGGGGTTTTATTTTTACTTACTAATGAAGTTTGTTTTGACATAATACATCAACAAACATCCAAACAATCTCACCAAAGTACTTTCCCCCAAAAAACAATTAAAATCCCCTTGAAGAGTGATTTTTATTGTTAGTGTGTGGTGCTCTCCTTTTCTATTGTTTAACGATTGCTGATAGAAAGGAAAGACATCAACTTTCACATTAGCAACAGATAGGTTCATTTAAAAATGGAAGAGACTTTTGGTATGAATATTATCTGTTGTCTATGACCTTGAGTTTTGTCACCTTTTAATGTTTTCATTTACATTGTTGCATTCATTTTCTGCATTGTTCTTTTGTCCCTATTTCTTCCATGTCTCTTTATACGTGTCTTCCCATAATATTTCTTAATTCTTCATATTCATTGTTCTTTATTTCTATACTTCAGTGAATTTGTGATCTTTGTAAAGATATAGATAAGCTGGAATCTAAATCCCTTAGTAGAGGTTCCATATTGATGAGTTCATAGAACCATCAGAAGTTACCTTTTATATTTGTATTTGGATCATGGCTCCATTACAAGTTCTTTCTGATATATGGTATAACTTGTTTATCATTGAGTTCCAGACTCCCTGTCAGTTCCTGTCAAGTCAGAAGTCCTTTTGCTCATCATTACATTTCTGAGTCAGTTAAAGACTAAACTACATTTACACTGTTGTAACTAACTAAACTACTTCCAATTCTTGCTTGTGTAATCTATGCCACTTTGATAGTCTACCACTTTAATGTATTTTCTATAGTACTAGTTTGTCTAATACTCATTTTGTAACATCATTTGAAGTTTGATAACACCAAATTCCTTTCATTCCTATTTATTTTTCATTACTTCCCTTGACATTGTTGACCTTTTTGCTCCATATGAATTTTGTTATTTTTTCTACTTCCATAAAGTATTCATTGGTAAGTTGATACCACCAACCATGAACATTTGCTCTCTCTTCAACTATTTAAGTCTTCTAATATTTCTGTGGAAAAGTCATGTATAGTTGTGTAATCATATGTTTCTGAATAGGTAATTCCCAGATGTATTTAATGCATCTTATTGTCACTTTGAATGAAACTCTGTCCTTGCCTCCTGGTTTTTGTCCTAGTTATAGGGATATTAATTGATTTTGTGGATTTATTTTGACTATTGCTCATTTATGGAAGTCATTATCTCAATTTTTTGTAGATTCCCTAGGGTTTTCTAAGTAAGTCATATATCCTTTACAAATACATATTTTTGCTACCTCTTTGCCTATGTTTATTCTTTTAATTGATTTTTACTCTCAATACTGAAACTAGCATTTCTAGTACTATGTCCAATAAAAATGGAAGCAGTGAGCATGCCTGATTTACCCCTGATTCTCCTAGAAAAGCCTCTAGTATTACTGTTACAAATAATGCTAGTCTCTGGTTTTAGGCAATATTTGTAGCATATTTAAAAAAGATCCTTTTATCACTATTTTAATGATATTAATATAAATGAGTACAGTGTTTTGTGGAAGGCCTTTTCTACATACACTGCTAGAAATCATGTGACAAATCATATGAAGAATTTCCCTCATATTGAACCATGCTGGGGATTTTTGGGCCTTTGTCTACTAGCCAAAATGCTTTTTACTTTCAGTGAGGAATATATTCATGATTTTATTTTACCTGTTTTTTTTTTTTCAGAGAGAAAACTGTAGGGAATGACATGTTGGAGGCCCTTAAAGTAATTCAGCCAGAATTTATTCAGTGCACACTACATGCAGAGCATTCTACTTGATGCTAAGGGATATATAGTATTGTGGTACAGCATTAAGATTGATGGATCTGTAGTCAGAGGACATGGACTCAAATACTAGCTTTTCTATTTGCTACTGGCTTGATTTCGTATGGTACTTGGCTTCTCTGGGCTTCAGTTTATTCATATGTAAAAATAGTGGTTGAACTAGATGGCTTCCATCTGTCTGAAAAGACTCCTACTGCTACCCCTACTTTCACACAACTTACCATCTAATAGTGGGATAAGGCAAAAACACAGTTAAGAATAAGACACAATATTTACGAGATAAGCATATTAGAAAATTGAAAAATCAAGGGCCTTGTGTAGTTTCAAGGAGGATTATCACTGACTGGGGAGATCAAAGAAGGCTTCATGGAGGAGGTGGTATTGGAGTAAACCTTTAGAGCTGGGAAGAATTTAACAGGCAAAGTTATTCCAGGCACCCGGAATAGTGTGAGCAAAAACACGGAAATTTCTATGAATAAGAAATAATATTCTGGCAATGATATTAAAGAGATTGCTGTGGGGAAGAACATAGAGATGAGATGTCTTGCTTGTAGTCTACTTCCCAACCCATATTGGTTCATTGCTTTATATGGTGACAGGTCTTTCTCTGATGTAGGTTAGGGAAGGTTGCTGAGAGAGAGTGAGGTCTTTACTTTTGAGAGCAGTACCAAGTCAAACTTCAGGGTGAGTCTTCGTTGGATTTTGTTTTAAGTCTCACCCAGCATCAGGGGCATCTTTATTATACGTTGGAAAAAGATACAATTGCCTACAATTGTGATGTGAAGGGTTTGCAGAATGTGGTCACCCAAAAATTTCTTCTTCAGTCTGTCAAAATGTCTGAAATTTCCACCTTGAAAATTATTCTGTAAGGTGGAAGTACTGCATTCAGGGACATTAAAGGCTTAGAGGAATAGTGAGGTCCAAAGAATGAAGTATTGGCTTGAGTGGACAGGTTTGGCGAGAGATCAGCCCAAGGGTCCTGAGTCCTTGGGATTTTGAGGAAAATTTGGCAAAAAAGAAAAAATGGAAGAGTTTGAAAACATACTTAGCATATTTTCCAGTTTTATCTTTTACCTAGCAAATTTTTGCGAGCCTAACATTGGTACTTGGAAAGTAATAAGCCTCTCGAGTCGGGATTGGATTTTCTGTACCAATATTGATTGTAAAAAGCCCACACAGGGAAACTGATTTTCTTGTCTCTAGAAAAAAGGCCTTAGTTAGAATCTGCTTCCTAGCTGTTCTCAACTCAGTGAATCAGGGAAATCAATATTGATAATACAATGCAGCCTCCATCTAAGAACTTAGCTGAAAAACCTCATCTCCCAGTTAATGTTTGCCCAAATTATCCCTGCCTATAAACTTTCTTTATAAGAGATTCAGTCTATCTCTGGAGGGGAAAGACTGTGAAGAGTTCCACATCCTCTCGATATGTGTTGAGAACACTTGCTCACTAAGGTTGCCAATGTGAGGGGAACAGAATTATAAAACAATAAAATAGGTGCCTGCCCTCATGGTGCTTATAATTTATTTGACATGGCAAATTTTGCACACTCACAAAAATGTAACACATAATACATTGTGTCAACCAACCTAAATTATGTGGTACATAACTGTGTACTCCACCAGGAGAATGTTATGTCCCCAGTAGGAGAATACAAGTTCCTTGAGGACAGGCATAAATTCATTTTTGTATCTGTATCCTCAGTGCCTAATAACATCACCTTTTACATGGTAGGTACTTAATATATGCTTATTAAATTGAATTGTGTGTAGAGATTGGGAGTACTGTAGGAATCCAGTACTCCTGTGACCACTGCTCTCCCATTCTCAAGAATATAATGGGGTTTTTTTTCTTTTTGGGGATGGTGATGATGCACCAGAAAGCAACTAGCAAAGGAGGAAAGTGTTTAGGTCCATTCTTCAGGGAAAGCAAAACAGAGACTTTTGAGTTCAAGTGGAGTAAACTTGAGCTGGAGGGAGGAATAGGAGGAGGGAGAGGAGGAGGAAGAGGTAAACTGTGGAGTTAAAGCCTTCTGTCCCAAATGCATCAATTAAACCAGCATGAATGTGGGACTGTTAGCCATCTGTGAAAAGCAAAAAGCTGTGGCTTTATGCGTTGCTATGACAACCCATGTCCTTGACAACTGAAATGCAATTACGGGGTTTGTAATTATGTCCAGTTCTGTAGGAAAGCTTTGAGGGCCACTGTCAACAGAGCAAGAATAGTTTGAGCGTGTTGTTCCCTCCTTTCCGTAGAATTTTCATAACTCTTAGACGCTGCAGAAGAGGAATGCTTGTTCAAGTCCCTGAGACAATTGTCCTTGGCTCTGGGTGTTTGATGGTTATGCTTCTTAAGCGCTTCTGTAGGTGCCTGGCTCACCTGACTCACCTGGACTTTTGAAAGTAAGAGCCCGTGGATTGTCTGGGTGTCCAGAAATAGGGCGCAGGGGATGGGGGGCAGAAGGTTGGTGGAGGCTGTCACTGCTATGATTGTTTTCGGCACATCAAGCTTTCCAACTGACCCCCTCTTCTCAGATGACCTGAAGAAGGAGCCTATTTCCACTGCTCCTCTCCTTGTACACTCAGAGCAAAAACCTTCTTTTTGCTGACAATGTTTGCTCAGTGCTAGTGAGATCTGCACCAAGTTCAGAGATGTCTGTAGAATGCTTGGTGAATTCTCTGCTTTTGAGAGTGGGGTTCACCTATCCTGAAACTTTAGCATTGGTGTAGTGAAAAGCATACCTGATTGACAGTCAGGAGGCTTAGATTCAAATTCAGCTACTGTGTGACCTTGCTTAAATGACCTTGCTTAAACTCTGTTTCTTCATGTGTAAAATGAGTCAGTGTTGGACCCTTGAGGTCCCTTCCTGATCTAAATCCATGATTCTTTGAACCTTCCCACTCTTCAAGGGAAAGACAACTTCCTTCCTTTGCCACAGTTATTTTTCAACCAACCAGACCAGACGTGGGAGGTGTTTTCCACAATTGTCAAACAACAGCCAACTGCCAAGTGTAACAGTTGGATCACAGTGAGCCAGCTGATGATGGGATTCCTGACACCTTGCTGATATAAGGGATTCCTAGATTATTTTGGCCCCTAGCCTGATGTTGTGACTTTCACAATGAGTCTTAATCATCTCTGCATCTCCTACAGTACCTAACAAAATGCCTTACACATAGGTACTCTGCAAGTGTAAGAGGAATGAATAATAGCTAACATTCAGGAGGTTTTTTGGTCCTCCCTTAGAGTTTTCTCTGAAGTCATTTTAAAAATGAAGGCAATAGAATAAGTGATACAAAACAAAATAAATATAAAAACAAAAACCTATACCCAACTTCAAAGAGCTTATATCTTACTTGGATGGGTGAAGAATTGGCAAAGAGAGGCAACCTGATACAGTGGAAAGAATATTACCTTTGGAGTCAGAGAATCTGGATTCACATCTTTCTCTGATGCTTTTTCATTTTTTTTCTTTTTGATATACCATATGTTTTTAAATCATCATTTCTTAATTACATCCTTTCCTCCCCTATACAGTAACAGATTTAAAAAAATATAATTCAGCAAAACCAGCTCACACATCAACCAATATATGTAATATTCTACACCCATAGTCCCCACCTTTGCAATACAGAGAAGGAGGTGCATTTTTTCAACTTTTATCTAGAATTAAGCTTGGCTGTTTTAATTACATATTACTGGGTTATTTTTTTTTCTTTTCATGTGCTTTCCTGTAGTTACTGTTTCCTGACTCATTTTCGCTGTGCATCAGTTCATACAAATCTTCCCATGCTTCTCCGAATTCACATTTCCTACCACTAGTTCTTTGCTACCCACAAAAATAAACAAACAAAAAAAACACAGTGTTTTAAGAATGTTGGAGGTTTTATTGTTGTCTTTGCTCTCTGTGAGAGATAAGCCTAGACATAGGGTCTCTGAATCAAAGTATGCATGTTTCAGCCACTTTTTAAGAATGATTCAAATTGCTTCCCAGAATCACAATTCATAGTATCACCAACAGTGAATTGATATGCCTGTGTTTCTGGAGCCCTTCCAACATTGGTCATTTCTATAATTTTGTCATTTTTGCCAGTTTCCTGGGTGTAAGGTAATCTAAATTGTTTGGATTTAAATTTCTCTTATTATCAGTCATTTGGAGCAGTCTTTCATATGATTGTTAATAATCTGCAGCTCTTCTTTTGAGAACTGGTGATTCCTATTCTTTGGTCACTTATCCAGTGGGAAATAGCTCTTGATTTTACATATTTAAATTACTTCCCTATGTATCTTAGATAACAGACACTTAGAGATATGTGACATAAATATTTTTCCTCTGGTCAGTGATTTCCCTTCTTATCCTAGCTGCGTTGATCTTATTCATGCAAAAGCTTTTCAGTTTCATCTACTTGAAATGGTCTGCTTTCTCCTTTTTAAAATCTCCTTTATCTCTCTACCCACACAAAACTGTGAAAGATACCTACTCTAATTCTCTTCTAATTTTTTTTTCTTTTTATGGTATGATCTTTCACATCCTGATTCTTATTTTAAACAAAATAAAGGTAGGCAGCATGGTACCTTTGGAAGAACACTATCTCTAGAGTCAGCCTTGCCCCTGATGCTTAATGTCTATGTGATCTTGACTAAATCACATAATTTCAGCAATCCTCAGTTTCCTCATCTGTAAAATGAGGAGGTTGGACTAGATAGCCTCTTAAGGTCCTGCTACATCCAAATCTATGATCATAAGCATTTATACAGTAATATATGAGGAAGGGAGAACCCTAGCTGGGGGAACAGGAAAAATTAAAGTATTAAATAAAAAAGTGCCAATCTCAGTCTTCCCTCAACTCAATATGTGAGTTTTACAAACTGTTTTACTGAGCTCAGCAATTTATTGCTGGGCTGTTTGCGTATTTATTCCAGAGCTAGAACTCCCAAGGTGCCATTACTTAACACAAATCCTTTATAGATGTGGTAAACATACTAACTCATCAACCAATTCTCCAGCCCCCCTGGAATAGTTTTGTAATCCCACAATTTAGAATGAAAGTCTCACTGAGAATTTAAAACCTCTCAGGGAAGAGCCGACAGTTCCATCTTTTGATTGATGGTGTGGTGGTCAATTGAAATTACTGGTGACTTTGAAATAAATGCCTAATGGATGCTTGTTGATTGATTGATTGATTGATAAGATATTTCAAGAACTGTTTCAGGAACTGGTGACACAGAGAGAAATGAAACCATTCATACTCTATTGGCATACATATATAAGAATGTGTGAAATAAACAAAAAACAGTTGGAGAGGGTAAGGCCCTAGGACTGAGGAGGAATCAGAATATCTTCATGTAGAAGACAGCATTTGGTTGAGCTCTGAAGGAAACAAGGGATTCTATGAGGCAATAAGAGGTGGATGGAGTACATTGTTACATGTTTATGTGCCACAGTTTACCCAATCAGAAAAAATAATACATGGATTTAGAATAATGTAAAATAATTTAAAAAAATAAGCACTGTCTCTGGCATACTCGTGCCAAAAGCACAGAGTATACAATTATTTGTTTTTTCTTCAACAAGGGATATGACATTTAAGCAGATAAATACAAATTTAATTTGGGCTGCAGTAAATGTCAATGTTATACAGTGAGACATTTCTAGACCCAAATATATTTTTGTGTGATTCTTCATCTTCATATAGATACATAAATGCTATGAGTGTTATTTTTGGAAACAAATTCACTTGAATTAAAAGTAAAACCATGGTAGAGGAAGTATTTTGTAAGAACTGTGATGACTTTTTCTAGTTATAAATTAATAGATTTACAGTGACATGGATAATCTGAAAGCTATGCTCCCCCAAGGAAAAAAGTTAAATATAAGGAAAATAATATACTTCATTTAACTAATGCTAAAATTAAACTGATGTTTAAACTTTTCCCAAGATGTTTTATTTTCAGACTGTAAAAGTCAACAGAATTAGCTCTTAGCTAATTATGTGCATCTAGTTATACACATCCCTAATTTTCAGAAGAAATTTTCTAATTGGTACCCAAGAGACCTGAGTTCAACCCTAAGGGTGGTCAGGGACAGGGGATATGAATTGTGGTACAATAAATAGAGAGCCTGTAGTCAGGAATACCAGAGTTCAAATCCAGCCTCAGATATTCACTATAGTCACTGTGTCTGCTTCAGTTTCCTAATCTGTAAAAATGTGGATAATATTAGTACCTGCCTCCCAGGGTTGTTGTGAGAATCAAATGAGATAGTATTTATTTGTAAAGAGCTTTGCAAACCATAAAGTGCAATATTAATGCTATTTGTAGCTAGTCAGTGCCTTTAACTCATTGTTTGAACTTGGATCCATTACTTCCTCTCTTTGAGCTTCATCTCTTGGATCTAGAAAGGAATCTTAGTAGAAAGAAGGCTTTATTTAAAATCAAAGGACCATATGACCATGGGCAAGTCACAACCTCTTTGGACCTTTCTCCTTATAAACTGAGGAAGTGGATTAAAACCATCCATTGTCCCTTTGAGCTACAAACCTCTGATCCCTAAGACCTGTACTAGTGTGAACACTTCATGATATTTTAATGAAAAAAGAGAAACCTGAAATCTGTCATTTCCATTCATCATTGTTTCTTCTCTACAACAATTAAATATATACATTTTTAGATACAAGCATTGAGAGTAACAGTATGAATTAGTGGGGTAGAAGGCTACCCTTGACACCAGGAAGTCTTGAGTTTTGTCCTGCTGCTAACACATGCTAGCTCTGTGACCCCAGTTAAGTCACTTAACCTTGTAATGCTTCTCTGTGACTATTAATTGCAGCCATCAGCGTAGACTCATAGATTCAGAATTGGAGTGAACTTTGTAGGTCATGTTGTCCAACCTCTTTGTTTTACAGATGAAGAAACTAAGGCCCATATGCTCATGGTCATACTGATGGTAAACATAGGTAAGATTTGAGCCCAGATCCCCATAGGATCCAGAATCATAGGTCTAGAATTATAAGTGAACTTCAAGTCCATCTTCCCCATTTTGTAAATGGGGCAAATAACTTGCTCAAGTTGGTTGGTTAACTTGCTCAAGGTCATACAGTAAACATAAGGGGAAGGATATAAATTGATGTACTCTTGCCTTGGGAGCCAGTGCTCTTTCCATGGTGCTATCTAGGAGTAGTGGGATTTCTCTACACTAATAAAATCATAGGTGAAGAAGAAGCAGATGATGATGATTAAATATCCAGTCTTCTTTTCTCAAAACAAGACATACAGATTTTATTTCTACTTCAGAAGTGTGCGGGAACCATGTGTAGAACTGTTTTGCATTATGTATCCTCTCTTTTAAGATTTGTGTTTCTTAAACGTTTGTCTGTAGGTTTGGGAGCTGTGGTAGGTGAGAAATGGCATTTCCCATTGTGCAGAAAGAATGCTTTTAACATTTGCAATATGATTGATTGTTCTGTCTCACAATAGCTCACGTGTATATATTGTTTCAGTCCATGAGGCACCTTCTCTGAGCCTCAGTTTCCTTTTAAAAAATGGGTATCATAATATTCTTACAACATACCTCATAGGGTATTAATGACAAGGGCTTATAAAGCCTAAAATTCATCCCAATCTATGTCAGGCATTTTTATGAAATAATGAAAACCTTCACTATGATGAAAGTATTCTCTGCCAAACCTAATTCCCTTATATTGTAGCTTATATTTTTTTTCAGCTGCCTTCTAGAAAGAATCAGATTCAATGGGATGGAAGCTTAGCTCTGTACCACAAGTGCACCACAAGAATACTTGATTCATTCTGACATCCCTGTTCACCTCCCAGCTTGGCTAGTGAATTCTGGGAATCTTTTTTTTGACAGGACGCATGAAGAACGTACAACTCAAATCTGGGAAGAGACATTAGACATCATGTTTTCTTTTAAAAGACAAGGAAATCAAGGCCCAAAGGGCAGGCGGCCAGGATCTGAACCCAATCATTTGAACTCTAAATCCAGGACTTTTTTTCACTAAGCCATGCTGACCTCTCAGAAATAAATTACTTGATAAGTTGCCAGCCCAGAAGGGTTTCTCATTATCCCCCCAGTGTTTCCCTCATGCAGTGTTCAATGAGCCAAATCATGACTCAGAAAAGCAGTCTTATGAAAGATGATACTTCAGATAACTTCTGTCTAGGCTATGTGCCAAAGATTTGTTTTGTAGCAAAAGGTACCATATTTTTCTGAATATCGGCCACACACTTTCCTATAATCTGGTTGATTTTATTTTTTATAAACCGAGTGCAATGTTGTGTTTAAGACTAATATTTCCCCATTTTAAAGGTCATAGATTTAGAGCTGAAAGGAACCGTAGAATCTATTTAGAAGAAACTCTTCATTTTACAAATGAGGAAGCTGATGCCCCAGGCAAGTTTAAGTAATTTACCAAGGTCACATAGGTAGTATTAACAGAGCTGGGATCTCCTGAGTCCTCTGACAGATCTAAGACTCTTTTCTCATATCCAGTCTCATCAGTTTGAACATTCCCTTCATCAGGATAGCTCATAACTCAACTACTTCTTATCACACGTAGTTCCTGTCCATGTTTTTGCACAGGTGCTTCATAGAGACTCTGCCCAATGTACCATTTTGTTCATACCTAGAGTGGCAGAGTCATCCATCTGTTATCCCTTGCTCTTGTTATCCACACAAGTGACCCACCTTTTCCAGGCATGCATTTCTTCAAGGGTATCTCATAGCTCACCACTGGAAAAATGGGAAGCCTTTTCTAAAACCCATCATGCATTTCTACAGTTGCCCATTCATTTACTTGCAACTTTGGTTCTTCAGAGATTGTATTGCGCCATGATTTACTACCATATAGCGTGACTGAAGACAGGCTTTTAAATAAGATTTTATTGCAATATTTTGTTTTTATGTAGCCTAAATTCCCCTTTGTGCCCTTCTTTCTCCCCACCTTCGAGTTATTCCTTGTAACAAAGAATATTTTTTTAAGAAGTGAAAATAGAGGAAGAGAAAAACCCAAAAAATCTGCCAATTTTTTTTAATCTGAAAGAAGCATGCATTGTATTAGTCACACCCATGCATGCATATGAGTTGCTGCCTTTCTCATACCTCCTCTTTCAGGCCAATGTTGTTCTTTTAATTTTTTTTGTTTTTATGATTTGGTGATCTTTCCATTTATGTGGTTATAGTCATTGTGTATATTATTTTCTCTGCTTACTTCACTTTTAGTCAACGTAAGTCTCCTCATGCTGGTGTGTATTCATCATAGTTTTTGATTCTTATAGCACAGTAATAATCCATTACATTCATGTGCCACAGTTTACCCAATCAGAGACCTCTGCTTTGTGTCCAGTTCTTAGCTCCCTCAAAAAGTGCTACTATAATTATTTGCATATGGAGTCTTACCTTTAATTGGTGACCTCCTTGGTTGGGGTTTATATATAGCAGAATCTCTGGGTCAAAAAGTAAAGATGTACTTTTTAGTCACTTCATTTGCATAATTTCCAGGATGGTTGTACTAATTCACAGCTCTACCAGTTATTACACCTGTCTCTCTATAAGCTTTCAATAATCACTATTCATGTTCAAAGTACGAAGTTTTGTGCTGAGAAGTAGCTTGGAATAGTTACACATACTGCATACTTTCACAAATACAATTTCGCCTTCTCTCTTTCTGCCTTTAATTGCCAGGTCCAGTTGGTGGACCATTTGCAATCCTTTTGGGTCAGCCAGGTGACACAGTGGTTAGGCGTCAGGAAGACCTGAGTTCAGATTTGGACATACACACTTCTTAGCCATGTGACCTTGGGCAGTTCACTTAACCTCTGTCTGCTCAGTTTCCTCAGCTGTAAAATAGAAATAATAATAGCAGCTACCTTATAGGGTTGTGAGTCTCAAATGACATTGAAAAGTGCTTAACACATTGCTTGGAACATAGTAGGTGCATAACAAATGCTTATTCCTCTCCTTCCCTTCTTTTGAAGATTTATGTGCTGAGAAGCTGTTATCCAACTACTTGATAAATTCTAAACCTTAGGTCCTTTTCATCCATTTAGCTTTTTCTCTATGAGTTTGCTAAGGTAATCTTTTTTGATGAACCATAGAGTTCATTATAGAGGGTTCTGGGGAATGATGCAGTCAGCATCTGCAAAAAGCATTTGGATGATCTCACCATCTACAAGGAGGCCTTCTTCCAGTGTAGGGCATCCCCCATGATTTACAACTCTGTTTTCTGCCTTATTTGACTTAATAATCACAGTGTGTAGCAAGACCCTCTGACTAGATTGCTGGACCTGGAGTCAGAAAGACCTGAGTTCAACTTCAGTCGCAGATGCTTACTCTGAACAAGTCACTTAACCTCTATCTCAGTTTGCTCATCTGTAAAATAACAGTAGCACCTACCTCTCAGAATGGTTATAAGGATCAAATAAGATTCTATCTGTAAAGTGCTTTATAAACTTTAAAGTGTTATGTAAGTGTTTGCTATTACAATAATATATCTTCACTGTTGTTCATGTGCTAGACTAGGAGTTAAGAGAAACCAGGGTTAGAATCTCACTTCCTACATTAACTAGCCATGTTACCATAGGTAAACCAGTTTAACTAACTCTATGTAAACCTTTTCTTCATCATCTGCAAAATGTGGAATAATCAAGATTGTATAAGGAGCAAGTCAAGTAACATGTATGAAGTGCTTCACAAAGCTTAACATGGCCGACTATCATGTTACTATTATGTATAGTAGCATTTTTAGTAAGTCTGCAGTTGTATTTTCCAAGAAATGTTATATTATCTAATATGAGAGAGACAGAAAGAAAGAGAAAGAGATGGAGAGAGAGAGAGAGAAAAAAACTAAGCAGCACATGGGAGAATCAGGCCTATCACTGTGGGCTTATTTAGTATGGAGCTCTAGCTGCCAGAATTAGTACATGCAAACTGAGAATGGAACAAGTCATTTCTCCTCTCTTGGCCTCAATTTCTCCATCTGTAAAAGGAGGTGCTGGATTAGATGACCATGGGATCATTGTAGAGCTGGAAAGGACCTCAAAGGCCATTTTGTCCAAATTCTTTATTTTATTCATGGAGGCCAAGGGAGGTTAAGTGACTTGCACATCAAGGTTATAGAAATCATAAGAGTCAGAGGCAGTATTTGAACTCAGATCCTTTAACTCCAGAACCAGTGATCCTGTGAGGTAGGCCTTTAACCCAGGTTTCTTAGTTTAAAGTGCATTGAGTTGTTTTGGTGTCAGTCATTACAACTTGTCTTCAACTAAAGTGTTCAGCAAGGTTGGCTATCATGGCCTGAGCAGGCTGGTCACGATGGTGTACTAGTGAACCTTTTCCCAACCATGTGACCCCAGTGAGACAATGAAATTTTAGGAGTGAGAAAAGAGAAAATGCATAGGGCAAGCATGAGTGACCTGAGTGCCCCTGTTCTTTTTGTCTGGGTACCTAACTCCCTTTTTTTCCTTTTCCTTTTGACCTAAATCCTTCTAATCAAGTACATAACAAAACACTTCATCAGTTTTCTCCTTGATAATGGCAGGAACAGGGAGTGTCTTGATTTTCATGATCTAATAACTGTTATGGCATGAGGTTTTTTAGGTCATTTTGTTAAAATTTCCCACAAAAATGGTTGAACTTTGAATGTCCTGCCTGTAAATAAGTCTGATTGAAAGAGCAATGGAAAAAATGCTTTACCTCATGTATAGAAAAACAAGAACACAAGACTTCAGAACTCTAATTAATGCAGGGAACACGTGTGACTTGAAAGAATACTGGGATCCTTAGTTCTAGAGTTAGAAGGGAATGCTGAGGCCATCAAGTTCAACCTCTCCCCTATTTTAAATAGGAAACTGAGGCATGGTTTTAGTAACTTGCCTAAGGTCAAACATCTGTTAAGTCTCTAAGTTGAGATTTGAACTCTTGTCTTCCTGACTCCAAGTCCATCAGAACAGCTGTAGAATAAGGCCTACATTCTACAATATAGCCAATGTACTGTTTGGTCCTGCTGGACTCTACATTTTTGGATAAAAAACCAGGTACTAGTAAGGAAGACATGGATTTATCTTTAACCTCTGATATACACTGACTAAGTAAGTGCCTTGATCTCTTAATAAACTCATTAGTATTATAAATTGCAGAGTAGGGAAGAGGTACAGATCTGAATTGGTAGAAGTTTACTTACTGGGAAGTACTTTATAGCAAAAAAAATCATACTTTTAATTTTAAAATCAAAATGTATTTGCTACAAAGGGAGTGAGCTGTTTGGTGGGGGCTGGGAGCAGGAGTACAGTGCTGTTAAGAAGGGCAATAAAAATGCAGAAAGAAAGACTACTGGGCTCAGTCAGTCAACAAGCACTTAGCCAAGGCTGACTGTTTGCTAGCCACTGTGACTGGGGAACAGGTTTCTTCTTCTTCTGGCTCTGCTAAGGGATTTCCTATGTAACTTTCCTGTGTGAGCCTGACTATTTGATGGTTTGATGGTTCTCTGTCTTCCCATCTGTAAAATGGGGATAACATCTACCTCACGGGGTTGTTTTGAGGATCCAGGGAGGATATTTGAAAGAAGAGAAAGACAGTTGTAAGGGATTAAACCTTAAGGGAGCTTTCTCTTCTCTGACCCAACATGCGACATCAAGTCATGATGCAACAAGCTGTGGAGACCTAAGTGAGGTTTTCTGGTTTTCTTTCCAGGATTGTGGCCAGCAAAGGAATTTCCTGAAGTTCCCAAGCATCCCCTGGCTGAAGAAAAAAATGGCTTCCATGCTTCTCAGTCGACAGCTGACCTGCGTGGTCCAGCAAAATTGCCGGCTGTTTTTACCTGGTAAGCATTTGGGTTATCTTTAGCAAAAGAGCTGGTCCTCATTGGAAAAATACCTCCAAGTTTGGGGTTCTTTTATCTTGTGTTTCCTGGAGTGCCCAGTATGGCATGTAGTAAGTGCTTACAAAATAGAGTTGAACTGGCCTGAAATGAAGTTGTTTAGACCCACTAAAGAACCACTTGCAATCAATCAGTTGAAAGTGTTTATTCAATGCTGGGCACTGGGCATACAAAGAAAAAAAAAGCAACCAAACCAATAGTCCTTTCCCTCAAGGAGCATACATTCTTACATGAGAAACAACTGGAAAATAAATGAATTTTGTTTTGGGAGGGGATGGATTATGAATGGAAAGGACATCTGCTACTCGCTTTGTATCTCCAGCTTTTAACTCAGAAGCCCTTAGGTGCACCTTTTCCCTATGATGGGCATCAGAGCATTGCTGATGGCATAGCTGCCCCCCAGTCCTCACATTTCTTGCAAAGGCATGGGAGAGAGGTCATTGAGGTATACTAGTCAGTCAATCAAAACTAGCATTTATTAAGCATCTCCCACATGCAAGACAGTCTGCTAAGTGCCAGGGATACAAAGAAAGGCAAAAGACAGTCTCTGCTTTCATGGAGCTAACAGGCTAATGGGGAGACAACATGAAAACAATTTTGTATTGTCTGTGTCTACATCTGTATATCTATATGTAAATATATAGATAGGATAAACTAGGGGTAACCCCAGAGAGAAGGCACTAAGATCAAGGAGGATCAGGAAAGGCTTCTTGCAGAAAGTAGGACTTCAGCTAAGGTCTGAAGGAAGCACGGGAAGCCAAGAGGTGGAGATGAGGTGGGAGAGAGTTCCACGCATGGAGGACAGTTCAGTGAAACAGGCCAAGTTCTGGAGATGGGGTATTTTGTATGAAGGACACCCAGGAGGCTATTATCACTGCATTGCAGTAGAGAGGAATGAGGTGTTAGAAGACACTAGAACACTTGAAAGGGGATACCTAAGGAAGAGTATAATGAAGTTAAATCATTTGGATTTTGATGAGAGAGGAGGATCCAACTTACTCCTCCTCAGTAAGTACTGTTAACCAATACATAGTTATTTTTATAGACTTCTATTATAATTTTTTGTTTTTCCCTTGCCTAGATTTCCCCTGTATCCCTTTCGCTGTCATCTTCCAGAAAACTACTTCATATAACGAATCTTTTAAAGAGAGGGAAAAGGTTCAACAAGGCCAGTTAGTACATTGAAAAAACATGGCAGTATATGCATTACTCTATCCATTCTCCCCATACACTCACATATCTCTTCCAAGGAATGGGAAAAGAGCCATCTTGTCCTATCTCTTCTTTGGAGTCAAACTACCAACAAGCATTTATTAAGTACCCTCTTCATTCTGGGCAATGGGGATCCAAACAGAAAAGAGAAGCAGTCTCTACCTGAAGGGGCTTGTATTCTAATGTAAAAATCCCTGCTAATACAAAAACCCCTGTTTTCTAATTAGGCCCATATTCTATAAAATCTACTCTAAAGTGAGTAATTAATATCAGGAGGATAAGAAGAGTAAATATGTATGTGTATTTTTTTATCATATCACATTGACTAATTCAAGGGCTGATTGAAATCCTAAATAACTCAAGGAGATTGCACAGTAGGACCTTTGCCATCCATGTAGATAAGCAAGTCAGAGAGACCTGTGAAAGAGGTACTCATAGCCTCAGGATTTCAGACTAGTCAACAGATCCAGATGGTTTATTTTATTATAAAATGTAAGCATTACACATGGACACATCATTTATTCAGGCTTTTGTTGTGTTGAGTCTGAGCCAAGTGTCTACCCTGCAAATGACTGGTGTACCAGGATATAGGAAACCTCTGATTCAGGGATCCAGGTCTCCACATTTCTGCTGTTCACTGCCTTCACATTCTTTGGGGATTCTCCAGCAGAAGATCTTCTATCTTCATTTATTAAGGTCCTACTATGTGCCAGATGGAGGCAGCTAGGTGGTTCAGTGGATAGAGTGCTGGGTCAGGAGTCAGGAAGACCTGAATTCAAATACAGCCTCAGACATTCAGTCTGGGCAACGAGCAAGTCATTTAACCTCTGTTTGCCCTAACTCAGTGGAGAAGGAAATAGCAGATCACTCTAGTACCTTTGCCAAGAGTATCAGCATGCTATGGTCAGACACAGTTAAACAGCTGAATGATAACAACATGCCAGCTCTTGTACTTAATCTGGGGATACAAACACAGAAAAGGAACGGTCCCTGCACTGCTCAAGGAGCTCACATTTGAGAGGGGAGATACCATGTACAAGTAAAGACAAGATACATAGAAAGCAAACACAATGTAATTTTTAATTGTAGTATAAAATAATAATACATAAGGTGATATCCATTTGAGGAGTTACCTAGAATTTAACACCAAAAATGAAGTGGCTACAATTACCCTTTATTCTCCCGTTTTCCCTGCCTGGGAATGTTATGACCAAATCATAACCCCAGCAGGGGCATGTTCTGATACTGCTGCCTTTATTATGGTCAGGTTACCCAGTCCCAGCCTGATGTTTCAAATTGGCTGAACCTCATAGAGCAGTAGGATCCCAGGTCTATGGTGGCCGATGGTTATTTAGACAGGGTAGGGCAATTGTAATTTATCAGTCTAGTGGGGGGTGCCTAGAAGACATGGCAGCCTGGAACTTGTGGTTCACGTCTCCTTTTGACCCTCCACTTGTGCTATTTGGCACTCGCTTGCTCTGCCTCTGACCCCACAACGAGAGGCCTAATATCCACAGTCCCTGACTCACATCTCTTGCTTTAACCCTGTGATATCTTCAAGCTGTTCTCTAGCTCTCCTCCCTATTCCTAAATAAACTCCCTACTTGAGGGATTTCCATTTCTCCTCCTTCTGCTCACTTCTCAATAACCTTTTGTTATTTTACTTCTGGCTTCATCAACTCAACAAAACGTGCTTTCTCCAGTGTTACCTGTGATCTCTCAATTGCTAACTCATATCCTCAATGCTTATACTTGGTGCTCATTCTTCTAGACTTCTCTGCAGCTTTTGGCACTGCTGGCCACCCCTTCCTCCAGGATTCTCTCTCTTCCATAGGTTTTTGGAGCACTGTGCTCTCCTACTTCTCATCAGTCTCTTGCTGGGTCAGCATCCACCTACTGACTCCTGACCATGGTCATCCCCCGAGGTTCTCTACTGGCCTATATATTCTCTCTTGGGTATAATCTCATCATTTCCCATTGATTCAATTACCATCTTTCTTTATCTCTCTCCTGAGTGCCAATTCTGTATCACCAGCTATTTGTCTATTTCCAACTAGTTCCACATAGGCATTTTAAAATCATTCTTTCCAAATGTAACTCAAATATTAATGTACTGTTGGTAGAACTGTGAATTAGCCCAACCATTCTGGAGAGCAACTTGGAATTTTGCCCAAAAAACTATAAAATATGCATACTTTTTGACCCAACAATGTCACTACTAATTCTGTGCCCCATAGAGATAGATTAAAGAAAAGGAAAAAAGACTCACAAGTAATAAAATATTTATAGCAGCTCTTTTTGTGCTTGCAAAGAATTGCAAACTTAGGGGATGCCCATCAACTGGGGAATAGCTAAGCAAGTTATGGTATAAAAATGTGATGGAATACTGTTGTGCTGTAAGAAATTATAAAGGGTGTAAGTAGATGGTCTGTTCATAGATAGCTGATATAGGAATGATTCCCACATCAGTAATGAGACACTTCCTATCTGTTAAAATACACATAACTTCATTTTTCATAATGTTATTTAGAGCTCACCATATCCAGCACCTATAGATTCTTTTCTTAAAGAAAATATGATACACAAGCATAAGGTTTAAGTATCTTTTGATCTGTCTCATTCCTCATATATGATCTATATTTTTCAATATATATCTCACCATCCTCATCTATTCCTACCATGGCATTAAAGTCACCAAGTATCAAAAGTACATGTTTATTTCATTTGAGGTGCTTTATTGAGCACTTTATAAAATTTCTTTACCATTTCATCTGTTGCAACTAATAGATGATCCATAAGATGCAATTATTTTGATGGTGGTCTTTTTTCAAATACGTATTATGAGTACTACAATATGAGATAACTAAATTTCCCATGAAGTTATGTTTCTTGTTGCCTTTGGTTCATGATAAAACCAATTCTGCCATCCTTTTAAAAAAAAAAGAAATGAAGGAGATGGTTTCAGAAAAATCTGGGAAGACTTATAGAACTAAAACAAAGTCAAGTGAACAGAGTCAAGAGAACAGTTAACACAGTAACAACAGCAGTATTTTAAAGGTAATCAGCTGTGAAAAACTTACTAGCTCTGATCAATACAGTGATACAGTCCTGAAGGATTCATGATGAAAAATGCTATCCAGATGGAGAACTGATGGATGCAGAGTACAGAATGAAGCATTTTTTTCCTCTTTTTCTTTCTTTCTCTCTCTTTTGAAACAACTTTATGTGTATAATGGGTATTATACTTCTGTCTTTCTCAATGGGTAAGGGAGGAAGGAATGGAATAGAAAATTTAGAAACAAAAATGAAATTGAATAAAGAAATATAACTCAATATTTCCCATCTAAGACTCACCTCTTCTCTAAACATCTCTATTTCCATTCATTTCACAGCCATCCTTTTATTCACCCAGGTTACAACCTCAGTCATCCTTGACTGTTTTTTCTTCTCTATACTCCTATCCAAATAGTTGCTAAGTCTTATTGGTTCTACCTCTACACCATCACTCTGCTATATAAATATTAGTTATTATTCTATCCACTGCCTAATAATCCAGTCAAAAATGTTCCCCTGGCTACTTAAGTCCTTGCTCAAGAAATTTCAGTGGCTCCTTATTATCTCCAGAATAAAACACAAAGTCAGTTTGGCATTTGAGGCCTCACATAATTGACTCCAGCTAGACTTTCCAGGCATATTGCATATGACTCCCCTTCATGCATTTCCCATTCTTTTCTGGCCTCCTTCCAGTTTCTGAACACAGCATTCAGCCTTCTGTTCCTTTGCTCATTTTGTCCCTGATGTCTATTCTTTCTCTTATCTTTTTTCTCTACCCTCTCACTTGGAGACCTCATCAGTTCCTCTGGGTTTAATTGTTACCTTTATACAAATAACTCCCAGATCTCTGTATCGGTCCCTAGTCCCTTTCCTGAGCCCAGATCATCAATTTTGCCTGTTGGAAATTTCAAACTAGATGTCTTGAAGGCATCCTAAAACAGAAAACATTATCTCCCCTTACCTCAACCCAATCCTCTTCTGGACTGCAATGTTTCTGTCAAGGTTACCACCGTCCTTCCAGTCACGTAGATTCACAGACTTGGTGATTTTCTTGACTCCTCACTGGTGCTCATACCATATATGAAGTCCATTTCTAAACCTGGATATTCTTCTCTGTACAACATCTTTTTTTTCCTTTTTTTTTTAAAGGTAATCAGGGATAAGTGACTTACCCAGGATCACATAGCTAGTAAGGGTCTGAGGTCACATTTGAACTCAGGTCCTCCTGACTCCAGGGCTGGTGCCCTGTTCACTCTATCATCTAGTTTCCCCTCACCATATCTTTTCAAATGTGCTTTTCTCTGAGCCACCATCCTGCTCCAGGTCCCTCTTTAGTTCTTACCTGGATGATTGCAAAGACCACCAGTTTGTTCTTCCTGATAATAAAAAACAATAACTAGCATTTACAAAGCACTTTAAAGTTGTCACACTACTTTATAAATATGAACTCATTTGATCCTCACAACAATTTTGTGTGAGGTATGGGCTATTGTCATCCTCAATTTTGCAATGAAAGAGTTTAAGTGACTTGCCCAGGGTCACACAGCTAATAAGTGTCTGATGCAGAATTTGGACTTGTCTTCTTGACTCCAGGTGTTGAAGGCAGAATTTGAACTCCAAGTCCTCGTCCTGGATAGCTAGCACCATCCAACTGCCTCTGATCTCCTCCCACTCCAATTCATCATCCACATAGCTAGAGCGTCTGACAATGTCACCCCCTTACTTAGTACAGACCAGTGGTTCCCTCTGATTCCCAGGATCAGTCAGACTCTGCTCTATTTAGCATTTTAAAAGCTCTTTCCAATCTGGCCCCTTCCTACATTTCCCATCTTCTAACACATTGTTCCCCTCCACATAGGCTCATTGGCGTCTACTGGTCTACACCCAGCACTCCATCTCCTTTTCCCCTCATTTCCCAGAAGCTGTTCTCGGTGCATGAATGTTCTTTCTTCATACTTCAGGTTCTTAAAATCCTTGGTTTTCTTCAGAGCTCACCTCATGTGCTGCATTCCATAGGAAGTCTTTTTTTATCACCACCTCTTCCCCCAGCTTTTGGGATGTCCTCCATTTCAAGAAAACCTTATGTCCATTTTGTAAATATTCTGTTTATATGTGCATGTGTATATGTTGTCTGTTGGAATGGAAGCCCCTTGAGGACAGTTTTGACTTTGTATCTCCACTCTGGCAAGTAGTCACAAACATTTAATAAGTGCTCATTGACTAGTCACTTAATTAGAATGCCTAGCTTCCTTAGAAGCTCAACTCAGTGTTGTATCTATTGTACACAAAGCCTGTCATGATCTGCTTACTGATTAGTGTTTGTTGCCTCTACCTCAAATGATCACGTATAATATGTATCTGTCTATAGGTGGCACCACACCCCTCCCCAGTGGAATGTAAATTCCTGGAGGCCCACAGAGACTCTTATTTTGCCTTTTTCATACCCCCATCACTTAGGATGGTGCCTGGTACATGGTAGGAGCCTTGTAATTGTTGATTGACTGATTGATCAGTCTTTATATCTAGCACAATGCCTTGCTCGGTTAATTAATTAATTAAATTAATAAATGCTTATTGGTTTGAATAATGACAAAAGTTGCATTTGTCCTTTCCCCTCTTTCATTTGAGAATCCCTGAGGCTCCATTCTGCATTGTGAATAATGACTTATCATTGCTGGAAGTGTAAGCCCAGAAACTTGGTGAGAGCCTGCCAGAGTCAGAAGTCAGAGTTAGCAGGTTATCCTTTGTTCTCAAAGAGGACAGAGCCGGGGTACATTGTGTCTGACTGTGACTGATCAGACCAATACAAGTTCGCAAGGCTCTATCCCACAAACAATTCATATGAGTATTTGGCTTGGAGGTATCTCTAAATTTGCACCTCTCACAGTTCTTTTGTGTTACTGCCATTCTGCTTGGCTCAGAGCACAGCGCCTTCTTACATACAGACACACCATCCTGGGAGGTCCTGTGCCAGTGTCTCCTATGCCTCACAATTGATACTAAAATTCTTCACACAAGAATGTCCTTGTATTGCTTCTTCTGACTTCCATGTGAGGGCCTGCCTTGTCTAAGTTCTCCATTAAAAAAAAAGACTTCCAAGTAGCTCCAGAGGCTGGGTTTGAACTCAGATTCTTCTGTTCCACAGGCAGCAGTCACTACCTCCTGTAAAGCTTCTCTCCAACCAGCCCTGTTTGGTAGATTCTTCAGGGATTGTTGTCCCCTCTCTATCCTAAGATGAAGAAACTGGGGTTGACAGAGGCTGAAGGGCTTGCCATGGTCATATGGCTGCTAAGTATTGGAGGCAGGATCTGAACCCAACACTTCCTGATTCTAGGTCTAGCCCTCCTACCACAGTATTTTTTTTTTAAATAATGACCTTTTATTGCGGTATGCCCTTTTAAACTATGGTCTCTCAAGAACATAGATTCTAGGAAATGGAAAGGAGAAGTCAGTCCTAACCACTGCATGAAGAAGAAAAACGTTGAGTAAGTCTAGAAAGGTAGACTGCGCCTAAAAGGGGAGAGACTTTTAATGCCAGACTCAGAGGCATTAGGGAGTCACAGAAGATTCTTAAGCAGAATAGTTACCTAGTAGCTAGTAAGACCTATGCTTTAGGAAGATTAGAATTTATTTGAGGAGGATGGAGCAGTTGAATCACAGAGACCGAGTATGAGGCTGTTGAAATAGTGCAGGTAAGATGTGATAAACTAGTGTGGCAACAATGTAGGTAGATATAAGGGAGCAGATACAAGAAGTATTGTGGAGGTAGAATTGACCAGACTTTGCAACTGTTTTGCTATAGGCGGCAAGATATGAGGGAGAAGGAACAGTCGAAGATGGCTTTGAGGTGGTAAAACCCAAGTTACCAAAAGGCCCAGTTTGGAGCAAAGAGATCTGTTGTTATTTTCCAGCCACTTGCAAAAAGGGACAAGATAAGTCTTCAAAGAAATATATGGTTACTGGGCCCCCACGGGGTGGGCAGCCTGAGGCCTTGAGGCTCCATGAGGATCTTCTAGGTCCTCAAGAGCAGCCCTTTGACTGAATCCAAACTTCACAAAACAAAGCCACGCTTGAGGACCTAGAGGCTTGAGGCCACAGGTTCCCCACCACTGCCCCATTCATTTAATGCACCCTAGCCTACAATATGCATAGAGCCCCTATGCAAAAGGAATGGGGCCAGATGAAAAAAATATAAAGGAAGCAAATTAAATCTAATTATATTTGTATATATATTAGGTGTATTAGTACATATAGGTGTATTAATCACCTATTTATGTGTAAGACCTTATGATTTAAGGCAGTGTGGCACAGAGAAAAGAAGGCAGAATTTGCAACCAGAAGACCTGGTCTCAAATTCTCTTTCTGATACCACCTGTACAACCTTGCTCAAGTCATTTCAACATTTCAGACCCCCAGTGTCTTTAGTTGTGAAATGAAGGAGTTGAAGTAACTGACGTCTGAGGTTCCCTCCAGCTCTAGACTCACCATCCTTTACTAGATAACCTTTAAAATCCCTTGTAGCTCTAAATCTATGGGGCTGTGATTTTAGGATTATTGTTCATTGAGTTTGTTCAGTGAACTCGGGCTTGTTCCTGACCTTCTGCTCCCCATGTGAGTTCCCTGCTGTGGCAGAATTCTTACACTAGGGATAAAAAAAGACAGGAGGAGTTTAAGCAAAGCAGATGTCAGTTTGTATTTCAGCTCTAGCCTTGCCCAGCTGTGTGTATCCAACTCTGTGGGTCTGACTCTGGTACACTTCTGTTCAGAGGCAGAATTGCTATGCCTGATTAGTTTCTCCTCCCATTGCTAGAGGGTGAGAATTGGTACAGCTGCCCATCACCCAAAGATTGAAATGGGGGTGGGGTGAAAGGGTCACCTGGCAACAAAGGGATTGGTTGGGAGGGGGAGTGGAAACAGGGGCATGGTGTTCCAGTTGGAAAGGCAACGCTGGCCTCTTTTCCCACAATGGGTTAGAACAATCCTGATTGAAAAGTTCCACGATCTCATGTGGGGCCAGGGACTGCCCTGTTTTCAAATGCTCAGAGTGCCTTTATAATGGTCTCATTTCCACTAACTATTCCCTCCTCATCTTAGGGAAGACCTCTGACATCACAAATATAAAGCAATGCCAGAAGACATGTAAACCACCAAGGCCTAGAGAGGTCAATTGACTTGCCCAATGCCCTGGCATGGCTACTAAGTCTGCCTGAGACCAGATTTGAACTCACGATTCCAGGACTAGCACTCTAACCATTGTACCACCTAGTTATCCTGGAAAACCTGGATTCAAATTCCTTTTCTAACATTTACTAGCTTTGTGAACGTGGGCAAGTTACTTAAGCTCTCTGAAACTCAGTTTCCTCATCTGTACTATGGGGATAAAAAATGTAAGAGGCTGCCTGGCATAGTTGATATAGGGTCAACCTTGGAGTCAGGAAGACCTGAGTTCAAGTCCTGCCACTAACACAATATGAGCTATGTGACTCACTTCTCATTGTTCCAAGTAATCCTCTAGGACTAGAGGGGCCAATTTGTATCAGTAGAGGTGATTTTCACACTAGGAGGTTCCTACATGGATGAATTTATAATACTAGACCCCCTTCCAAAAAAAGTACTTACAAGGACCTACCTCAGGCTTCCTGTGAGACTCAGAGGAGATGATGTGTTTAAAACACTTTGCAAAAACGTTATGTAAATGCCAGTTGTTATTATTGGCTGCAGGGGAGCTAAGTAGAAAAAAAATGGTTGGAACCCAGCTGTGACTACGAAGAGAAAATATACACCAAGGGCTTGATAACATAAGGGCAAAGTAATGAGTAGCTTTTGTCATTGTGCTGAACCTAAAGCTGGGGTCTCTGGGAGAAGTCCTAGTTATATAGACTTCTAAGAGAGTCCCCAGCTGAGGCTCCAGTCAAAGGTTGTCTCTGAATTGAGTGACATACATTTGAAAATGCATAAGCCAAAGGAAGGGAGCAAATCATGACTGTCTTCTGTCTAGCTTTCCTTGTATCCAAACCACAACTACAATTCTCTGTCCTAGTCTTGTGTTCTTTGATCAAATGAGATATTTGTAAAGTGCTTCTCACAGTCACTGATACACAGTAGGCATTTAGTGTTTTTTTTCTCTTCTTTAGAGATCCCTGACCTTCCTATTGCTTGCTTCTGCAGCCGATATGAAACAATTAAAGCAGAATAATATGAATTTTGATCATTTGACTTCTTACAGTCAGTCATTTGATTGATTGAGCATTGACCTCGTGTCTAATACTGCACTGAGCAGCACAGATTTAGGAGTGAGGGCAATATAATATGCATTCGCTACCCTACCAGTTTTTCAGAGTCCTCAAGAAGGTAGTTGGGGAGAAAAAAGACACACCTAGCCTTGAGCAAGTCCCTTCAGTTCTCTAGATCTAAGTTTTTGCATCTGTAGAATGGGTTCCCTTTCTGCTCAAGCTCAATGGTCCTATAAACCGCTGGGAACAACATGTAACTGTCCATCAGTGAGTGCTGAATTGAACAGAAGTAAAGAATTGCATGTAAGTACTGTAGGAGTTCAGACAAGGTCAAGGCCAATCAAGGCACAAGTAGACAGAAGAAACTTCTTGGAAGAGATGGTGATGAATAACCATTAGGCCATCCTCCCTGAATTCTTTACAGGAGTTGAGTCAGCACAAAGACAGACATTCTTTTGGGTTTTTCATTCAGTACTTTAACTGAGTGAGATTCTTCTTTGGGCACTAGTCTGGAAGCCAGTAGACAAGAATTTTAGTGCCAGTTCTGACACTAACTTACTGTGTGACCTTGAACAAGGTCCTTTTCAGTGATCTCTCCAGGTTCCTGTTCTATCTATAAAATGGGCTAGGTCTTTTCCAATTCTTGAGTAGTAATTATAGTCTATATTTCTAGAGTGAGTTTCATGAGGGCAGTCACCATGCCTTAATTATTAATTTTTATTTTTAATCATTAATTATTCATTAATCTTGATTTTATTTTGGCCAACCTCACTAGGCCCCTGGGCCTCATCTGTGAAATAAGGGTATTGAGTTAGGTTATCTCTTAAGGTCCCTCTAGCCCTGGCTTTATTACCTTATGATCCCAAGGGTCCCTTCAGTACCTTGTACATGGGAAGATCCTTGGAAAGTACTCTGTTGAATGGAATTGATATTCAGGCTCAATCACACATATAAACCACTTTCAAAAGCATGAAACCCCAAACAATAGCTATTCCATTTGGATATCATAAAAGAGGTCTCCTAAAGCAAATAATCTTTTTTTTCTCATTATACCTCTGATGCAGTCTGTGAATTGAATTGACGAAATACATTTAAATCAGAACAATATGTTTCCAATTTTGGCTCTGGCTTACATAAAGCACCTGTGCATCTCATTATAGTTTCTCCCAATTATTGTCCCTCCTCTCTTTGGCACCAAAAGAGTCCTTGCTAAAGGGTTCATTTGTTTACATGCTAAAGTATGGTAATTAGAATAGTGATAGCTCTCTAATGCTACTTATTCCAAGCATTTAAAAGGCCAAGCATTTCCTCCTCAAGAGGAAAGTTATCAGTTATGGGATTTTTTTTTCCCCAGAAGAGAAGCCTATGCACATTGAAAACAATGAAGATACACTAAATCTCATTTCACAGATATTGGCTTAATTGAAATAGTGGAATTAGCCATGTTTGATGCAGACCCTCCTTGATACTTCATGATTGCTGTCATTTGGCATTTTATCCAACAAATGTTTGCAGTCACTTTGGAGGATCAGATCATAAACTGTCCCTAGTGACAGTATATTGGGTAAGGTAGATAATGAATAGGAGCTAATGTGGTATTTTTCATGTTATAGAATTATAGAATTGTGAAACAGTTAAAGAATTATGCAGCAGCTAGGTACGGGCCCAGCCTCAAACTTATCTGTATGAAAATTTTAACCCAGTCAGTTTTTCTGACTTAGGCCTCTTCTGCCATCCTTTCAGCCCTGTGGTTATCTACTCCCAGGGAGGAGGCAGAGGTAGGCAAAACTTAATTGACTTAACGCTATCATCAGATCAGCTTTCACCCTTTTGCATTTCGTGTATTTCCTGAATTTAAGCAATCCACCAGCCTCAGCTTTCCCCATTAGCAGAGATTACAAATGTGAGTCACCACACCTGACCTCTGAGACTGCTAGTTTAAGAGAAGGTACCAGTCTGCATTGGCAGAGGAATTTTCCTGGCTTGGAGTTCCCTATATCAATGATATCACAGACCTAGTCCCAATTCTGAGTGAAATTCAGGTGTTGGAGAAATCAGATCTGATGCAGCAACTGTCACATTCATTCTGTTCATGAAAGAAAGCAAGACTTTATTACGGGTCATAGGTACATCTCTACATCTCTACACAATAAGAAATAAATATTTCTAAAGAGCAACATTTTACATGTGTCAGTCAATAAACTAAATGAAGAACCTACTATGCGCTTGCTAAGCACATACTAAGCACTGAAGAGACAAAGAAAGGCAAAAAGACAGCTTCTGCTCCCAGAGAGGTCATAGTTTCACGTGATATGATGAGCAATACAGAATGTTAGCTGAAAAGTGTCTTCAGGATCATTTAATACAAAAAAAAAATTACTGTAATCTCTTTACACCCTGTTTCTCAGAATAGTAAGGAGATGAGAAGTTCCAGTTGTGTTCCAAGACAGTATTACTTGAGATAAGGGTAGAATGCTATGGTGTGATTTAAGGGATTCCCTCCCCCCCAAAAAATCTCTCTCTTTTCTTCCAAAATTTCCATGGTTCACCAGATATCTAAAATTCTCACCCACAGGCTGTGTTCACAGATGTTCATGGATACTATTAGTTCTGTATCTGCTGAATTATGGGTTGAATAGGCTTTTGTAGACTAGCCTGGGAACATAACCATTATCTATAACAATGCTTATATGGAGAAGAATGCCTTCCAAGTTCCAACTCATCAACTTAAAAACTTATACTCTTAACAGTTCAGAGATACTCTTAACAGTTCAGAGAAAGAATACATAAGGGAGATCCAGTTCCTGTAGATGGCAGCATTGAAGGTTAAAATTGGGTTGGGAAGGCCAACAATCCATTAACCCATTTGAGCCATTAACATGTTACCTGAATCAATTTAGCAATGTAGTCCTAGAAAAAAGAAAACTCTTAAATTTTTGAGGGTATAGGTGTTAACCAATGACAATGTCACAAATCCATAAGACATTGCGTTGCAACTAGATTTACTACAAGAGAAATGAACATATATATGGAACCCAAAGAGTACACAATCTATACAGAACTTTTTATATTTATGACAGTGTGTGTTCGTCCTTAGTTGCTGAAGAAGATCATGCCATCAGAGAAATAATGACATGACTTGCACTTGACTTTGTTTTGAGTGAGGGAGGGCTGTGCAGGTCACCAACCTCACTTCTCCAGAGCCATCTGAATCCAGTGACCAGATATTCATCAGGATGACTGGAGATGACCCAGAATGAGGCAGTTGGGGTTAAGTGACTTGCCCAAGATCACACAGCTAGTAAGTGTCAAGTGTCTGAGGTGAGATTTGAACTCAGGTCCTCCTGACTCCTGCACTGGTGCTGTATCCACTGCACCACCTAGCAGCCCATATTTATGATAGTACAGGAAAAAGAAAAGGAGGAAACAAAAATCTCCACCTAAAGGGGTATGTAATAGGAGAAGGAAACATGCAGTAAAAGTAGGAAAAGGACACAAGCCCTCCCAAAGAGGAGGAGCAAGGCGATGGCAAAAGGGGCATTCCTTTCCCTTGGGAACTGCTAGACCATGAAGATAGTACAGTCTGCTTATCCACAAGGATCCCAGCTGCACAAGCAGTTGCTCAGCCTAGTGCAGACTGACTGCTTCCTAACTTGATTTCCAAGGACACACAGGGAGTCCAGCTTTGGATGCAAACAACAAATTATGTCAGCTCAGGGTTGGGAGGGTCTTTTTCCTTGACACATGCATACTCTGGTCCAATGTTTCTGGAAGATATGACAACTCAAAAAGACAAAATCAGAGGACCCTTTAACATTCCTTAACACAGGAAAGGGCTAAAGAATGGGGTGCTACCTGGGAGGATAAACCCAAATAGATTACCCCAGTGGTGTGTGGGGATCAGCTCAAGGTAGATATAGGGACATTGTTGCTGTATGTTCTCATATTGATTTTTTTTTTGACTAGGTAAAAAAAGCCATTCTGTGGTTCATCTCTTACCCATTCTTAATTACTGAAAGGGTGCTGCCTCAGAAACTTAAAAGCATTAGAAAAAAGTAGAAACTACACACAAAGAAATGAACCTTGCTGAAAGCCACCCTCACCTATATCAAAATTTTGCCTATTAATATTGTCCAAATGTTGTTCTTTGCTTGTATTTGAGCTTGGAAATACATGATATTCCTGAACAGAAAAGAAATATGTTTGACCAGGCCTATATGAGGAGCAAGTATCATCTGAGATTGCATAATGTCTTAAAAATAGGTCAGTAAGAAAATGATTTATGTTGCCTTATTAATGTCAAAATATCAGAGATGAGGATAGTTGAGTATAAAATTTCATATATTGTTAGATTTTTTCAATGTACGTAATTTTGATAATTTTATCTGAAAAGAAATGAGGAAGAATTCAAGAAATTTAAACAAAATGAAAGATTACTGAAAATCCATTTTTAAAAAATGTCTCTCAAGTCCAAAAATTCCAAAAGTTTAAAAGAGGAGAGGGTTGAAATTTGGATTTTTTTTAATTAAATGAAATTTTTTTTCAGTTAATCTATTTTCTCACTCCATCTGAAAGAAAAAATAAAACATAACTCTCGTAACACATGTATAGTCAAGCAAAACTAACTCTCACACTGATCTTTTTAAAAAAATAGATACATTTATCTCTACCTTGAGTTTTCTCTGAAGGTGGAATCCTGATTGGTCACAGCACTAATCCGACTTCTTAAATCTTCAAAATGGTTTATCTTTACAGTGTTACTATTACTATATAGTAAGTTTTTTTCCTGGCTCTGCTTACTTCACTCTGCATCAGTTCACATAAGTTTTCCCAGGTTTCTGCAACCCTCCCTTTTGTTATTCCTTGCAGCATGATAGTATTCCATTACATCATTCAGCCATTTACCATTTGAAAGACAGTCCCTTAGTTTCCAGTTCTTTGTCACCACAGGAAGAGCTATAATTTTATACATATGTGTCCTTTTTTCTCTTTCTTTTATTTCTCTGGATATAAACATAGGAGAAGCATCATTAAATCTAAGGGTCTACATAATTTAATAACTTTTGGGGTTGATTCCAAATTACTTTTCAGAATGATTAAACCAATTGACAGTTCTACCAATAGTGCATAATAAATGTGCCAAAGCTCCTTCAACGTTTGTTATTTTCCTTTTTTTTTTTTGGGTCAACTTTGCCAATATGATGAATGTGAAAGAAAATGTCAGAATTTCTTTAATTATTAGTGATTTGAAGCATTTTTATATGGTTATAGGTATCTTGGATTCATTTGGAAAACTGTTCATGTCCTTTAACCAATTATCAACTGGGAACCTTTATCAAAGAAACTTGCTATGAAATTTTTTTTCCCCTCAGTTATCTGGTCCTTTGTAATTTTAGCTGCATTGGTTGTACACAAAAACTTCCAAATTTTATGTAATAAAAATTTTCCATTTTATCTTTTTTGATCCTTTTTATCCAGTTTGGTCAATAACTCATCTCCTATAAGGTAATTTCTTCCCTTGGTCCTTCAAATTGTTTATGATGGTCACCCTTTTTTGGTCAAAGTTACATCTCCATTTAGAGTTTATGATGGTACACAATGTGAGATTATTTGTCTGTACCTGGTTTATGACAGGCTGCTTTCAGTCTTCCTAGCAATTTTTTTCCAATAGTGAGTCCTTACCCCTAGAAGTTGAACTATTTCAGCTTATCAAATACTAAAGTACTGTGTTCATTTGCTTTGTACATCATGTACCTATCAAGCACTCTAATTCTTAACACTTAACTTCCTTATAGTCCAGTTTGATATCTCATACTAGTAAGCCTTTTCCTTCCCACTTTTTTCCTTTAAAATTCCCTTGAGATGCTACATATTTTGTTCCTCCAATTGAATTGTTACTATTTTTTTCCACCTCTATAAAGTGATCCTTTAGTAGTTTGATTGATAGGGCACAATAAATGCTTATTCTCTCAATTTCTTGTCTTAACCTGGCATTTTTAGCACTATACAAAGAGTAGCAGTGATAATATACATCCTTGCTTTACTTCTGATCTTTTTGGAAAGGCTTTTTCCCCCATTACATATGATTCTGATTGGTTTTAAATAGATACTGTTTATCATTAAGAGAAAGTTTATTTGTTCCCGCCATAAGATGGAAAGGGCAGCTGGGTGGTACAGAAGGTAGAGTACTGGCCCTAAAGTCAGGAGGACCTGAGTTCAGATGCGACCTCAGGCACTTACTAGCTGTGTGACCCTGGGCAAGTCACTTAACCCCTATTGCCTCCAAAAAATGAAGAAATAAGACTTGAAACCAATGCCCCTGTTTAACATCAATGCAGAAATTTTTTAATATATTAACAAAGAGACTACAACATATCACAAAGCCTATACCAGGAATGTAGAGTTAGTTCAGGTTCAGGAAAACTATCAACATAATAGATCATATTAATAACAAGAAACATTGATCTCGAGAGTGAAAAAAATACCCTGAATCTGTGAATTCTTATCCTTTAGCCACTTGTTAATATTTTATCTAGAGTAACCAGGACACGGAGAAGTCTGAAGCCATATCATCTGAGATAAAATTGGATGAATTTGGAACGTTGGGCCTGAAAAAGAGATGTTTGAAAGATAGCTGTTATGTAGGAGAGAGTATAGCCAAGGGTCACAATTTGCTGAGGATACAATAGGGCCTACACTCTGCTTTTGTGCTGTCTGGAAGTTAAGAATTGCCTCTACATTTTAAAATACAATAAAATTTTATTTTAAAATGTAAAAACCATTCTTATCTCACAGGCTACAAATACAGTCAGCAGCCCTGACTATCACTGGTGAACTCCTCAAATTTCCTGTTACTTTCAAGGATAGAACTAGGAACAAAAGGGAAAAAATTATAAGGAGGCAGATTTTGGTTCAATCCAAGTGAAAAAAACGTTCTCCCAAGAGGTCACATTGTGAAACATGTTCTCTTCAGAGGTATGCTAGAGCCATATTGTTAAATTTCAGGTGTGAGCATTGACACCTCAGAAATTGCAAATATAGAAATCAGGCTTTTGTTTGGCTTTGCCTTGTTGATTGTCTAGAATTAAGAAAGTGATGGAGAAAAATATTAATAATGCAAATGGATTTTTAAAGTGCGTCATGTTTCTGAGAGTGGATTGTGAAGCACTCATCGCTGTTTCTCCATCACTACTAGTATTAGATGACACCCATGTAGGTGGGGTGTAGTTGAAGGATTTCCATGTTGATGAGATTAAGTCCAATGACTTCTTACAGGAGGTTCTATCCCATTTTAAGTTTCCATGATTATATGAACTAGGAATTATTTGGTATGCTGTTACGTTACTGTTCATTTTCTGGCTCTATATTATTACAGAAAGAAGGGTGACCAGATTGGTCTTTTATTTGAGAAGGGGGAAAAAAGTGAAGTCAGGAACCTGCAAAGAAATCTCACTTGTTTCTGAGTCTCCTTTTTCCAACATTTTTGAAAAGTCATTAAAGGTTGCTTATTTTACTCAAAAAATTGATCTCTAGCTTTTGCAAGTAGCATTTAACCAAAAAACACTACGCCAGGAATTTTCTGTACTCTGAGGAGATCAAAGAGAGGAAAAAGACCCATATGTATAACAATATTTATTGTATTATAATTATGAAGAACTGGAAACTATTCCCCATCTCTTGGGGTGGCTAAGCAAAGTATAGTATAGGGATATAATGGAATATTATTGCATATATAAAATGGCAAAAGGAATACTTTTAGAGAAACTTAGGAAAGAAAACACATGAACTAATTCAGAGTGAAGTAAGCAGAACAAGGAGAAAAAATATACACAACAATTGCATTATGAAGAAAAATAACTTTTGAGAGATTTGCAAAGACTTGAACGATGCAGGGACTGGTTATAGTTCTAGATGACTGATGCTACTCACCTCTAGACGGAGGTAATGATCTCAAGCTAGAATAAGACAGTTTCAGACAGAGTCAATGTGGGAATTTACTTTGCACAATTCTATGTATTTATGACAAGGGTTTTATTTTTCTTTTCTTTTTTCCAATGCGGAGAGCAAGGTTAGGAATACAGGGTAGGATAGAAATAAGATATGGAAGGGAAAAGGAAATAAGGATCACTTGAGCATTTTTTTTTAAATGTGTGGAAGAAAATAAAAGAAAGCCAGAAAAAAGCATGAACAGGATAGATTCATGTATGGAACTTACAGAGGGTATCCCAAAAGTCAAGTGTAGTTTTAAGCTATTAAAACTTCGGGGGTATAATTTGGGGGTACATTTATATGTACAAATATCTTTTTTTCTGCCATGTATATGGAAATGCCTGTTTTATTTATGTCTCATTAAATTCAAAATAAAAACAATTTTTATAACTTTAAAAAGGATAGAATCCATAAGTGGAAAGGTCTCCATTGTTAGCACAGTTAATGATGTTTGAGATGTTGTAATACCAAAAGTCACAATATTTTTCATAACTTTAGCTATTTGAATAAAATAACCAATTTCCCACCCTTACCCCATGCCATCTCAGGATGATCCTGGGTTCTCAGAGGTTATGCCAGCAGACTTCAAATTCTCACAACTCCTACTAAGCTAGGAAGGCTTTGAGGATGGGTCGGGTATGGTCCGTATGCCTGCAGTCTGAGGACCAGACTAGATAACCTGAAGATATTACCACCCAGGCTATTGCTGGGTTGTGAAAGCTTAGGTCCTAGCAACTCTTAAAGACCATCTATCTACCAAAATGAGAGGAGGATGGCAGCTTTCATGGGTGGAAGAGATGCTTACCAAGCAAATTACTTATCTTCAAGTATTCAAGTACTCTTTTTAAAAAGATTACCTCCAGTATTAAAAAAAAAAGTTTGCTTATCCTGGGATAAAAATAAGGTAGGTGTTCAATTTTCTACATTTATTAGAATATGTACTGTTACATTATGTGGTTCATCTGAACACCTTCTTTGCTATCCCTAGGAAATTATCTTGTTCATGGAAATTGAAGTATAAATTAGATATGTTATTGTCATCTCAGTTTGCTGTTATTCTGCTCTAAATCAATTCTTCCTCTTTCTTACTCATTTTTTTTTTATTTTAGGGGAAGATCATTATCTAAGTTGTGTTGCTAGAGTTGGGTTTTTTTTTTTAGGATACTGAAAATGAATTCTTTTTTGTCTATCTGATTTTGGTTCTCTTTAAGAATGATGGATGAACAACATCTGATGATTTGTTGAATGGCAGTCTCATGATATATTTTGGAGAAAGGGAGGGAGGAAAGAAGGAAGGGAGGGAGAGAGGGAAACAAAGAAGGAGGGAAGGAAGGGAAGAAGAAAGGAAGGAGGGAATGAAGAAGAAATCAAATAGACATTTATTAAGTACCTACTATGTGCCAGGCGCCAAGCTAAGTAAACTCTTTACAAATATATCTCATTTGATCCTTGGATACGTCTTGGGAGGTAAACAAGGGTGCCTGATAGTAGGGGTTTCTGGTACTCTGTGATGTTAGTACTATGGGTGACCCTCTCACCACTGCTAAATATTAGCTCCCCCACAATCCATCATGGGTGATTCTTTAATTCAATTCAATAAGCCTTTAATAAGTGCCTGCTATTCATAAGGTGCTGTGCACTAAGCACTAGGAATGTTTGGTGACTTACATTAGACAGGAGAGATAATACATGAATAGATATAAGTAAATAGAAAAAATTCAGTGAATACAAGAAAACACAGGGAGAGAGCCCTAAATTGACTTCATTGTGGGTTCAGTAAATCCTTTTTGACTTTCTGTGTTTCTGTTTAACATACTTAAGTAGGAACAGAGAAGCTAGAGGGTGAGAGGTAAACCAAGGCTGGAGTTTGGCAAGGCCTAAATAATTATAAGATGGGGAGGCAGGCATTAAAAAGTCAAAAATAGAGGACAATATATTACTGAACTAGTCAACTATATAGAGTCAAAACCATGAAAGGACAAAAGGGAGAACAGAATGGACTGAAAAGATAAGGAAAGATGGAAGGTCTAAAAGTTACAATGAGGTTAAAGAGTAAACTTAGGAAAGATAAGATGAAAAGATTAAAGGCTATTCAGGAATCAGTATCATGGAAGTATGGGAATAATGGAGGATGGTGGGCATTAATAATTTTTTCATGAAATTTTCTATAGGGGACAGTGTCTCTCGGGCTTATTCTTTTGAAGTCTTTAAGATACTCTTCTGAGGCTACTTATTTGTTGTCCCTCATCTTTGCTATGTGGCCAGCATACCTCCTTTTTTTGGTTATACATGTATAGAATATCAACAGTCTGTTTTGAGAATGTCCTTGTAGTGGTTATTATCATTAGATCAATTTCCTTGGCATTGTTGTAGATTTCTCTAAATAAGCTTGTGTTCCTTGTGTTTAAGAATGCTTAAAGAACCTTGCCATCAACAGAAAATCTTTTGATTGGAGCATCAGAAGCAATGATGTAAATTGTGTTTCTAAAGTCATAGCATTATAACTCTAAGGGGACTCAGAGGCCATCTAATCCAAGTCCTTCATTTTCCAGATGAGGAAACTGAGGTCCAGAAAAATAATTAATTTTTGCCCTAGTTCACACAAGTAGTATGTGGAAACTGGAAGACCACTCATTGGGTTTGTTGTAGAAGGGATTCTTATTTCACCTACAGGTTTGATTAGATGGTCTAAGGCCCTTTCCAATACTGAGATAATAAGTTTGAATATTGAGGATCCACCTCCTTGCAGAGAAGTGATGGACTGAGAGTTCAAAATGAAACACATCTTTGGATATGGCCATTGTGGGAATTTGTTTTGCTTAACTATTTGCTAGAAGAATTAACAGGTTGGTTCTTCAACTCATTCTTCAAATCAGATGTCAAAAGACATCTCTTAGGCTTCTCTCACCCCATTCTTAAAGGCATTCTCTGATTTATGAAGCCTTAGGTTAGCTATAAATGGCTGTTGAATGTATATTACATTTGTCTCTTGTGATTTTCTTATTGCTCATGTAGGATGCAGGTCTATTAGCCAAGCTGCAGCCAAAATTGATGTTGACTTTGATTATGATGGACCTCTGATGAAGACTGAAGTTCCTGGACCTAGATCTAGAGTGAGTTGACCATATCTGGAATGTGTGAATTGGGAATGTATTTAGAAGAGGAGATCATGAGGCTTGTAAAGAAAAAGAAAGAAATGATAAAACTCAGATCATAACCACCCATACTGTCAGCTACCTGCAGGATAGCCTGTGTAGAGGTATTGAGTGTTAGGTGGAGCCAATTTTCAATAGATCACCCTATAATCTGGTAGTCAACTCCTATCCCTTTTTAACCCAGGTCCATATGCAATAAAAAACATAAATAATAAACAAATTCATTGTTAGAATCATAGACTAATGAGGCTGAAGAAAAAATTGAAGACTTCCTCCCTTCCATCTTGACTTTGCCAATTATAGTCAACTCTCTGCTCTTCATAGACTTTACTTAGTTTGTATACCATCCAGGTGCTTTGCTTTAGTTCCTCTCTGTATTAGCTTCTCTACTACAGAATGGGAAAAGGAAAACCAAAGCAGAAGAAACAAGGGCTTATCAGTTTTGTTGCCTGTTAGCAGCAGGTATGGGGGCCTGCTCATGTAATCCTTGTTGATTGACAGCTATGATAAAAGATTTGACCAAGGAGAAGGCTGTAACCATTGACCCTAGTCTAGACCTACCAGCTCACCCATCACAAATGCTACTTAACCTGGGACAAATACCTAGTGATGGAGTAGATTTTATACACCCTTATAGTCTACATATAATTGCTTCTTCCAAAATGCTCCAACCAGAAGGATGAGAGGATATAATGGAAAGAGTACTGGCTCTAAAGTCAGAGGGCCTGAATTCAAGCCCTACCTCAGACTCTTACTTACCTGTATATACTTTGGACAGTTCATCTAACCTCCCCAGGTTTGTTTCCTCGTCTCTGCAATGAAGGATTGTACCACATCTCTGAGGTCTGTGATTGTATGAATGCCAAAAACCTTGTGGTTGGAGGCCAGTACCTTTATCAGCAGACGATCAAATGGTTTCCAAAACAATTCTGATGTGAGCACGTTATCTAAAGATAACTTTTGAATCCAAGAATCTGGAAAAGTTGTGTTTCTAAAATAGAGCCAAGGCCTGGAGCCCCTGTAAGCAGCCCCCTCATCCCCACCCCTGCCACCCAACTCTAAAGGGGTCAGAATTAGAAAGAATTTCTGGGTGACAGCACTGTGTTCTTTGTCATGAACAAGGTGGTTTCAGCAACCGCTTTCCTTGCCTGTGTCCCTTTCCCCCTACTCCTCCTACCCATTTTAGATTGGATATAAAAAAGCTTGCCTAACAGAAGATCTATGTGGCACCAAGTCCCAGTTAATATTAATTTTCTCAAATCCTCATCCTTCCTCTCTGAAACTACTTTTTATTGTGTGTTAAGTTGGCTATTGAATTGTTTTACACTTATTGTCCCATCTTCTGATAGTCATAAAAGTGATGTCCTGCTTCCTAGTAAAAGTCCTGATTCAGCTTTCTGCAATAATGGTTTTTGTTTTTTGCTTTCAGGAATTAATGAAGCAGTTGAATGGAATTCAGGTAAATTGTCTGTGGTCCATCCCTTTTTTGACCAAAATTTCATGTTTCTGAATTGGCAATTTGACCATATGCTTATTTAATGACTTTTTCAAATGCCCCTTTCTGGAGGGAGTTAGGACAATTGATGTTGGGACAAAAGGACAGCAGCTCCAGCCACTGGCCCCAGTGAGGGTCCTGCCCACAGGCAGCATGGAAATTCAGGAAGAGTCACAAACTCTTGACTCCTGTTTGAGGCTAGCCTGTTATGTGAAGACTGATTTTAAATCTGTGTATTCTCGAAGGAGGTGAAAGCAAGAAAGTCAGGGGAAATTTCTTTGTGGTAAAGTAGTATGATTAAGGGGGGGAAGCAAGGCCAGGGGTGTCAAGTGATCCTAAGTGACCTTTCTTGAGAAAGTTGTCTAGGCTGGGCTGTGCTTCTGCCTGAGGTTTTGGGCATAGAGAGCACCAAAAGGATTCAGTGATGATAGCTTTTGTCACAAGGTCATTACATCTGTTTCCTAGCTGTTCTCTTGTGCATGCTTCTATCAGATGTTGCTTTCACAGTTCAGACACCTGTGAACCACTCTGTCCCCTTCTTCCTCCCCTAACCCAACACATAACACCACGTACACAGAGATGTCTCATCTGAGCCTAGGAATGGAGTCATCTGTTTCTAAATTAAAAAACAAATGCACTAAGTTTTACTATTACAAAAATAAAAAGGAGGCATTTGGCTCTTGGTGTTTTGACCTGACTCATTCTGCTGCAAATTTTAGCAGCTACACACACGCACTTGCTTCCGTTTAGATTAAGTATAGATTTGGGGTATATGTAAATCCACAGATCATAGAGACATATCACGTATGTAAATTAAGGGTTTTCTAGGGACATAAATAACCTTCAGAGAAGAGTGGCTGCCATCGTCCCATCCTTATCAGAGTCAGACACTGGGATAGATGAACCACTGATACTATCTAGCATGGCATTTTTGATACTCTTATTTATATGTCAGCTTTAACTGGGGTTGCAAGTAGAAACTAAGAATTGGAGACTATTTTCTACTTAGCTAAACAGTCTACCATTCTGCTGTGGGATGCTCTGTCTATATGGTGTAGTCTGCTTTGTCTTTTAGACTGAATGCAGGAAGAATCTGAAAGAACTATAGTTATTTATGATACTTGAATATAGGCTATATATTACAAGGTGTCTCAAAATTCTGAATAAAATCTCAAGTTATTATAGTTTTGAACTGTACTCAGTCTTTTGTTAGAGAACATTGCCCAGTATCTGTTCTGGATTTGTGTGTGAAACCATGTCCTCTTATTTAAAACTCATTGATTAGAACAGATTGTTCTAATAATTTTTTTACCAATAAAAAAATACAAGGTTGACTGTGGATGGACCTGAAGTTACAGAGTTATGATAACCCTAAATTAGTTTCTCTCCTTTTCCAAAAGAATGCAGAATCTGTTCATTTCTTCTGCAACTACAATGAGAGCCGAGGAAACTATCTGGTGGATGTGGATGGCAACCGGATGTTAGATCTTTACTCTCAAATTTCCTCCCTTCCTATAGGTAAGTTTCAGAAAAGATGGGCATCATTGGTCACAAGGGGGAATATGTATAGGTATATAGATGAATCAGTACAAATGGAAACCAATTCAGCATGCTCTGTTACTAGTGAAAAAAAGTACTGCATTATTTACCAGGGACTAATAAATTTTTTGCAGATTATCCAGGTCTCTTTTGAAGCTAGTTGACCTGGGACAAATCCCTGAACTCCCTCAATGGCAGAAAAGAAGTCTTGATACACATTGACACTCACTAGTTGTGTGACTTTGGGCAAGTCATTTAACCCCAGTTGCCTTATCCTAGGCCATCTCCAGTCATCCTGATGAACATCTGGTCACTGGATTCAGATGGCTCTGGAGAAGTGAGGCTGGTGACCTGCACAGCCCTCCCTCACTCAAAACAGAGTCAAGTGCAAGTCAAAGTCAAGTCATGCAAGTCATCATTTCTCTGATGGCATGGTCTTCTTCGGCAACTAAGGACAAACACACACATCACTACAGCGTCATTAACTTTATTAAATATGTACATATAAAACAAATTGAAGACATGGTCTCCAGAAAGCAAGAATTTAACATTTAAGCTAGATAACACTGGCAGAGACCTACCTTGATATGACTAAACAAATTTAACAAACATGTTTGTTAAAGAACTGAATTTCAATTAAATATGTAAATTGAATTCAGTGCAACAAATTGATAAGAGCTCTGGATTAGGTGCTCAAATAATTAAATCCTAGGTCTGGCTATCCAATTGAGCAAATCATTTAGCTACAGTAAAGGTTGAATTACCTTGGTTTTTTTTGGTACTATGCACGTGCAAATTTTCGATTTTGTAGAGTTTAGATATAGGGTAGAGATTTCATTTAAACTTACATATTGTGCATTTTGTGATCCCCTATAAATAATCCAAAAAGCCTGTTAAGGCTTGAAGGGGAAAAAAAAAAGATGGGTATCAAATCTGGCCTTTCTTTTGGCTTCTTAATCCTGCACAAATACATTGATCCAGTGGATACCCCCTTACGGCAATCATATCCCTTATCCCGAGCTCACTGCTATGGTTTCCCATCTTATAAGTGAGCCTTGCTATTACTGAAGGGCCCAACTAAATATATAACATTCAGGTCTCATATGGAAATGTTTTTTTAGCTCCAGGAAACTGTGATGTGTCAATCTCAGCTGGGAGACTTGCTTTGGAGTTAATGAATGCTTTTTAAATATTTTTTTCAATTGAGTCCTTGCTAAATTTAAAGACCTGTAGGCTGAAGAGCTGGTGAAGAATGTGCCCTCAAAGATAGCACAGGATGGTGATGGCAGTGATCATTTTTGGCTGTCCTCCCACCCACCATTACACCCACACTGGCCTGAAGATATTCCTCCTTAAACTAACTTGGCCTTCCACACTCCTGCATTTATTGAGGACATTACCTCAAATATATTTACTTGCCATCAAAAGACAATAAGGAGCTATCGGGTAGAGAAATTGAGGTGATGTAGCAACTAACTGCTGGAAATTCAAGCACAAGAATCCATCATTAATTGAGGGTGCATGGGTGTTTACAAAATTTTCAGATTCAACAGTTTTTGAATTTCTTCTCTTTTAAAAAACTCAATCCATTGAATTAAATTAATTTCTTCTCAAGTTTGCAGATAGCTTCCACTGTAGCATCATAGACTTAGAGCTTGAAGAGCCCTTCCTTACAGGTCCAAGCTCCTCATTTTTTTTAAAGAGGTGGAAAATGAAGCCTAAAAGGTTAAGGGACTTCACTCAAACAATAAGCATTTATTAAGTCCTTATTTTGTGCTAAACACTGCCTTAGATAGTAGTGGTACAAAAGTGAAAAGTAAGATAATCTTTATCCTCAGTGAACTTCCCCAAGGCCACCAAGGCACTAAGTGGCAGGGAAAGGATTTGAATTGTCATCTGACTCCAGATCGAAGGCTCAAGATTTGACTGATTCACTAGTAGAAAAGAGTGACTGAGTGAATTTTCAAGCTGTCTTCCAGATCTACCCCTCTTAGAATTATAAGACAATTTAGTCTTAAGAGTTGGAAGAGATCTTAAAAATGTAAAGATCTTACATTTACACCAATCCTGAGAGCTGGTTACTCAGTCTGTGTTCAAACACTCAGTGATGGGGTATTCATTATTTATTGAAGTAGACCAGGGGTGGGGGACCTGCAGCCTTGAGGCCACATGTGGCCTTCTAGGTCCTTGGGTACAGCCTTTTGACTGAGTCTATTAAGGGGATTTGTTCTGTGAAATTTGGATTCAGTCAATGGGCCACACTTGAGGACCTAGAAGGTCACTCAACTGTTGAAGTGGAGTATTCCATTTTTGGATGGCTCTGATTTTTTTGTTGTCAAAACATAAGAAACAAAACTTTTAAAGAAGCATTGAGTCCTTGCAAATATAAAGCACCATTTATATAAAACTTTTGAGACCGTGCACAGTGACTTGAGGAACACCGGATGGAAAGGCTGAGCAGGAGTGATTACCCTTCTACTTCTTAATACCTTTGTATTCAAATCTCCAACTAGATTTACCTCCAGATAGACTCATTTTCATCCTCAGAATTTTATCCAGACCACTACATAGAAGATTAGTGGGCCATGCCCCATCATGCCAGGTTGGAACTTTAGTGCCTAGGAAGGAATAGACAAAGGCAGCTTTGCACAGTGTCATATATTTTCCATAAGGCTTTCATATCCATCATCTCATTTGAGTCTCAAAACATCCTTGCAAGGAAGGGCTATGTAGTTGTGTGCATGTGCATGCTCCCACATGGGAATGGTGCATTTTCTTACTGGAAGACCTGGCCTAAATTTTGACCCTGGGGCTTTTCATTTCCCATTCTACCATTTCCCTCTAAGGATCATCTACTTGCCAAGGTTCTGAGACTGAGAACATTTCATAAAATCATAGATTGTTAGGTATTAGGGAAATTACAAATCTCTTAGTTTAACCCCCTTACTTTTAGAAATCAGAGGCCCAGAGAAGGGACTTGCCCAGAGTCACAAAGTAAGTTAGTAACAGAGACAAGACTGGTTTTGTTCAAGCCATTTAGCTGTATCCTTCACTGTCCAAAGCACCAAATAACTTTGCTCACAGAAATAAAGTTGCCTACATTAATTTTTATAAGCCCCCTGAGCTCACATTTCATTACTTATTCATTATGCATGCTTCATATAGTCATGAGAAGTATTCTAGTAATTGTAAAAACTAAATTTTGCTCCTAGAGGGCAGCAAGTGCATGGCATATAGTCAGACGACCTAAATTCAAGTCCCAGCACTGTCACTGAACTATCCGTGAACTTGGACAATTCCCTTTAATCACAACATGCCTCAGTTTCCTTATCTGTAAAATGAAGGGGTGGCCAAGATCAGAGGTACATTCCAATCCTGCTGCCAGAATTAAATTAAAATTCAATAGGAAAATATAACAAAATAAATTTAAGAAAACAGAAGAACAGATAATGTTAAGGTGGTTTTCTAAGTGATACATGGCACACAAAGATCCTAATGTAAGGTTTGGTGATAAAGTTTGACTCCATTAGTTTAGATGATCTCTAAGGTTCTTTCCAAATCTATGAGCCTACGAATCAGGATTAATAGATATAATAAATATAAATAAAATAAATATAAATTATAGGGAAATAGATTTCAGCTCAGTGTAAAATGACACTTTCCAATAATTAGATCTATGCAGTAAGGAAATGGGCATTGTTGAGCAGTGAATTCTTCTTCACTGGAGTTCTTCAGGCTAAGTCTATGCTTCTGCTACTTAACGAGCTATAGAGTTTTGTGCAAATCTCAAACACTCTCCAAACTTCCATTTTCTATCAGTGTAGCCAGAGTGATTGAGATGTCTTTGATGGAATGACCCAGGGAACTCCTCATCACCCCCCAGCTGCAATCATAAATAGGGATGACAACACTATAATTTATTCCTTGGTGATCTTGGTGATCAACAATCATGCTTTTAGAACTCGAAGGAATGGAGCTGGAGTTGGGATGGACCCTAGAAGTCTTCTATTCAAGCCCTTCCTGGTGCACAGAAGTTAAGTGACTTACCTATGACCACACAGGTGCTAAGTCACTTTCTTTTTCTCTCCACCTCCTGTGAAAAAATGACAGTGGGTGTTTTAGGTCACCTCTTCTGTCCCTCCTAACTCTGAATCCTGTGATTTTATGGCTGAGGCCACTTACCTTGCAGGTTTGGTGTCAGAGATAAGATGCTCTGGGCTCAGACCCAACCTCTACCACTTACTGTTTGCCCATGGAACAAGTCATTTACCCTCTCAGAGCCTTGGTTCCCCCATCTGTAAAAAGAAGATAACTCCTGTAGTACACAGGATTGTTACGAGGTACAAATGAGTTAACACAGGGAATGTCACTTTGTTGTATATGGAAAAGTGCTATAAGAATATCAAATGTATTAGGAGAGAGAAACCAAAAAATGGATTTTGATGAGTCTTTTGACATAGCTTGGAAAAACGGAACATGGCTGTCAATTTGGAGGCATGATCATCCATAAAAAGCAAAGATGCCATTAAGAACTCTAGGTGGCTATCGGTTTTCTGATCTCAGATCAGGGTCTCAGCCATATCTTTCCTATAGAAGCCAGAAAAACAATTGGAATCTGACAACCAGATTATGTGCCCTTTGGGATTTAATAGTGTGCTCTTTGCCAGAGCACACTTATCAGCCAAGACAGAGAAGCCTCACTAACTGCCTGAGCATAGAGATAAGGGATTAATGTGGAAAGACCTTTAGCCAAAAAGAGACTTCCTGCAAAAAAAGAAGAAAAGAAAAAGCTCAAACCCAGAAGCCTTCTTCCTTAAAATGTCTAGAAAGTCCTAACTCTGGGTCTTCCTCCCCTTTTTCTTCCTTTCCTCCTAAGAAATGAGATTGGTTTGTCATGGGATCAGGTGTGGATCTGGACTGAGGGAAAATGGAGTTCAGCCCTATATTTCAACACTCATAAATTAATCAATCTGGAAAAAATTAACTCAGAGTAAAAGTTATATTGTGAATTCCAGCTAAGGGATTATCTCTGGGCCATGCATGGCACAGTAATTGTAATGTTCTCCAGAATTAGGGTTCATAGAAGGAACTTCAGAAACATTCTGATCTTCCTTTTGCAAAGAAGGAACCTGAAGCCAAAAGAGTTGAAATAACCTGTATAAGGTTACAGAAATGCAGAGCAAGTGATATTGTAGGATTGCAGCAACATCATGAAACAGTCTCAACAAGTTTTTAATGAGTTTCTGCCATGTATCAGGCAATGTACTAAATGATGAGGAGATAAAGACAAAAATGAAAAAAATCTCTGCCCTAAAGGATCTTTAAGTCCAATCTGCACACTACTGTACTGCCACACTGCCAACTTGATTTTTTCCCCCTTTTTTCTAATAAAAGGGCCATCCCTTGACTCATTTCTTAAAGAGGCCTATTCACTGAATGGATGTTATTCGCTCTAAGTGAGAACCTGAAAAGACCTTAGCCTAAAAAGACTGAGGTCTCCTCCATCTCCAGTCATAGGGATGAATATCTAGCCACTGGATTCAGATGGTTCTGGAGAAATGAAGCTGGTTACCTGCGTAGCCCTCTCTCACTCAAATCAAAGTCAACTGCAAGTCATGTTATCATTTCACTGATGTCATGGCCTTCTTTGCAAACAGAGGACAAACCCAACAACAACAACCATGTTCTGTATATCACAGAACTGAGCACATAGTTCTGGGCAGGTCTCAGCAAAAGCTGTTAATTTGGCTTTGGAAACATGAGTTTGCTAATGGAAAAAGGCATGTTCTTATAATCTGGTTTTATTTCATTTCTACAGCTATCTGGTTTTTTCCCCTGTACTGAGAACATAATAACACACTTACTTGGGGTAACTAGGTGGGACAGTGGATAGAATACCAGGCCTGGAGTCAGGAAGACTTCTCTCCTGAGTACAAATCCAGCCTTAGATACTTACTGTGTGACCCTGGGCAAGTCACTTAACCCTATATGTTTCAGTTTCCTCATTTGTAAAATAAGTCAGAGAAGGAAATGGCAAACCACTCCAGTATCTCTGCCTAGAAAACCCCAAATGGGGTCACGAAGAATCTGACAAGACTGAAAATTACTGAACAACCACTGTTACATGAGATGTTCCAAAAATCTTAGTATAATTTTTTAAGCTCCTAAGGTTTGCAGAGCAATTTATTATTCTATCTCATTTGATCCCCATCTCAAAAACCTTTCAGATAGGAACTAATTTTCTCCATTTGTAGAAATTGGGTGACTTGCCCAGGGCCCCACATACCATCTGAAGTAGGACTCAAGACCACATTTTTCTAACTTGAAGTCCAGTGCTCTATCCAGTATGCCACCTAGCTACCACACAGTAGGCAGGCTTAGTAAATAAATGCTCATTGAATTAAATGAGATTCCCAATCACTAAACATATGTTGGCTCCTTCCACTTACTAGCAAAGTCCCCTTGGACAGTTTGCTATCCCCCTCTGATCCTCCACTTTCTAATCTGTAAAATGACGATAAGAGTAGTCATGATGAGACAAGTAGGTGGTGAAGAGTTGTGGATAGAGTACGAATCTTAAGGTTAGGAAGCCCCAAGTTAGAATGGGGCTTCCATGAGTCTAAGAAAATCACTCAGCCTCTATCAGTCCCTGTCGATGACGCAGCTGGGAAATAGAGCACTGGTCCTGAAGTCAGGAAAACTTGAACTCAAATCCAGCCTCAAACACTTGTTAGTTGTGAGATATTAGGAATGTCATTTAACTTCTGTTTGCCTCAGTTTTCTCCACTGTAAAATGGGGGATAAAGGATTGACTAGATGGCTTCTGAGATCCCTTCCAACTGTAGCTCTGTGATTCTCTGATACCACTTTTATTCTTAAGAAAAGATTCATCACAGTATTCAGAGGGCCAGAGGCCAAACTAAGGCAGTACGTGGTCCAAAGGAAGCAGGTTAGGGGAGGTTGGAGGCTCTTCTGGACTCTAATCACATCCTTGTCTCCCTCTCAGGTTACAGCCACCCAGCTTTGGTAAAGCTTGTCCAGCAGCCCCAAAATGTGGTAAGTCAATTGGCTTATAGGGAGAAAAAATTCTATTTGTCTGGATTAGGGCACAAACATGCAGAGGGATCAGTAGAGCAGGCTGGGACTCATGGCCTTCATTGGGTGATAATGAAATGTGAGGATTTTTCTACTCAAAAGCTTCTTCTGAGCAAATTGGGTTTTAAATGTGAATGAATCAGATTGCACATGGATCTGTTTCCTGGTCCTCTTTATGAATTAGGAATGCTTGGGTCGGAATTCTTTTGGCAGCTGGGTGGGTGGTTTTTAAATTGGGTTTTGTTTTTTTTTTGCCTGTTACAGCTTAACAAGCTCAGCTCTGTTTTGTTCCTTTAAGAAGGAACCAGAGTCCTTGGGAAGGTTTCTAATGAGGCCTATTTTGGGCCATGCTGCAGTGAGTTTATTTACTTTTGGAGAGCAATTTTTTGTTTCTAAACTTTGTACAGATCCCAGATGCTATACCAGTTGGTGCCAAATGAATGTGCCAACAAACATTTTGAATCTATTTTGTGATGTCAGCTTCTGATAGGGATGGCACTGTACTGAGCAGGGCTTGACTGCAGGCTTTCTGAGGGAAACCTACCCACCCTGAGTCATTCTAGATGTCCTGTTGGATCCTGCCCTGCTCAGTAGATAGTGCTGAGATCTAGTGACAAGGAAACCATATGCGTAGACTATTTTTACAGAGTGCTTTCTTCACAGCTCTGTTTCTGTACAAGTGTTTGATAATAACCATGATGATTAAAATGTCACTCACTTGGTTCTTGACTTCAAGAAAACCTGAAGTAGAATTCTGATACTTACTGCTGCCTACAGGATAGGGATTTGGCATCTCTGAATGCCTAGTCACCTCCATGATAATAAGTTAATTATTATAAAATTATAATAATTTTATAATAAGTTAATTATAAATTCACTCTATTCCAGCCATCATGAATTTTCCTCCTTCCTCTAAGACAGGATGAGCTTATTTGTTTTTGTTTATTTTTTAGGGGGGTGGCTTTAGGAGAAGTTGTTAGTCTACAGAGAACTCCCAGTGAGAAAACTCCTTCCACCAAGGTAGTTCAGAAACTGTTCTGCAACTTAAAAGAGTCTTAAGGAACTTCCTAGGGCAGAGATGTGAAAGTCACAGCTGGGCCTAGCAAAAATCCAGGGGAAAATTCCTTATCTCAGCCAGTACCAGATTAGAATGTAATTGGGACATACTTGACAGAAGTACAATACAACATAGTTAATTTGTGGTTGGTTTTCTAAGTCAATGTGTAGCTAGCAGAGATCTCTTTCTGTTTGAGTTTGAGGCCATTGAGGAGTTAAATAATTTGTCCCAGGTTCCAAAGCAGTATATATCACAGGTGGGACTAGCTAATTTTGAATCCAGCTCAGTAATCATTTCACCACACTGCCTCTCATTTAGAAATATGATAATTTTTCATTTAAGTATAATAAGTATACGCAGAGATGAATTGTAGGCAGAGCATTAGGGAGACAGAGGAGACTGTAGTTTAGTAAAGGATATGTGAAACTGGCTAAACACGTAACAATGAACTAAGCTATAGGAAATCATCAAGGAGAAACTCATACACAAAAGGAAGGTGCCTCTTAGCAGCTAATCTTTGCAGAAAAAAGAGCCCAGTCTATGTATTCCTCAAGTTACCTGCAGTGCCTTCCCTGCCCATGGACTCTTCGTTAAAATGGACTTCGCAGACAGGAGAGTTAACTTTTGCAAGTTAAATACAAATAGTCCTAGATAAAATGTAACAAAATTGAGTAAAAAGGAAAATTGAGCTAACATGGTTTACTGAATAAATTTGAAACCACCCAAAGAGATCATTGACATGATGAGATGGAATTTCTTCACACTGTTAACCACCCAACTGAGGCAGTTTCACCGACTCAGCTGACTTAATTTTGATGCTCCATAGATCCAGACTCACTTACAGAAATGTTAGTGATTCTGTCTGGAACATCTTTCCTATAGGAGGGGTGTTGCATACTCCTATGGTGTGGCTCTTGTTGGGGAGAAATAAACCTTTATATGTGGTTTTAAGAATATTGTTTATATCTTTCTGTATCTCAGAGGATCTAGAGCTTTGTATGTCACCTAGGGCAAGTCCTTCATTTTCGTAGATGAGGCTATGAGGTTAAGTGTTGCCCAGAGTAATGTAGAGAGTAAGGGAAAGACCATGCATTTAAATTAAGGTCATCCTTTTCCAAATTCAGTACTCATTACACTTCATCAAGATAGCCATTCCTGGGTAGCATTGAGAAGGTTAACTATTTGGTTTGAGTCCTGGTTGAAGACACAGTAATTCCCCTGTGTAAGGACTGACTTACAGAAACTCACCCAAGCCAGGAAACCCCAAGAGTCTTGTCCATTTCCAAGGACTAGAAAAAGATTTGAATGGTAGCTTAGGAGATTCCAACTGCCACCTCCTAGGACTAAGGGCTCTTGCTAGATGCCATGAACTCTGTATGGTAGATTTCTGCTTAACTGTTGTTACACATTATAATAAGGTGAGGAAACTAAGGTCCATGGTCCAGTCATATACTAGAAAAATCACTAATAACATATCCTTTGAGGCGGCAATACTGCTGGTCAATATATACCACAGGGAGGTCAAAGACAGAGAAAGAGGGAGAGAGTCCACATATACAGAAAATATATAGTAATACTTTGTGTCAGTAAAAATAACAACAAAACCTCCAGATATTAGTATGAAAGGAAGCATCGTGTCATAAGATTGAAGTCAGCCAACTTAAGTTCAAATCCCAACTCTGCCTTGAACAACTCACAGAATTCTGAACTTTATATGGTAAACATTAGGGAGCCACTGAAGATTTTGATTAAAAGAGTAGCATGACTAGATCTATTCATAAGAAAGATCATTCTGGAAACAGTTTTGAAGATGTATAGAATAAGATGGCTTCATGGAAGGCAAGCTGACCTCTAAGGAAACTATTACAAAGAATAGACAGGTGCTAACAAGAGTTCACATTATAGGATAGTGGTAGTGGGAATAGAGAGGAAAAGACACATGAGAAAAATTGTAGAGGTAAAATTAACAGAATTTGTTGACTGTGAGGTAGTGGTCCAACATCGCAGCAGGGGGAGCAATTAAAATCCAAGTCAGGAGCTCAGACATGAGGTCATAATTAAATGAAATTGACAAGGGAGAGAATGTAGAGGAGAAAAGAAAGCTACAAATAAACTCTTGGGTATTATTCATACTAAGGCATCACAAACCAATCAACCAAATCAACAGGCATTTATTACATTTACAATGTAATTCAGTAAGTATTTATTAAGTGCTTATGGTATACCAGGAACTACATTAGATGTGAGAGATGCCAAGACAAAATTAATATTTCCTGAATTCATGAAACTTACCTTCTCCTGCAGTGATACAAAACACGTACAGATAGGTAAATATAAGGTATATATACAAAGTAATTTCAGTGGGTGGGGCACAGGACTAGGAGCTGTGAGCATCTGGAAGACTTCATGTAGGAGCTGCTATTGAGCTGAGCTTTCAAGGGAGCTAGGGAATGTAAGAGTCAGAGTTGAGAAGGGACTACATTCCAGGCATGACAAGCAACCTGGACAAAGGTACAGATATGGTAGAGATAGGAACAGGCACAGGGTCTTCCTGGGGTTCCCCAATATAGCTCTTTGGGCTACTAAGAGGCAGGAAACAAATCTGGAGAGGAGGATCTCTGAAGTCAAGGGAGAAAAAATTATCTAGTAAACAAGGATAAGGGGAGAAGTGGTTATCAGTATGTTTTTTAAATAACAGATAATTCAAAGATGGGGGAGGACTTGTTGATTGATCTTTGGCAACCTTTGGGAAAACAGTTCTAGAAGAATACTGGGGATAGAGAACAAATGCAAAGGACTGAAGAGAGAACAGGGAATAAGAAAGTAGAAATAGTGATTATAGATATTTTCAGGAAAATTAACAATGATAGAGTTGGGGTGATAGCTGGGCAAATACATCATACTTGTTTAAAAGTAAAACAGACAATAGATAAGATATCTCCCCCCTTACATAAAATCTTAAACCTAGAGGTAGAAAATGGTATCAAATTCTGTTTTTATAGATGAGGAAACAGAGGCCCAAGGTCATGTGGGGGGCAGGGTGAGCATCAGAGACAGAATTTGCAGTCCTCTGACTTCAGCTTTTTCCACTATATCATACTGTCTCCATAAATGGGCACACAGTTGCTTTTTTTAAGGATTGTTTGTAGGCAGATGAAAGAAGCCAGAGGAACAGGATGAAAGGACAAAGGAATACCATGTTATCACAGGCAAATGATTTTTTTTCATTCCATGCCAGTGATTAATGGCATCCTGAGGAAGAATGCTTTGATGATAGCTAATTTACATGTCTTCGAAACCAAGAATACCAAGTTTATGTTCGTTATGGAAAATGCCCTTCTCTTAGTTTCAGCATGATTCCTTGCCCAGGTTATTTCATTTTGCTTATATGCCTAACAAAAGGAAGCTCATAGCTCGTGGGTCACAAGATTGTTTTTTAAATGAAGTCCCCAATTGCCCCCAAATCAGGAAATATAAATTTAGCAGTATGTTCTGTGCTCAAGCAGTAGCTCCAAATAAGGGACCAGTCAGAATAGAAAACTCCTAATACTGAGGAGAACTGAAAAGGCCCCAGGAAGAAAAGAAAGGGGGAAAAAGGCCTAGTAGGGTTACCTGAAGACCTTTCCAAGGTAAATTGCCTTCTGCAAGAGGAATAGCCAGGGAACTCAAGCTCTAGGAAACTCATGTTCAAAATGCAAAGAAAAGAATTCTCTGAGGCATGAAACTGTAGAACTGACCTTAGGACCATTGTGTGAATGATAATGCCATATATTGGAAAGGAACTAAAGAGCTCAAGAGCCTGGTTGGGGTAGCTCCTCAACAGAGCATGCACCAACAGATAACATAAGCAACAATTTCCTGCTTCACTGCATCATTATCTTTCCTGTTCACTCCCTGAGCTCACAGCAAGCTCAGAACTGGGAGCAGAAGGAAGGAGGGAAGGTGAAACTGAGGAACTTTTGATGAGAATAGGACAAAAATGTGTTCGTATACTCATATTTTGGTTGCCCAGCTTTGGAGCCAAGTATTTCAGGGGATAGAGTTTGTGGGAATTCAGTAAATATTCAACCAAAAGTAAGTTGTGCCCAGGAGGTTGATGAAATAATGCCAGAATTTATGCCTAAGGAAGGACATTCCTCTTAACAACAACAAAAAAAAGGCTAAAATTAAAATTTTAAACTGTATTTTTTCAACCATGCCCTTGAATTGAATTGCAATACTAAAGTTACCAGTGTGTTTGTGTTGTATTATGATATTATATGACCCTGAATGATAACTTCTGTCTGTGCCCATGAAGATAGAATGTTTTTGCCCATAGTTTGGGCAAAACTATCAGTGCTGGAACAGTAACAGGAAGGATTCCCTACGTGACCACCCAGGGAAGCTCACCTTGCCTTTTTGGTTATGAACATCAGAAATATTCCCATAGTCAGTGACTAATAGGAGAGCTGACAGCAGTTAGAATCCCAGTGGGTCAGCATGTTTGGCATTTGTTGTATAGCTTAGCCAGGAAAAGAAAGGCCCTCCCATGTATCTTAAGGCACTGTGAAAGCTGCCTTCAGTGGGTTATGTTGGCAACCGAATTACTTCAAAAAGCTTTGGAGCTGGTGTTAAACAGTGGGAAGTCACTTATTCCAAATTACTTGTTCAGTTTCTGAACTTTTATTGATTACTTCTAGCAGCCAGGATTGGTCCAAGGCAAAAATTAACAGCTGATTGTCACATTTCCCCTAGATCTCCCTTTTGAGAACTTCCTGCATCCTCCCAGTCTGGCTAACCTGACCAGGGACATCCTGCCTAATTTAATTCAATTCAACAAGCATTTATTAGGTTTTGTGATGGTAAATTAGGCCATATCTCACCCCTTAGTCATTGAATGGGAATTGCCTCAGACAAACTGAGACCTGGGAAAGACCTTAATTTAGAAAAAGCCAGAGACATCCAGGATATCTTACCTTGCCACTGGACTTCAATGACTATGGGGGAGAGAGTGAGGCTGATGACTTGGAGAAGCTCTGCCTCCCTTAAATCCAATTCATGCTCAAGTCAAGACATTCACTCTCTGAACAAAAACAGTCTATTTAGATCCTAAGTTATAAATCTTGCTTTTTGCCCCACCAAAATAGAGGCACTATCATACAAAGTACTACATTTGGAATCAGAGGAAATAAGTTTGAGTCCCAGCTCTCTCACTCACTGTGTGACTTTGGACTAGTCACAGTCCCTTTGAACCTCATTTTCCTTATTTGCACAACGGGGATGATAATTCTTACACATGGTTTGAAGAAAGGACTGAGAATATTTTAAAGCACTATGCAGCCATGAGTTATTATATAGCTTTGGCTGGCCTCATTATGTGTGCTAACATGATGATGAGTGCTGCTGAGTTAATGTGACTTCTCCTGGGTAAACAAAAGTCAGGAATTTCCTGGAAACATGATATCTCAGCCTAAAGCAGAGTCTTTTTTAAAAATTAATTTATTTACTTATATTTAGTTTTCAGTATTCACTTTTATAAGATTTTGAGTTCTAAATTATCCCTCCTCTCCCCTTCCCAAGATAACATGCTGTCTGATACAAGATATACGTGTGTGATGATACTAAATGTATTTGCACATTAATCATGTTGTGAAAGATAAAGCAGAATGTTTAACAGCACCTTGGCAGAGCTGGGGGAAGATTATCATGCCCCTTAAATCATAGTACACATAGTACATAGAACACCTGCTTTGCTCACATAGTCTCATATCCTGAAAGAAGTCGTGATTGTAGAGGTTGTCTAGTCTAGCCTCTGCAGTTTAAAGATGAGGAATCTGTGGTCAAGAGATGTTAAATGACTCAGCCAGTGTCACAAAATGAGCAGAGAGAGGATTTAGACTCAAGTCTTCTGATTCTGAATCAGGCACCCTTTCCCAGTACCACACTTAAATCTTTATGCATTTAATATTGTCTATCCCTTTTAACCCTCAAGGAAACATGTGACTGAGTAAGTGACTGAATAATCAGAACAGCTATAACAATTTGGCAAACTCATACAAACATAAAAATACCAAAATAAATCCTGATGGAATGCTGTTTTGTAATCTTCTTGTTCTCTCCCATTCATCCCTGCAAAAATAAATAAATGAAAGTACATCTAGATATGTATACAAAAGACTGATTTGCAGTGGTAGCCAAAAACTACCGCTAGTTCATTTCACATGATAACAAAAAGCAGTGATAAAGTTGTTGCTGTTAAGGGATGTGCTGAAAGACTTTCAAGAGTAAAATTTGGAGAACTTACTATTTCTGTTTTTTAGGGCACATTTATCAACAGACCTGCCCTCGGTGTATTTCCTCCAGAAAATTTTCCTGAAAAGCTGAAGGAGTCCTTACTTTCGGTAAGTTTGGCATGAACACTTTGTCCTTGTTAAAATAAGACTATCATTCATGACTTCTTTTAGATTCTAGTGAAGGAAATGTATAAAGAAATCTCTTATAGTGAGGTCATACATCGAGTTCAGGAGTGACAACCTACCTCTCATTGACTTGTGGGCCAGTTGTATATGACACAAGAGACAGTTACCAGCAGTAGGTCACTAAGTTAAGAAAACTCCTGCTGCTCCCCACTTTCTGACATTTGAAAGCATCCCACATCCCCAGCTTGTCAAGGTCCAAATCTCTTATACAAGTAGGCTGAAGAAAATAGAAAAAGTCCCAAAGAAATCAAAGATACAATTGTTTCTGATCTGACAGTCATTATCTTTTAGCCCTTTGATATATACTTTGTGTCTAATAAGATTTCAACAAGTTATAGCATAACTCAGTGCATAATACTCATACCACAGAAAGTGATATAGTCACACAGGTAAAATCCACCCAAGTAACCAGACTTCCCAGATCTTCTGTATTCTTACCATGAAGATTTCTCACCTGTTTTGCTGTTTCTTCACAAAAATATTTAACTCCAAAGCCACAGAATAAGGAGCAGTTTAGAAAAAAAAATCTCCTAAAGTTCTGATTCTCCTTGTTTTACATGCTCTCTATGGGCAGTTTTGGGATACAACAGAGTCTGATTGCTTTCCTGCTCTTACAAGTCAATTGCCTTACCTCAGTCTCTCTGGCTACTTTAACACTCAGTGGTTATGAGTTAGGCCTAACACAACTTTTTTTTTTTTTTACAAATACTAATTCTCAGTCATCAGCACTTCATATCAGAAAATCAGGAGTCCAGGTTCCCTTCAGTAAACAATTCATCAGCACATACTATATTTAAGACACAGTATACACTCTGGGGCTACACAGTCACGAACTTTAAGAGGTTTGTACTTTAGTGAAACTGGACAATATAACAGGTAGATAAATAAGGAAGTAGATTATTATCTGAGGAGAGAAAAAACACTAAACCCTGCAGGAAATTAGGAAAGGCTTCATAGAGGAAATGACACTGTAGTTGCACCTTGAAAGAAAATAAAGATTCCAGGCTAAGGACAGAGTACATTTCAGGCCTGGGGGGATAGCTTTTGAAAGTTTATGGAGACAGGACATGGAATCAGCTAGCTGTCCAGTTTGGCCCTACCATAAATTATATGTCAGACTAAGCAGTTAGTTTTATTATAAATGTAGAAAGCCAGTAAAAATTTGTGAAAGAGGGAGTCACGTGATCAGACCTATATCTTAGGAAAAGAATGTTGCCAGCTATATTAGAGAAGGGCTGGAAGCTGGTTAAGTTATTATCACAGTCCAGGGAAAAGGTGATAACAGTCTGGTTATGTGATTGAACTGAAGGAGATGGACTGATCTTGTATGTTAGGAGATATAATTGCTTTTGCACTTGATTGGATTTAGGGAAGAAGGAATGAGAAGAGTCTAGGATGACTTTGAAGTTGCAAATCTGGGTGTCTGAAAGGATGGCAGTGCACTCAGTACAAGTAAGGACATTGAGAAATAAGTTGGAAAAGATTGACTGCATCCAGATTTTGATGCCAGATCAAGGAACTTTTATTTTGTCCTAGAGGTATTACAGAACCACTGAGAGTTCTATAGACAAGGAGTGAAATGGTCTTGTTTTTTAGGAATAGAAATTTGGCAGCTATATGGCATTGGAATGGAGAAGAATAATAAATTAAGAGGCCACTGTAATGGATCTAGCAAGAAGTGATGAAGGGGTCTGATTCAGAATTTTGTTTCTGTAAATAGAGAACAGGTGACATATATGATACACGTGGGGGAGATAGGATTGACAAGTCTAGGCAACTGATTAGACATAGGGGAGAAAGGAGAGAGTGAAGAATTAAGGATAACTCCAGAGTTATAAACTTGGATGACTGGAAAGATGATGGTGCATTTGACAGAAACAGGGAGTTAGAAATAAGAGTAGGTTCAGGAAGAAAGGCAATGAATTCTATTTTGGACATAGATGTTAGAGATGCTCAAGTGGAGCTGTCCACAAGGCATTAGTGATATGGGACTAGAACTCAGGTCTTATAGATGGAAACATCTGCAGAAAGACAGGGATTGAATTTGTTGGCACTAATAGACTAGAAAGACCAAAGAAGTGCACTAAGAAAAGAGCTCTAGGAAAGAGCTCCCTCCAAAGAGGGATGGAACTCTGACCATGGTCTAGCAAAGGAACTAAGAAAAAACATCCAGATGGGTGGGAACGGAAGCACAAGACAACATATCATAAAAGACAAGGGAAGAGAATGCCCAGGAGGAAGGAGAGGTCAGCAGTGTCAAAAACTGCAGAGAGATGCAAAAGGACAAAGACTAAAAAAGAGGCCATCGGATGTAAGGTTGCTAGTAAATTTAGGCATTTAACCTTGGGAAACAAAAAGTAAAGCTTGAAGTGTTCAATATTCATAACTGTATCTGATAGCTTGGTTTATCTGCCTTTTCCTAGGTGGCCCCAAAAGGTCTCTCCCAGATTGTCACAATGTCTTGTGGCTCCTGCTCTAATGAAAATGCCTTCAAAACCATATTCATGTGGTACAGGGTGAGTCTATTTCATGCTCACAAAGGCCTCATCAATTTCTTCATCTTTAAAATGAGAGACTACGTTCTTTCCAGCTCTAGAAATCTGTTTTATACTATGATTTGAGGAGGAAGAAAAGAAAACAAGCATATACACATACTATGTGATCCAAAGTAATGGCTAGGAATGACCCAATATATAGTAAAATAAGCTAAGGCAGAGGAAAAGAGCTTCGGATGGGTTAATTGTTGGGGGTTTCCTAAGGATAGGTTCAAAGCCCCAATATACTGGAATTTATGACCAAATGATACTCCTCATCAAAAAAACAAAGAAAGGAAGTCTGAATGAGTCATTTTATGAAAGAAGGGGGAGGAAACTGATAGAAACACTGGAAGAGCTGGAAGGAACCTTGGAAGGTATCTTGTACAACATTTTGCAAACAAGGGGGCTGAGGTATAAATAGGGATGAGGTAGTTCGGGGCTGCCTGGAGAATGTATGGCAGAGGTCGTTGAATGCTAGTACAATAAAACCCACTAAACTATGACTTGCAGGACAAATTCATATTAATCAATGTGAGCTTAACAAGTCTCCACATCAACCCCAGCAAGAGATAAGAGACTTTATGACCAACTGAACAACCTGTTATGATCAACAACAAGCCTGAGAAGCTTGAAGTGTCAGACTTCTCAAAAGAGGAAATAGGTGAATAGACCAGGAAACCATATTCTCACATTTTCCAGAATGTGGAATTCTGACCCACGTGGTTATTAAATTTTTCCTGGGACTCAATTTATTTTTTGTCTTCTTCCATCTCCCTTCTATCCCTCCTTGATTATTCAAGCTGGTTGGGATCTCATCCCTCTTCCCTTTATGCTTCAGCTGAGAAACATGATCATAAAAGACCCATAGTTTTTTCCCTCTTTCCCCTTACTTCAGGGGAAGTAATGATAGTGATGATGTAATAGCGGTGTTAGCTAATATCTCCATAGAACCGACTTATGTGCCACGCATGCACCATGCTGGGCATTTTACAGAGATCTCATTTTCTCCTCACAACCCTGGGATGAGGAAACAGAGTCATACAGCTAGCAAGTGTCTGAAGTCAGAACTTAGCCCAGGTTTTCCTGACTCCAGTCTCAGCACTCTGTCCATTGTACCACCTAGCTTCATTATTTCCACATGTGCCCCTTATAGCACAGGGCTTTTGCTTCCAGCTTCAAACACTGGAATGCACAGCAAACACTGTTTGCAAAACAATATTGGGCCAGCCCCATGGTGTTCTTTTCTTCTTTCCTGATGAATAAAATCTTTTTGGTTGGTGAGGGGGATTGTTTTTGCTTTGTTTCAGAACAAGGAGAGGGGTCACACTCCTGCCACAAAAGAGGAGCTAGAAACTTGTATGATTAACCAGGTAAATGGACTTGCACTTATTCTCTCGATTCAAGACTTGAAAGTGTTGTTGGTAGCCAGTGACAGTGTGATCTCAGCCTATATACACCCATATATTGTCACCAGGGAACATGAGATGATGAATTTCCCTGTCTGGTCCCCTTCTGTCTCTGTGTATGTGTGTGTGTAAGCACATGTGTGTGTCCATAACACCAGACAAACACTCTTGGCCTTCTATAGTTGGGCATCTATATAGGGATTTCTCTGGAAAGCATCAGGAATTTTATTGGTCTAAGAATAGTGAGTGCCTCTTGACATTAATGGAAGGCCTAAAGATTCCTTCAGCAATATGGAGAGGTAGAGCTAAGAACTGGCTCAGGAAGGTACCTTTTGCTCTTAAAAACCACCCAGATCTTAGGGTCCCAGGATTCCATCTCAGGTTCTAATTAATATCTCCAGCTTGAAACAGTTAGAATAGTGTCTATATTCCAGACTTTTTAATTCTGGTGGGGGACTATAAAGCATCATGGGCAATAGCTGTTCCATTTTATTTGAAGATGAGACATTCTATTTTGGGGTCTATCTTCCTTCCTGAAGAGTAATTGATACCTTCCTAGGGAGATGCTGGGAAAAGTCTGAAGTCTAATTTGTGAAGGGCCTGACTCCCCTTAATCCAGCTCTTCTAAAGGATTTTGATATCTCCCATGGGTTTTGTTGGATTGTCTTTCACTTTGAATTGTGATGGAGGGATAATCTTCTCAACTGCAGTTATGAACCACCCACCTCAGGTCCCCCACATACATTAACAACAGTAGCATATGCCTCAGTGTGACTGTTACTTGGTGTTTGGGGATTCTAGGCATAATATAGCTCACTAAACTTTGTATAAATGATTTATTTTGTTTGTCCATCTAATTGACTTAAGCTATTGCCATTCTAAGAGACTAATCTCTGGCTAAGTCCAGAGAACAAAGTATCCTGGCCCTCCATGAGGGAATAGTGACTGACTGTTTTATGTTTCTAGTATCCAGGTTGCCCAGACTACAGTATCCTGTCTTTCATGGGTGCATTTCATGGGAGAACAATGGGTAAGAATGCCAGCACTACTTGTTTCCAAGTTGGTATTGCTTGGCTTAGCAGAAAAGTTTAAAGAATTTAATGTTCTGAGGAAATTAATCTGCCCACAGGTCCCTGGGGAAGAGACAGCAGCTCTCCTAAAGAGGGCTGCTGTGCTATAGGCCTCCTCCTGATGGTTGATGACTCTGGGGTTATTAAAAGAGTTGGGCAAGAGCCTTCCATCTTTCTTTCAAATGCTGTTCCTCTCACACTCCACACAATAAGATTCTAATTCTTGGTTTGGGGGGGATTTTGGATTTAGGTTGCCTAGCTACCACTCACTCCAAAGCCATTCACAAGCTCGACATCCCTTCCTTTGACTGGCCCATTGCTCCATTTCCCCGGCTAAAGTATCCTCTGGAAGAGTTTGTGAAAGAAAATCAACAAGAAGAGGCCCGCTGTTTGGAAGAGGTAACAATCTCCCCCGAGCACATGTACTGGCCTTCCTAACATTGCTTCATTCTTCTCTCTGAGCCTTGGAAACATCTTATTGGTCAAGTCAGGGTGAGGAAACATGCAAACAAAGGGTCTGTCTGAGAAACTGAACAGCTGCCATCAGTGGAGAAACTGGTCAGAATGGGGGCCGTGTCTCAGCAATGTGAAATTTGGTCCTTATTTCCCAAATGCCAGAAAAAACTCAGATATAAAATTAAAAAATCTTATGGCTAAGAGGGACCTAGAGCTTGTCCAACTCAACCCCTCCATTTGGTTTGAAAATTGAAGCTCAGAGAGTGACAATTGTTACATATCTTTTCTTTCCCCAGCCATCCCCAGCTTTTCATCAAACCCTTTTGGGCAACTGTTCCTCTCCAGACTTCCATTGAAGTCCTAAAATCATAATAGTGATAACCCTTTATCATCCATAATACCGTACTCTGTGTATATTGTTCTCTTTTCTACTTTTTCCACCACACCACTTCATACGTCTTCCCATGTTTTTTTTCCTGATTTCCTCAATGTTTCTTACAATGCAATACAAAGATATCCCATTATATTGATACACAACAATTTGTTCATCCATTCAATCTATCCTTTTTCTCACAATTTTCTACCTTCCTTTTTCAAAACAAATTTTACTATCACAAATTTCTAGTAAAGTGCTACTATGAAAATTTTATTGCAGTGTATTTGGGGGAAGGGGGTAGTATATGTTCAGGCTGCCAAGCAGTTATTAAGTACATACGCTGTACCAGGCACCATAATAAGTGCTTGGAACAGAAGTACAAGCAAAAAGAAGGACTGTCTCTACCCTCAAAAAACTTATATTCTAATGAGAGAAAACACAAAACAGGGAGCTGAAAGGGAAGGCATCTGAAGCATAGCCAGGAGGGGAATGAAGTCTAGCCAGCCTGGGACATCCCAAAATGCAGGCCCTAGAAGAAACTCACCATAGAAAATGGAACCAGCAAGGTAGATTGGTATTCTAGGGTGAGAAGGCCCAGACACCAAGGGAAGTTCCAAGGTGAGAAGGTAACTCAGTCATGGTGGTCAAGTCTGGAGAGAGTCAGAAATGGTCAGGAAGGGGATGAAGTATGGCTGGCCTGAGCCCATCTCCAAAATATAGGCTCCTGAAAGAACTTACCAATGAGAGAAGGGGACTGGCCTGGCAGAAGAATGTTCCAGAGTGAAAAGGCAGCTAAGCCATGGTGGTGAAGTCTGAGGAAGTCAGGAAAGAAAGGGAAGCGCAGTTTGATAATTTTGTTCACATGATCCAAATTGTTTTCTAGAATTAGTTGGACCCCATTCACATCTTCACTAACAGCTGTCTTCCCACAACCACTCCAGTGGTGACTGACTCTGGCATCATCTCTGCTGATTTAAAGTCTACAAGATGAACCCTTAAGAGTTGGAAAAACTTAATGCTTTAACAATGAATAAAGGATTTGTTTGTGAGTCAAGTATTCAGACCCTAGTCAAAGGGTATAGAGGAGGGGTGAGGAACTTAGCATGAATCACTTAGCATGAATATGGCAAGAGTTATGTGACATAAAAAGGTAGCCTTCCTGGGGTTCCCTGATGTAGCTCTTTGGGCTACTAAGAGCCATCAGGTGCTTCCTGGTACTATTGGCATTCCTGGACATCATATATAAGCCTTCGTGGGCCAGGGTCTTTTAGAACAACCAGTCATATTCATCCTCCTGAGGCTGAATTGTGATATATATTAGTTTTTTTCAAAAAAAGTTATATCGGGGACTTTTTTAAATATCAAAATCATATTTCACTCAATAGCTCCCCTTACCACCACTATCCATCCATCCTTGTAATAAAGAAAAGTTCCACAAAACCATAAGTCACAGTGACCATGGCTCACAGATCCCCTATATCTGTGACTTCCGCCTTTTTACCAAGAGATGGGTCATGTGTTTCAAGCTCTTTTCCCCAACAATAAAATTAGACACTGCAATTCATTGAAATTCAGGTGCTTTTTGGCATGGTTTATTTTTATTGTTGTTTCTACATTATTATATCATTGTGCATAGAGTTTCTCCCAGCTTTTTTCTCACCTCTGCATCAGTTCATGCAAATCTTCTTACATTTCTCTCAATGTCTGAATTCACTCTCACATTTCCCTCCTAAACTGGTGCCTGTTCTTTGGGTATTGGTCCTGGGTTGTTGAGAAGAATTTATTACTTTAAACACTATGGTTGCAGGATGAGATGAGGTTGTGGTGTGTTGCCTATTGCCTGACTCTTGGTAGGCACTTAATAAATTTATTAATAGATTGATTGTTCTTTTGAAATATCTGGTCTCTCTTTAATTTCCCTCAACCTTTTCCCTGGACAAGTCCTCATAATTCCTAATACTGGAACCAGAGAAGCTTTTTTTATCCTTATAGGATCATAAAGATAATAGATATACTTCTCTTTCTTTACTGAGTTGGATGCTAGCAATCTTTGAATCTGAAGCACAAGAGTAAACCTTCAGGGTCAATATGTTTAATTTTTAAAAGGCATTTAATGGGGTCCTGGATTATAAAATATCAACACAGCTTAATCTGTCACTATCTGTATTACCTTGGTGAAGTCACTGTACCTACCATCTCTGACGCTCTTTCCTCATCTGTAACTTGGAACTGGACTAGATGACACTGAAGAGCCCTTCCAGCTCCCAATCCTATGAGTTTAAAACACAGAAAATACTTTAAAATAAGTCCAGTATCCTAAATAATATTACTGTTTACTCCGTCATTTATATCATATGGGTTATGTGCTTGGGGGTTTTTGTTTTATTTGTTTTTTGCTAACAGGGTCTTCATTTTTTAGTAATAACACATGCAGGAAGTTCTTTTGTATTTTAAGTGTGAACACTTGAACATTTTTTCCTTTTCATCCAAAGAAAAACGCCTTTAAGAGACTTACAGCTGATTTGTAGGTAGTTAGGTACATTTTGGAAACAAAATCACCTGTCAAATATCTGAACAGATAAATCTGTTTTGGAGGATGGTGTAAGACCAATTAGAGTTGTGTAGGAATTGGGAGAATAAGTGTATCTCTTGAAGAATCTATGCTGAAATCTACCCTTCTGCCACATCAGGACACCCAGAATTGTGCAGTGGAAAGAATACTGGATTTGTAGTCAGAGAACCTTCGCTTGAACCTTGGTTATTTCACTCACTATATTTGTGGCTTTGGACAAACCATTCCTCTTTTTTGTCTTGTTTCCTTTTGTCTAAAATTAGGGAATTGAACTAGCTGAACTTCCAGCCCCAAACTCTAGAGGTCCATGATCTATTGACCCAAATGGAAACGGATCTATGTCTGTAGGTGCGGAAAGTCCCAAGAAACAGAATATAATTTCTTTTTCTGTCTAGGTGGAAGACTTGATTGTGAAATACCGGAAAAAGAAGAAGACTGTAGCAGGGATTGTTGTGGAGCCCATCCAGTCAGAGGGTGGGGACAACCATGCATCTGATGACTTCTTTAAGAAACTGAGAGACATTGCTAGGAAGGTCAGTGAAGCTTTTACATGGGTCATAATTATACTAGCTTTAATTTGCATAGTTGTCTAAGAAGTTTACAAATGTCATTTCATTTGACTCTCCCATCTACTCGGATATCCCTATGTTAAAGATGGAGAAACTGAGGCCTGTGGAAGTTGAGTGACTTTCCCAGGGTAATATGCCTATAACAGGCTAACGCGTCCTATTTTTCTGACTCTAGTGCTCTCCTTGCTGCAATGTGATTCTCCTGCCTGGGCCACCAGGGTTTTTCAGGCTGTTATCTCATTTCAACAGGAAGGTTTAAAAGTGCTTTTCTCTTTGTATTCTTGGTAGAGGATCATAGAAAATCTAAACCTTCTTAAAGAGTTGACCTTAGTTTCCTTCAGAAAATAGCTCAGGCACAACACAAGGACCTATCTTCCTCTTTCCCCTTGAAGTTGGATTTTTGTAGTGCTTTGTATAATTTATTGGACTGGATTTGTGATTTCATTGGCACAGGGCAGAGGTGTCAAACTCAAGCCTCAGAAAACTCAGAAAAATTCCTGAGTGGAAGCCAGTGTAAAATATAATTGGGAAACGTTTAACAAAATTAATAAAATTATAATATAACAGATAATGGTAATCTGTGGTTTTCTAAATCACTATATGATCCACAAGGATCTTTTTCTGTTTGAGTTTGATACCACTGACATGATGACTTCTGGTGAGGAAACTCACCACAATAATGCGGATTAGTGTGCTATGCGATTTATAGCTTTTGGTTAGCTGCATGTAGAGAGGTTTAGTGAGGTGTTTAGATTTTTTCCCAGTCCCCAAATCTGTCATTTCAGTTGAAGATTTTGTTACCTTAAATTTTAAATATTTCCAGAATAACCTCAGTTACTCTGCCCTTTTTTCTGGAGGTCAGTCCCCTCTCTGTGAATGCTGGGGAATGTGAGAGTTGTTTTTTTTTTCTGATTATTTTCCAATAAGAAATAGGTTCCTGGAGTGCTGGAATGGCTTCTTTTTCTCTTTTTTTTTTTTTGTCTTTGTATTTCCAGCAGCTTGCATAATTCCTTTGACATACTAGGCATTCAGTAAATGCTTTTTGAATGAAATTTGCAAAGACCACACCATCAGAGAAATGGTGACATGACTTGCACTTGACTTCGTTTTTGAGTGAGGGAGGGCTGTGCAGGTCACCAGTCTCACTTCTCCTCCAGAGTCATCTGAATCTAGTGACCAGATATTCATCAGGATGAGGCAGTTGGGGTTAAGTGACTTGCCCAAGGTCACACAGCTAGTGAGTGTCAAGTGTCTGAGGGTGGATGTGTATTATTTTCTCAAGGAAGCCAAAATCAAGGACTTCAACCAGATGAAATGTTAATAGACTTGGTTTGGGTTGGTTCCAATTTAACAGTTTGAGGAAGTACATGGAGACAATACTGGCTTAAGCTAATTCACAAGTGGGGTGGAAAGTCATTATAGGGTTCAGTAAGATGTTGATATTTGGATTAGGTTGAGGTCTGACTTGGTCTGTCTTCCATTTTGGCTCATGGTTTAGTCCAAGTTCAAAATTCTACCCAGCTCCCTTTGCAGTGTTGATTTTACCCTTTCCTGTAAACAACATGCCCTCTTTCCATGCAGCATGGCTGTGCCTTTCTAGTGGATGAAGTACAGACTGGAGGGGGCTGTACTGGCAAGTTCTGGGCCCATGAGCACTGGGGATTAGATGATCCAGCTGATGTAATGACCTTCAGCAAGAAGATGATGACGGGAGGATTTTTTCACAAGGAGGAGTTCAGGCCCAATGCTGTGAGTACTTGACTGGCCCTTATTTTCCATATGTAGAAGCAAAGAAAGGGAACCAATAGAATGATTTATTTTAGTATAGCCCAGGGCTGGAGAACCTGAAACCTTGAGGTCACATGTGCATCCCTTTGAATCCAAACTTCACAGAACAGATTCTAAGGAGAATTGTTCCGTGAAACTTGGACTCAACTCCTGGTATAGCCTCATTAAATGCAGAGGAGTAGGAGGATGCTTTAAAGTACATTTCCCTTATAGGGTGACATGTTTAAAGAATGAAAAAGCCAAGTGAATGGGTTCTCTATTGAATGTGTATGTGTGTGCCTATGTTTGCATACATTTATATGTAGGTATAGTTAGTACAACAACTGAAATTAACTGATGCAAACTGATAGTAACAGGTTTCAGGCTTGATGTTGAAATAATGACACTTGAACTTGTACATGTAAAGTCTAGAAATCCTCAATTGCTCAATTTTTGTTGGTAAGAATTCTCTTACTTCCTTCAAAACACAGCTCAGGTGCCTCACAAGGCTTTTCCTGAACACCCATTCCCCCACCCAATCATTAGCATTCTCCCTCTTTAAGATATTATGTATTATTTTTTTTCAAAAAATTCAATCAGTGATTTCATTGGCATAGGGCTATGGTATCAAATTCAAATAGAATTTGCTGGGGGCAGCATATTAACTTAGAAAACCACAAATTAACATTATCTATGTTGTATAGGATTTTTAATTACTTTGTAAAACATTTCCCAATTATATTTTAATCTGGTACCCATGAGTTTTGACACCTCTGGTGTGGAGAATCCTGTCAGGAAACTCCCACCACTAATGCAAGTCAGCAACTATTAACTGAAAGGCTACATGACATGTTTAGTAACAAATAGCCAGTTTGTATCAAAGACTAGCTTTCTATCCATTGTGCCTCTATGTTGCTTTGTATGACAATACTAGTAGTAGTCTTCTTCTGTTTATTTTATATGTAGAAATCCTAATTTATTTGCACATTTCACATTACATATAATATATAATACATACTGCTTTGCATATGCTTTGGGAGAGGCAGTATAGCAAAAAGGATAGAGAGTTGGCCTTGGAACCAGAAAGAACTGGATCCATGTTTTCCCTGTTGTATGTACTTTCTCAGTGCTCCAGGCAATTCTCCAAAACTTTGTAAACTGCAAAATAAAATGCATCAGTATAAGCAGTTTCCTCATTTGAAAGTTCCCTATACCAATGAAATTACAAGTCTAATATCTATCCCTATCTGCTTTATGTGTATGTGCATTGCTTTAAATATACTTATATTTCTCATTTTTATACGTTATATGGTGGTTGGGGGACTTTTGTCATTGTATCCCTAGAAGCCACAACACGGTGCTTTCCACATAGCCAGCCCTTAATCTCATAATAAATTGAATAAAATCAGACAGTGAACAAGCATTTATTAAGTGTTTACTATGTACCAGGCAGTATTCTTAGTGCTTGTGATACAGATAAAAGAGAAAACATTTCTCCTGCCCTCAAGGAATACATGTTTTAATGGGGGAGACACCATGCAAATAACCCTGTGTGTGTGTGTGTGTGTGTGTGTGTGTGTGTGTGTGTATACACACATACGTTGTATATATGTATGTATATATGTAATGGACAGTGATCTCAGAGGGAAGGCACTAGAATGGGGGAACTGGAAAGCCTTCCTTCATAAGGTAGAATTTGAATTGAATTTTGAAGGAAGCCTGGGATTTTAAGAGATAGAGAGGAAGAAGGGCTTTCCAGGCAAGCATAGGGGATCTTACACATTGTAGTTACTGTAGTGGGCTGTGAGTGGGAATGCATTGCAGTAATGTAGAGGCTAGCACTGGCTTTTGAGATTTGACTATAGGTATTCCCTAAAACTTGTGCCTCTCTTTAAAGCCTTTCCGGATTTTCAATACTTGGCTTGGAGACCCTTCCAAGAATCTACTGATCGCTGAAGTCATCAATGTCATTAAGAGAGAGGACCTGCTCAGTAATGTTACCCATGCAGGGAAGGCACTGCTGACAGGGCTGATGGATTTACAGGTAACCAACCATTTATGGGAATGCAAGATCCAAAGGGGTTGCTTAGAACCCTCACAAACTGGGTAGAGGACAGTACTTGAGTTGAAATTCTCTCCTTTGACCCTAGCTGCTCTTGATCCTTTTGTCCCCTCCTGCCAGATACATCTGACTCTCAGGGACAGCTGGATCAATATAGCAGATCTAGTCACAGTAATGATGGCCACCTCACCCATCCTGCAGGCAGACCTGAGCCAGGGACCGAATCAAACTTCCTTAGAGCACAAATTCCTCTCAGGTTTGGCACACTCGGAGTTTTTGTTAGAGAATAACCACAGAAGCTCTATTTCCAGTCTACTGCAGTCGTAAGTTCTATATCTCAAAGACTGTCTTGCCACTTGGGACGTCCAGAGACTTACCATGCATGTAGCAATACTATGCCTACACATTTCTCAGCCCCCTGTATTCCTGAGCTCTCCCTTTCCCTCTTTTATCTGGAATACGTAGGACCCCTATCCCATCCTCATGGCAACAATTTAATCTCTGCTCTAAGGGCCTTTGCATTCATACCAATTTAAGAGCTCAAAATAATTCTCAGAATATCTTAAAGCCCAGTAGAGAGACAACAGCAGAGGCCACACTGCTTCAAGCTATGACCAGAACAGCCATAGGGTAAAAGTGTATTTCATCCTTCACTGACTTAGAAGGTTGTTTTTACAATCTGTGTAAATACTGAGCTCACCCAGTCTAGAAGCATCTAGTCACACATGAACAACATTGCATCTGGAGAGCTACTAAGCTGTGCAGGGCTATTGGACTGCACCAAGAAAACATAAAACAGCCTTCAGAAGAGGGAAATTGCTGCTGTTACTACAACTAAGCAAAGGCCTTCAATGAAGGCAAAATGACACAAGGCTTTATTTTTTCCTTTGGTTGCTTTCTTTGGATTTGATTCATGTCCAAACAGAGGCAGAGGAGGAAATCAGGAAAATGTCTTTGCAATGGGTTACATCATTACTCCCTGCTGAGATCCTCTTTAATTTTCTGGCTCGCACAAATAGGAGAAATGACAGAAGTAGTTTATTTTCCTGTGTGATTTATGACCCTGCTCAGAGTCGTTTATGCAGTCTCAGATTGCACATTGCCTAACCCAAGTCAAGGAGGATAGGATCAACTCCTCAGAAAAAGCAGTTTCGGGTTATTGGGGGCGGGGAGGGGGATTATAGTCAAAATGGCGAAAATAAATAAACAGTTTGAGAGAAATTATGCAATCCCAGCGTAAGCTTCAGGGCGAGGGCCATTTTGCTAGAAATAGTTTCTTCCCAGCTCTTTCATGTAAATCCTTGACTTCGCTGCCTAATGGTGCATATCCAGAGACATGGCAAATAACACTGTGGTTTATCCTGAGGAGGAGGAGAGAACTGAACTCTCACTAATTAAGGTCAAATTTTGCTCTCAAAGGGGGCCTGGTACCAGCTGCCAAAAAGCTTAAAATAATAACACGTAACTGTCTTTTTCTCTGCTGTAGCTTTGTGAAACTGTCACGGCTTTGTCCTCTCATGAATGGATTAACCAAGAGTTTGGTTTGTGGTTATTGTTTTTCATCTCTTCTACACTTATGATTAGTACAGACCCATTAGTATCTGAACATGAAAAAATGTAGTTCCAGTTAAATTGAAATTTCTATAAATATGGACAGAAGGACAATTGTAGCATTGTATGATGAGTCACCAGCTGCTTAGTTGTATGGGACACCCCTTCACTGGACTCTTCCAGGTTGCTAGGAAATATTTGTATAGTTGGTAGATTGGTGTAAGTAACTATCTGGGCAAGGGTGTCCTGGAGAAGAGTTGGTTATAAACCTATTAGCCTTATATACCAAGGTAATAAGACAACATACCAAAA
>CM053769.1:67048580-67065357 GCA_028658325.1 Potorous gilbertii
AATAGATTTCTGTGCTCCACTGCCTGTATAGCTTAATTTCCAGTTGCATGTTAAAACAATTTTTAACATTCATTCTTAAAGCTTAGAGTTCTATATTCTCTCCTTCCCTCCCCATCCACCCTCATTGAGAAAACAAGCAATTCAATATAGGTTATACATGTGTAACAATGCAAATCACTTCCATAATAGTTGTTTTGTAAAAGGCTAATAACCACATTTCCCTCTGTCCTGTCCTGCCGTTCATTTATTCCATTCTCTCCCTTGACTTGTCCTCCCACAATAGTGTTTGCTTCTGATTATCCCTCTCCCCAATTTGCTGTCCCTTCTATTATCTTTCCTCTCCTATCCCCTTCCCCTTTGCTTTCCTGCAGGGTAAAATAGATGTTCATATCCAATTGAGTGTGGGTTATTCCCTCCTTAAGCCAAATTCCATGAGAGGAAGGCTCAATTATTTCCTTTCATCTCTCCCCTTTTCCCTCCATTGTAGAAGCTCTTTCTTCCCTCTTGTATATGAGATGATTTGCTACATTCTACCTCTCCCTTTCTCTTCCTCCTGGTACATTCCATTCAACAATAAATTTTATTTTTTAAGGTATTCTCTCTTCATATTTGGCTCACCCTGTGCCCTCTATATGTGTGTGTATATATAGATATATATACACACACATATACACATGTGCATATATATATCTACACATATATGGTATACACATACATATATGTGTGTGTGTGTGTGTGTGTGTCCCATTCCATTTCTATATAATCCCTCCAACTACCCAAATACTGAGAAAAATTTCAAGAGTTACAAATAATTATCTTTATATGTAGGAATGCAAACAGTTCAACTTTAGTAAGTCCCTTATGATTTTTCTTTCCTGTTTACCTTTTCATAGTTCTCTTGATTCTTGTGTTTGAAAGTCATATTTTCTATTCAGTTCTGGTCTTTTCATCAAGAATGCTTGAATGTCTTCTATTTTGTGGCTTGTGCTGCTCTAAAATTTGTTTGGAGCCATTTTTTTACAGGTATTTCATGGGTTATGGTGGGGGGAGCTAGAACAGGTGTGTCTTTCTACTCCACCATCTTGGCTCTGCCCCCTCCCTCCCATTTTTAGTCATTATTAATGAAACTTTGCATCATTAATGTCCCAGTAAAGTTTTTTGGAGGAAGAACCTGACACTGTGTTTCCATCTTTGGCCTGATTTGATGAAAATTTGCCTTTTCAAACCCTTTTCCCTTGTCTCATTCTTCCTGAAAGTTCCTATGACTTCTCTCTTCTGTGTCTTCCCATATTGCAGGCCCGATACCCACATCTCATCAGCAGAGCAAGAGGTCGAGGAACATTCTGCTCTTTTGACGCTCCAGATGAAACAACAAGGAACAAGCTCATTTTAACAACCAGAAACAAAGGTGGGGGGCAGTGAGCATGTGGTATCCTCCTGGGGTTTTATTTCTTCTTTGTATTGAAATATATATTATGCTTTTTCATCTGTGCAAATTATCTGTCTCACTGAGTACCATATTAGCAAACTAGCTGGGAAGAAACTTCTTCACTTTCATTATAGATGTTATTATTTAGCATGTGTCTAAAAAGCCATATTTGGCAAACTCAAAGATGACCTGATTTTTATTTATTTTTTTATTTCTAACTTCAATAGACTTACATGTGAGAGAACTGAGTTCTAAAATTAACTATGTGACTTAGTCTAAGTCATCTTGCCTCTGGATCAAAGTTTCTTTATCCTTAAAATACAGAGTTATAACAAGATGATTCTTAATATGTCTTCCAGCTCTAACATTCAGTGATACTAGTAGCTAGCATAATTCAAACGGATGTATTAAGCATTTGTAGTGCAGTGTGATAGGTACTGGGGATACAGAGAAGAAAAACAAGACTCCGCCCTCAAGGAACTTACGTCTAATATGAATATAAAACATTCACACAAATGACTAAAAAATATGTTAGAATGTAATCAATGCAGGGAGCAGGGTTTGAGAATTGAGAAGATTTAGAGATCGGGCAGTGCAGGATCCCTTCATCACTTCAGATGTTAGGGAAGACTTCATGGAGTTTTCACTTGAGTTAAGCCTTGAAGGAAGAGAAGGATTTTATCAGGTAGAGATATGAAAGGAATTCATTTCCTGCCCGGAAGAGAGCTTGTGTGAATAAGGAAGAATGAAAACACAGAAGAGCCGTAAGTCACTTTGCCTAATATACAGAATTTGCCATAAACAGTAGTCTCAAAGAAATCTGAAAAAGTAGGCTGAAGCCAAATTGTGGAGGACATCATGCCCTAGGAAAATGAGTCTCAATTTTGCCTTATAGGCAATAATCACCAAGGTAACAATCACTTTGATCGGAGAGCAACAAGGTCGGACCTATATGTTAGGAAGGCATAAGCATTATATAGGATGAATTGGAGAGGGAAGAGATTGGGGCAGTTCTATTAGTCTCCTGGCTATCTCAGTAGCTAAAGAGCTAAGAAATCAGAACTAGTCCAACCTCTGAAGCCATGGCTCCTCTTCCATTCTCTTCTCTCTCTCCACTTCTTTTCAATGACCTAATCAGTTCCCATGGGTTCAATTATTATGTCCCATATATACGTACATATACACATACATACATATATATACCCACATATACATACTTACATACTATCCAGCCCTGGTCTCCTTCCTGAGCTCTAACCCTCAATCCTCAGCTACCATTTGGACATTTTGAACTGGATGTCCCATGGGCACTTCATATTCAACATACTCAAAACTAAACTGCTTATCCTTCCCCAAACACCCATCTGTCTTCCAAACTTACTATTTCTGTCAAGGGAACCACTGATTCTAAAGACGTAACAGTTGGCAATCTCAATTCCTTACTCTCCCTTACCCCATATATCCAAAGTTGTCAAGTCCTATGATTCTTCCTCTCCCTTGGACTGTTACAATAACCTCACTGGTCTCCCTGACTCAAGTTTGTCCCTACTCTAATCCATCTTCCAGATAGCTGCCAAATTGATATTCCTAAAGCACAAGTCTGACCATGTCACTCCCCTCTTCAGTAAGCCCCAGTAGCTCCTTCTTTCTTCTAGGATCAAATAGAAATGCCTTTATTTTGCATCTGAAGCCTTTCACCAAACTGACTCCTATCTACTTTCTCAGTCTTGTAAATTGGCCCCCTTCACCTATTCTGTGAAAACTATGAAAAGTGCAAGTTATTATTGTAGTTTAGTCACTCTGGCTTCTTGTTTTCTTCCAGGTGTTCAGAAGAAAGAAGAGGACAGGAGTAAAAATTACGGATGTTCCTAACCTTTCCTCTTTCTCTCCTTGCAGGTGTAGTCCTGGGAGGCTGTGGTGATAGGTCCATCCGTTTCCGCCCAACATTGGTCTTCAGGGATCACCATGCACACCTTTTCCTCAACATTTTTAGTGACATCTTAGCAGACTTCAAGTAAAGGATTATTTTTCCATTGCACTGAGAAGGTCTCAACCTCCACAACTGTCAAATTGATTAGTTTGCCTATTTCATATTTTCACTTAAAGTACCAAAAGGTGAATCCATAAACTGGAGGGCTATTTTTGGTTGGGTTGGGTTGGGTGGGTGGGTGGGGTGTTATTAGGTGGTTTGGGGAGGTAGGAGGAAGAAGAGGGGATTGGCTTGGGTCTTCTCTGCAGCTATGCCAATATCACATGCTGACTTCAAGACTAAATTCCTCTAGTGACCTGGTCACAGGCAGTCTTTGGGTGGGGCTTTCAGCACCCTACCTAAGTTTCTCTTTTAAAGCCAGGCATGAGACCTGTACATGGGACTGGGAGTTTAAAAACTCCTGAACTTCAGGTCTGGTGTCAGATCCCTTCAGTGGCCAGTTTAACTTCCTCCCTATGCAAAATAAAACAAAAATAAAATGAGATCATTCTTGTCCAGCCCTACAGGGGACCTGAGAAGGTTCCATTCTTCACTGCGGTACAGAACTAAGGGATAAAATTGTATTTCAACTGTAGCGTGGTGAGTTCAGGTCAAGAGAGTGGAAAATAGGAGCCTGCTGGCCCTTTTAGAAATGTCAGTTCAGTCCAGATGTGACTTAACCTCAGGGGGACTCCATCTGGCTGGCTTGGTGGTCAGCTTTTATTTTACTTCTCCCATTTGTGTCCAGTGGAGGGGCAGGTACTTGAGTCTTGCCAAAAGGTCTGCCATCAGAGGCCAGGAAGTTCCCAGGTCTGATTAGGAACTTGGGAAGGAGAGAAGGGGACTGAGGAGGGAAGGAGCAAAGGAATCATTGCTGCTTCCTTGGACCTCTGACAGACTTCCATTTAGATATGTATCTGTCATTCCAATTGCTCGTTCATGATGCTGAATGTCATGTTATACATCCATACACAAGAATCTCTGTCTCTGAGTTTCCATAGAGATATAAGGGAAGGATCTGAAGCACAAGCCTGCAGCCTCACTCTTGGGAAAGCAACACTTGGAAACAGGGGCCACAGAATTACTTATTCCTCTTGCCTCTGATATATTCTATAATATTAGAGGTCTTTCCCACTATCCTCATCCCAGACCCCTTCCCATTCCCATGAAAACATTGTTCTTTGTCTACCTGTTGTTTCTCAACATCCGCTCCATTTCTGAGGAGCTCTGTGAAAAACATAGTTGTTATGCAGAGTAAGTCTGTGGCTTGACTAGATTCTTCTTGAGGGAAGCATCCATATTAAAGAGGTTTATTGATTAATGTGCAAGAGCTATAAATGTGGACTGTTAACCTGTTCATTGCTGATTTGTTTTGGGTGGCTTCATTGTATTGCCATTCAAAATGTTTCTTAGAAAGATATTTTCTTAGGATGTAGATTATGGTAATGTTCATTTCCTTTCTCTTACACAATTGGATGGTGCCCGAGACTAATTTAGCATTATTTTAATTTGAAAACTGACTAGCTTTAGTAGATGATTATCATCCTAAACACTCTTCTCAAAAGGAAGCCCAGAACTGTAGTTGGTGGTCCAGCTTCTATCTCTGAATGTCAGTTGTTAACTATGAGCTAATCATTTCATTTTCTGGTGCCTCCATTTAACATTATATAAAATGGGCACAATAAGGCTAAGCACTTGGCCCTTTTATAACTTTTCACCCAAAGATCTCACAGGTATCATTAAAGTCTCTAGAGACCAGCAGACATCCATATAAATATTGTTGCAGAAGTCTGAATGCCAGTTATTACCTATAGCCAGGAAGAATCAGCAAATTCTTAAATTGTGACTATTGGCATTTTCATCCCTAAGGCTGTTCAGATTTCTTTTAGTATAAAATTCTGCCTTAATTAAAGCCAATAGCACCCACAAAAAAAAAAAAATGAGAACGTCTGACTTCCTTCCCCACCTTCCTGCATTTAATACCAGGGACACATGCTCAGCCAATAGTTTCATATGCTGACACCTCTAATAAAGGCATATTGAACTGTAAGTATAAAGAAAAACACAATTCATGAATTTGCTAAGTATTCTTCCCTACTATGAACTTTAGCCAACTTTTAGCCATAAATGAAATACTCCAGTAAATGAGGTTGTATAACTCTCAAAGGTTTTCTTAGCCAGGGTCTAATTGATAATTTCATTTTCTTGGGTGGGGATACTAGGTCCAGTTTTATGCTGTCTTCCCTCTAGGGATTGGCCTGGGAATGTAATTACTTCACCTACAAAGTAGTTTCCTTGGGTATTATCCATTCAGTACCAAGGAAAGTTCCTTCTAGCATATGTTTTTAAATGCCTCTTTATTAACAAGTCTATATCGCATAATGCGTACCCTGGAAAGTCCATTGAGGAAAAACAATTAGCAGAAGCTAGAGGAAAATAATTATATAATCAAAGATTTAAGACTCATGAAAAACAAAGGATTGTGATGGAATAAACAGGAAAATTGAACATGCAACGTTAAGGGCAGATTAAGTGAGGAAGACCTTCAGTGGCCAACAACTGGAAATTAGCTCGTGAAACATATCAGTTTAGTAGATTTTAGTAAGTGTCTCTAGCAAGTCATATACTTTTACAGAAAACAAGGTCCAGTAATATTGAGTCCTATTCACATCCTCACTTTTATTATAAATGGGTGTTTTTTTATAATTTTTACTGACACTCAGTAACCATGTAAGATTGTGCACAACATACATATATATACGTATATATGTATATATTTATCAGATCATGATAGAAAACTTAATAGAGAGCACTGTGTACCTAAGCATAAGAAGTGATATTGTTTACAGTGTTCTGTGGACAGTGCCAAATAAATGTCAAAGAAACTAACTACACTTCAATGTAACTGCTGACCATGTACACAATTCCATGAAATAAATCCATTTCCTGTGTTAATCAATATTCTTAAATAAAATATTTATAATTGAATATCTCCAATATAAATGTGACCTCTTTCACAGCAGCAACCGCTTGGGCTTCTAAGCGTCTATGAGTATTATATTAGGTGAGAAGGCACTGGCATCATCAGGAAGATCTTAACAGCAGCCAAGGGGAGGTTGGAATCACTGAGAGAAAGAAGCAACACACAACAATAAGCATTTAGTAGATGCCAAATAAACACTTTTTAAAAAAGTAATTGAGATTCTGCCTTCATGAGGGGTATCTGCTGTGATATAAGGAACACTAGAATGAGTGGAAATCATCTTATCCAGTGATGCCAAAATCAAATAGAACCAGGGGCAACTAATCCGTACATAAGAATTCCCGTGGGCTGCATATTGACTTAGTTTTAAAAACATGTTATTGGGGCAGCGAGGTGGCAAAATAGTTAGAGTCAGAAGGAGTTCAAATCTGGTCTCAAACACTTGATGCTTACTAGCTGTGTGACCCTGGGCAAGTCACTTAACCCCGACTGCCTCACAAAAAAAACCAAACAAAAATAAAACAAAAAAAAAATGTTCTTAACTATGTTTTCTTGTATTTTTACTTATTTTATTAAATATTTCCTAATTACACTTTAATCTGGTTTGGGCCAAACTCAGGAGTGTTGTAGGTCAAGTTGTTGACACTTCTAAATCAAGCCCGCCCTTTTTCAAGCTAAGGAAACAAATCTAGAGAGGTTTAGCCACTTGTCCAAGGTCATACAGATAATAAGTAGCACAAATGGAATTTGAACCCAATTCTCTTTTGCATTTTCTTTCTCCCCTCTATTAACCTACATAATTAGACATACGTCTTCTTTTCCTCTTAAAAAATAAATAGGATTTCTTTAAAGATTATTTTTATTCTTAAATAGGAATCCTCATATCTGAGCAATTTATAGCTTTAAATGAATCCTAGAGTAAACCTATGCTGTTAATCAGAAAGATGACTGTTTTATAAACAGGGTCTATATAAACACAGCCAGAGGTAGTAAAACCTCCTGATTAACTTTAATAACACAGGATGTTATAGTTGAATGGAAAAAGATCAAAACAAGGCCATAAAAATTGGACTCTGCTGTTTATGGTGGGGAGTGGAGAGGGAGGCATGTTAAAGGGTGCCATATTACTTTCAAGATACAGACCTACAAGCCCAAATGCCATAAAATACCAATTAAAAGCCCTAACCCTAGTTACTCTTTAACAATGCAAACCGACTAACAATAATGAACAATAACTCGCCTGTCCAATGAGTTTTACTCCGTGGATGTTAAAGGTCCACCATGTCTATTGAAACGGTGGTGCTAAGCCGATACATGAAAAGTCTGGCTCTGCTCCTTGAATAGTATTTTTAATAACAGTGCTTTATATCAGCAAGGCACTTTACAAATATCTCATTTAAGCCTCACAACCCTGAGAATAGGTACTGACTGCTCTCATCTCTCACAGACAGAGGTTAAGTCACAACCAGTGAGTGTCTGAGGGCATATTTAAAATCGGTTATGCCTGACTCCAGGCCTAGTGCAGTGTTACATTTTTATTTGTACATGCCAGGCACCCAGCACTGTTTTTATTGTCGTCAAATGCGTATAAGTGAAATAATATATAACTTAAATATAAATAAATATAACTTAAATTCAACAAATACTGATAAGGCCTGCTATTGGATAAGCCTCATCTTTAGCAGAAATACTCTGTCACTACAATTACCTTCAGTGTGATGTACATTAAGGACCTACTGTGTGCCGCATTACGCTGGGTGCTAGGGGAGTTACAGATTTCAAATGAGGCAGAAGCTGTCTTCATAGAGCTGTTCGTGGAGAGATGAGCATTTAAGCAGCACGATGTGTCAAAATGTGCTAGATGTTAAAAAGACAAAAAGTTGAAATAGTCCCTGAAGTCCAATAACTATATTACATTGTAAGTGTATTGGAGGGGTATAAAGCAAAATGCTATGGGAAAGAAGGTCAGGGAAGGCTTCTTACAGGAAGCAGTATTTGAATTGGGGTTTAAAAAATGGGAAAGAATTCTTAAAAAAATATTCCAGGTAGGTGGAGTAACATAAGAATGAATGAATAAATGAACACTTACTACGTGGCAAGCACATAATCCAGTTTTAACATATTAAACACTGAGGGCATAAATGGGAAAGAATGACAGTCTCAGCTTTCCAGAAGCTCACACTGTACTGGAGGAAGACAATACATGAAAGAAAAGTTAGCTATATGACAGACTGAAAGGCCAGAAAGCCCTAAGGATGTGGTAGCATTTATCAGAGCAAATGGCATGGGCGGGAAGGGGCGGGAAGTGGAGCTTGGATGACATAAGTTGAGTCTTCTGATAATGCTGAGGCCAAGCTATAAGCCATGTCAGGGCAGATGTTAAGACCTACTAGTCCACTATGTCACCCGAACGGAGCTGTTGGGCACCATCTCATGAGTTCTATGAGAGCAAGGGTTAAGGGGTGGGGGGGAAGGCAAGAAGGAAAAGGCTACCTCTGGTGGTGGTGAGTCTTTTATCCCAGTCATGGGGTATAGTATTTAGTTGGAGCACAAAGGTGGGAGGAAGAGGGGAAACATCTGAGATAGAGCTGGAAAGATAGAATGCTATCATGTTCTGGAGGACCTTCAATGTTAGGAAAAGGAATTGGAATTTTATTGAGTAGACAATAGAGAGCCACTGAAAGTTCCATTGAATGACTTCAGCTTTTATTAAGCATCTATATATAAGGCATTATGAGCAAAAATTAAACACTTCCAGCTCTCAAGGAACAACTTACAAGATAGTGTCTGGCTTCTCAAGACTCCCTGCTGCCAGGCAAGCACTTCAGTGCCTAGAGAAGGGCTGTATACCAAGACAAAAGGAAGCCCCAAAACCATACTGGGTCTTACCCCATCCAAACCAGGGCACAGGGACAGGCCCAAACTGGCAACTTTGTTGCCCATTCATTACCCAGTTCTAGGTCACAGATACAAAGAGGACTGAGAAGGGGAACTGCACATTGGGCCCATGTCCCCTGGGTAGGAAGGCCTTTGGGCAGTGTACCAAGAAAAGAAGTTCAGAAGCTAGGAGCAACAGTGAAGAGACCAAATGAATGATGTAGCATGGGCAGCTAGACAGTATAGTGTATAGAGCTATGACCTTGTGAATCAAGAAGACAGGAATTCAAAACTAGCCTTACAAGTTACTAGCTGTGTAACCCTTGGGCAAGTCACTGAATATTACTCAGCCTAAGCTTCCTTATCTGTAAAATGGGGATCAAAAATTATTGTGAGGATCAAACCAGACAACATAAAATACATTTGCTAACCTTGCAGTATTATGTAAACACTAGGTTCATCAATTATTGCAATCAAGTAAGTTTGCCTGCAAAAGACCAAACCTTGGGCAGTAACCATAGGATCACAAATCTAGAGCTAGAAGAGACTATAAAAGTTATCTAATACAATTCCCTCATGTTAAAGATGAGGAATTATGGCCCCAAAGTTAAGTAACTTCTCAGAGTCATGCATCTAGTACATGTCTAAGGAAGGATCCAAACTGAGGTCTTCCTAATTCTATTCCTATACTCTTATGTTCTAAGCTGCCATGTCAATTGATAATAGAGTCTACTTAAAATATAGGGGCAGCTAGGTGGTGCAGTGGATAGAGCACCAGTGCAGAAGTCAGGACCTGAGTTCAAATCTCACCTCAGACGCTGGACACTCACTAGCTGTGTGACCTTGGGCAAGTCATTTAACCCCAACTGCCTCATCCTGGGTCATCTCCAGTCATCCTGATGAATATCTGGTGACTGGATTCAGATGGCTCTGGAGGAGAAGTGAGGCTGGTGACCTGCACAGTCCTCCCTCACTCAAAATAAAGTCAAGTGCAAGTCATATCATCATTTCTCTGATGGCATGGTCTTCTTCAGCAACAAAGGACAAACACATTAAAACACAGATCCATACATAAAATTAGGTGCAGTAAATAATTCTAAAAATTATACATATTGATGTAATATGGTCACCTGTAATCCAAGTAGTAATCCTGTCTTCTGAAAGTAGTTATAAGGGGATTCATTCCATTGTACAAAGGACAGCTCCTGATACACCAGAGTTATTTTGCTTTTCCTTGCTGTTGTACAGTCCATGTGTAAAGCTGGCTTAACGGTTTGAAAAGCAAACCATTTTACTGCTTGGCAAAGAATTCTTCAACCTGTCGATTATATCCATTTTCAGATTAATTGGCTACCTTAAATAGGATCTATGACTAGATCTCAGAAGACCTGCTGATGATCAGTCGGGACACTTGCCAGAACTGGGTTGCAGAAACCACCATTTCCTTCCATTTGGTTTTTTGTTCTGTTTGTTGCAAAGTCTGGTTGAGTTACAGATGACCAACAATTTGCTTTTTTTTTTTCTTGCGCCCTCTGGTGGTACTGCATGAACCTCTATGTCAGAGCTGAAAAGAACTTTGGAACTCTTCTAGTTCACACAATGCCTTAGTGGCAGAGCCCATACTAGAACCTAGATTCTAGTCTGTGACTGCTAGTGCACGTCTGTCCAGTGAACATTTAGTGTCAAATCTTTTCATTAGAATAATATATACTCAGAACTTGAAGGGACCTTAGAAGTCATCATTTACAACTTCATTTCATAAATTAGGAAACTGAGACAAAGGTTCCAAGGTCACTACACCATGCCCCGCTACTAAACAATAACTTGGCATGCCTTGATAGTTAATAATATCAACTTCATATCTGAAGGACTGAGTTCTGAAAAGTGAAATTATTCCTGAGATCCCCTTACAATTCTAAATCGCACGGACCAAAGTTACTGCCTCCTTAAGTGAATGTGAAGAGCTAACTGCTGAAACTTCCAGGTAAACTTAGGCCCTCTTATTTACATGGCTCAATATATAAAATGAGCAAAAATGGAAGGAAAACATTTTTCCTTTATCCTTTTAAACTATAATCATTTTTCAAGTTCTCTCCTCTATACTTAGGATTTCCTTGCATGGCTTGTATTATTCTTTTGTCTCCCATTTTTTGACATGAAGCCAATTCACCAATGAGTTAAAGTTATGGAAGTAACTGGAGTAATTTAACACCACTTAAAATGCTGCTTCAGGTTTTACTGGCTGATATATCTCATGGTTGGCTTGCAGTAGTACTTGCCAAGGACCCCTTTTAATTCTTTTGACCATGAATCAAGTTACTGCAACTGTCCCCCATCCCCAAAACAAGAGTCTTCAGTAGACAGCACCTGTTGAAGACCTTCATTAAAACCACTTGGTAGTCAGTTTATCCCTCTTCCCACCAAGACACGTGGAGCCTCACCCAATGAGTCATGCTGCCCTGATGAAGCTCTGTTAAAAAAAACAAAACAAAAAAACCCGGAAATACATGAACAAACAACTCAACTCCCAAAGTTTTTTTTTATTATACTACAGTATTAACAGTGTAACATTACTTTAATCTCTGAAAGGTTAAAAAAAAATCATAATTGTGATATTAAGCAAACCTCTGATTTCCATCCCATTTCTGAGGAGCACAAAGCTGCCTTTCTGAGGGGGATGAAATAGCCACGTTCTATATTAGCCACATCTTCTTCAAGTGTCTACTACGTATTAGCATATTTTCAGAAAAAAAGTATTTTCTTTCTGATAGACTGAACCTCATTCACATGCCATGAATGCCATTACGGTCATTATGATCAGTCAATAGCAGAACAAGGACCACCGTGTCCTGACAATTTTCTCTCCAAAAATCAAACTGCCTTTTCCAGAAAAAGAATGAAAGTGGAAAATCAATTCCCACTGCACCACTAAAAGCAGTTTCACAGTTCCACTGGGTACTCCCTTTTCAAAGCCTGTTCAGCAACTTGTTTTACCAGAAACTTAGGTCAGCTTCTAGCTTACTTATCTCTTGATTTTGAAAGACAAGTGCTTGGCACACAGTAGATTCCTGTTGCCTGCCACCAGACACTCAAGTTTCTTGTCTCTTAACCTCCCTCTGTAGTTTAAGCCCTGGGACATATGGTTGGCACAGGTCCAGTACAGGCACACTTGAGGCTACCATTCAAAGCTCCAGGGAAAGCACATTCCCCTAAGGTCCAGTATTTTCTTCCAAACCATCAGTGCTTTCCATCAAGTTTCCCAAACACTTGCACAAATCGTTTCCTATCCAGGATGTGTCCAAAACGCAGTGTTAAGTAGAAAGTCTGATCACCATCATACTGCTGGATCTTCAAGAACACATCAAAGGCACGTTCACTGGTCTCAGATAGAGGAATTATGTTGGCCACTGGACAATATGTGTCTTGACGCCGGCCCCAGAAGGTCAGGTGTGCCACACGCAACACAGTGCCAGCCTCGTTCACATAAAGGATTCCAACAAGTCGACGAAAGAAATGACTAATCCAGTATAACATGGCTAGGGCAAAGCTAGCAACACCTCCTATGAGAAACAGGGAGTCCAGGGGAATGAAGCCCTGCATGTACCAGTAACAGGACGGTGGCAATATTACCATGGTAATCCCTGTCTGCAGAATCTTCACCCGGGACAGTGAGCCACAGAATCTGATGCCAGGAAAGCGATAAATCATCTGGAATTTTTCAGCCTCTATGGCTGATGGTTTATCAGGGGATATGGAGGCAGGCCTGCCCACATACAAAATGGGAACTTGCATCTTGCAAAACCAAGGCCGAGACTGCAACATCATAACCCAACGAATTGGTAAAGCAGCTTTGAAGATGGTAACCTGGCAGGGAACAGAATGACTTCTTACAAATCCCAATATATAGTAACAGGGAAGTCAAGACCTAGCCCTCAGGGGTATACAGCATATACACAAGGAAGTAGATACAAAGACTACTAATAATATACATAATATGAATTTCCCAGGCTAACAACCTAGATGTTAATTTCAACTCCTCACTCTCACCTCCCATAACCCATACGTTGTCAATTTCTGTTAATTCTACCTCACCAGCAACAGTAGCCCCATCATCTCCTCTGACAAGGTCAACACTCTGATGCAGATTACCACATGCTACTGAGACTACGGCAATAATAGCCTGCTGGCTGGTCTCCCTGCCTCACGTCTCTCCCCACTCCAGTTCATCCTCCACTCATGTATCAGTGATCTTCTTAAAGCCCACGACTAACCTCATCACTTCAAAACTTGGCCCGTACTCTGTGATCCAGTGACACTGGTGTCCTCAAACTGAACACTAGAAATTCCTTCCTTCCTTGTCTATGTCTCTTGGTCTCCCCGGCTTCCTTTAAGTCCCAGCTAAAATCTGACCTGCCCATGCCCCCCAGTCTACAGGAAGCTTTTCAAAATTCTTCTTAATTCTAGTGGCTTTCCTCTGTTATTTCCAATTTATCCTGTGTATAATGTTTATACAGTGGTTTCCATTTTGTTTCTCCTATTAGATCATGCGCTCCTTGAGGGCAGGGACTATTTTTATCTGACATGACCCTTGAAGGAAGCTAAAGACTCTAAATGAAGCGGAGGTGAGGGAGGAAGAGCATTTTAGGCATTATCATTACCTACAGATGTCACTCTCTAATAATTAATTTCCTACAGTCCAAGCAGAGGTCCATCAAGAAGACTAGCTTGGCCACAACGTCCTAAATCCAGGTTGGGGGGGGAAGGGGGGCAGGGTGTTTATCTGGGCGGTCGAGATGGTCTTCCAGCCGCGGGGGTGGAGGGGGGAGTGGGGCAGGTCAAAGAACAGCCCAAGAAAGGGGCATCGAGGGCCCGAGGGGGGCAGCCTGCGGGGCGGGTCAGCAGCACTAAAAACCATGGGGGATTTCAGGGCTCGTCTGGGTTAAAAGACCTCGGATGGGAAGGCGAGCGGAGGAGGGGTTCGTAGCCCGGCTCGGAGATCGGGCATCCCTCTTTAAGGATCTCCTATGTATCCTGTACGTAGCTACTTTGTATATATTTACTGGTACGCTGTGTGAGCTCCGGGAGGACCGGAACTATCTCGGGCCTCAGCACAATACCAGGCCCGTGGTAGGGGCCTAATAAATGTTTACTGAATGATCTCCATTGCACTGACATCACGACGTCACGAGGGGACGGTGCCTTAGGCCTGAGGGCCCCAAGAACGCTTTGCCCTTGCCCGCAGACGGGAGTGTGTGTGTGGGGGGGGGTTTCTTCCCGCCTATCGAGGGTTCGGATTCCCGGCTAGTGGATCTCTCCCACTTCCCTACACTCACAAAACCCAGCTGCTCACCATGGTACCGCCGCCCGCTTCCGGAAGCGAACCTGCCCCGTCCTCCGGAACTACTTGGCGCCGCGGCGTGCGTGTCCTGACCTCTATGGGTCGTAGCTCCGGGAGGGGCGGGATATGTTTGGGGCTTTGCATTCTGGGAGTTGTAGTTCCGCGGCTCGTCGTGCGCTCCAGAAGGGGTTAGAGGTGTGACTTGGCAGCCTCGGAGCTTTCACCTTCCCGACGTGCCCCGCGGCTCGCGAGGCAAATCCGGGAAGCGTGGAGCGCCTGCGCGTCCAGTCGTGCTGGTGAGCCGAGGTGTCGGGATGGCGGCTTCGGCGTCTGTTCTCTGCCTCTTCGACGTCGACGGGACCCTCACCGCCCCACGACAGGCAAGCAGCCCCCGAGCCCGCCCCCCGCAGCCGCCTGCTTCTCGGAGACTCTGTTTCCCCCGCGTGCGGAGGAGGGGGAGGGGAAGGGGAAATGGACCAGCCCCTTAGGGGAGGGGGCCGGTAACCCGTGGGTCCTAGCACTTGGGAGCCCCCGTGATCCGGACCGACCAATCCCCTCATTTTACAGATGAGGAAACTGAGGCCCAACCTCACCCAGCTGATGAGCAGCATGGTCAGATTCGAACTCCAGATCCGAGACGGCTGCGGCTGCCCGTGGGCTGTGTATAACACGTGCAGCCTCCATACCTCGCTTTCCCTTGGGGGGTCACGGCTGACATTTATAGCCCTCCTCACGGTTCTCTGAGCGCTCTGCAGGGGTGCGCTATTTCCTTGTGAGGCTGGAGACCACCCTGTTCTGTTGGTGCAGTGATGATCCCCACTTTACAGAGGGGGAGGCTGAGGCTGAGAGATTTGCCCAGCTAACTTGTGTCCGTCCTTGGTTGCCCAAGAAGACCAGGCCATCAGAGAAATGATGACATGACTTGCACTTGACTTTGTTGTGAGGGAGGGAGGGAGGGCTGTGCAGGTCACCAGCCTCACTTCTCCTCCAGGGCCATCTGAATCCAGTGACCAGATATTCATCAGGGTGACTGAAGATGACCCAGGATGAGGCACTTGGGGTTAAGTGACTTGCCCAAGGTCACACAGCTAGTGAGTGTCACCTTTCCGAGGTGAGATTTGATCTCAAGTCCTCCTGACTCCTTCACTGCACCACCTAGCTGCTCCTACATAACTAATAATGCCTCAAACAAGCACCTAACTTCATACAGTAATGAAGAATCCTAATTCCTGAATTATATGTGGCAGTAATTTAATAGGACAAGATAATTTATAATTTAATAACATAAGACCATGCACAATTACGTGTGCTATAAGAAAGAAGTGCAAAGGAGAAATCCAGACCAAAAAAAAAATTTTAATTAAGAATGAGATTTTTTCAACTGAGGGGATAATCAGCAAAGACCAGACAAGATGGATGACCTGGGAGAGCAGGAAGTGTTGAGGTCTGAGGGATGCTGGGCACCCCAAAAGACCAACATGCTAGGGCCTGCTCTAATGAATTCAACACAAGCCTTCTTAAAGCCAAATAAAAACAAAGTTTATTAAAGATTCACCATATTGGTTGACTTTTAAGGAGTCTAAGCATTTATAATGCTTGTATTCACAAGTGGGCCAGAGAGACAGAGTCAGAACTGGATTGAATCTGAGTGCCTTCATGGAGGCAAGATGGAACTGAAATACAAAAAAGACTGTAGGAGGGATCTGGGGGTGGTCTGGTAGTCTATCTAGGGTGATGGGAGGAGGAGGTTTAGGGAGAATCTTGAGGAAAAGTCCTAGGAGCACCTCAGTGGGACTGGGGTGACTGGTCAAGGGTTAAAAACAGCTGGAGATATCAGGGAGGGCTTGGGTGGGAAGCAGGTGGGCGATCCTGAGGTGACAGACAATGGAAGGCCCAGGCCAGGCCAAGGATAACAGATTTGAATATGAAAGGCCAGATTAAGTGGGAAGATTCAGGGGAGTTCAGGGAGGTTCCCAGAGTCCAAACCCCATCAGAAGGGGTGAAATGATAAGAGGTTACACTGAGGATAGAGTATAAGTTTAGAAGGGGGAAGGAAGAAACAGGAGGTTGTGGTCAGAGAGTGCAATCTGAAAGTTACAGATTGGTAAGGTGGATGATAATGAGATCAGGAGCTTTTGAGACTTCATCAGTATGTAAACTGAAGTGCCCAAATACAAGGGC
>CM053769.1:67065857-67087312 GCA_028658325.1 Potorous gilbertii
GAAGTTGGAGTGCAGAGGAAAATTAAGTCAAGTATTGAACTCTTGAAGACTGGCTTGAAAGTCAGTAGATAACTAGGTCTGTAGTGGGAAATGCCTGCCACACTGATTCTATGGTGTCATGGCAGTTTATAAGGACAATAAGGAGCAGTTATTTCTCTGAAATCCTCTGAGCTCTCATTGTAGCATAGCGGTGATGCTGGGTACTAAGAGATTACACCAGCTGAATACAATCAATCTCCCATCAGGTGCTTTAAGAATTTACTCTTGGCCCATCTCAAAGACAGATAAATTAACTTTTCAATCAAACAACTCTTTATGTGTTAGAGAGGGTTCCTTGAAGTCTCCATTGGTCAAAGTAGTAGTAAGAATCATGGCTCAGTGAAGTATTGAAAATTGAGGGCAGGGCAGTCAACGAGTGATTGGATTAGTAAGTGTCTACATAGGCTAGCATTATCCAGAGCTCCAAAATTTCCTCAAGAGATAGATACGTGATACATTGTGAACCAGGGACTGCAATGGACTGGACGAAAGTCTGTGCTCACTTGATCTACACCTGCCTTTCATTTACTCTCCTTCATTCAGTTTTCTAGGGCAGGTATTATTCGCATTATTTGGGTAAGGAAACCAAAGCTCCTGATGACGAGGTGACTTCTCCAGTCATTCAGTTAATGCAGATCTGTCTGAAACAGGACCCTGGGTCTCATAAGCCATCGATACTTTTACATTAGCAAAACATTTAATGAGCCTCTTCTGTTGCACCTGCAGAAAAATACTGTATTATACTAATGTGGGGAGGTCTGAAATACAAAAGAAATGTAAATTATAGTTACTTGAATAGACTACCTCTTTTGTACCTTAAATATTTTCCTCATGCATAAGCACAGGTCACTTTTTTTGATGGGGAAGAAGGTGAAATTTGCACATTAGAATGGTTAAGGTCAGAAGAAAAGACTTTGCACCTTATTTCCAGTTATTTGGAATTGGCTTCCTGGAGGATAGTGTGGAGAGGGAGCTTGGAAACTTGAAATTGAAGCAGGATATACCATTGAAAGAAACACTTAATGGTTGATGATTTGAATTATAGTAATTACTAGTCATAGAACTGTTTTCCTCCTTACAACAACCCTATGAGTTAGGGAGAATTAACTTTATTTTTCAGTAATGTAAGTTCCTTGAAGATAGGATTGCTTCCTTTATGTCTTTGTTTCCCCGACACCTAGGAGGAGTATGTTTTGGTAGGGACTTATTTAATTGGTGTAGGAAACTCCCAGTAAAGATATGGCTCCTGCTAATGTACATAGGCAACTGCTTTGTGATTTGTAAGGTACTGAGAACTTAAAGGACACAACCACATGTCAGAAGTACTTTGAACCCATCTCACGCCAAGGCAGCTCTCTGTGCACTGTGACATATTGTTTCTCCACCTGGAGCATAGGTAGATGTTTAATAACTGCTTCCTGAGTGAAATGAATCCTCATTTTACAGAGGGAGAAACAAAATCAGGATTTGATTGACTTAAATCACTTAAAAGCTAGTAAGTGTCAGAGCCAAAAATCAAACCCAGGTCTTCTGATTCCAAGTCCAAAACTCTTTCCACTTTATCAGGCTTTCCCTCTACCCTTATTATATTAGCTAAAGTATTTTTTAACAGAATAATCTTCATATCTTTTTTGCTGAAAAGTTAGAAAATACAATTGCTGCAAATCTCTGTTTAATAAAATGATTCCTAAGCTCCAGTCTACTTATTTTCTTTTAAATATGTTTTCATTGCTATCTTTCATTTTTATAATACTACCCAGCAAGCCATCCCTTGTATCAAAGAATGAAAAAGGGAAAAAATGCAGTTTATCAAAATGTGTGAGTTATTCCACATCCATTGTCCTCTTTCTCTGCATAGAAGGGAGAGAGGTTCATTTTCTCAATTCTTTGTCAAGCCATTTAACTTTCTTTACCTCATTTTTCTCAGCTGTAAAAGAAAGAGGTTAGACAAGAGGATTTCTAAGGTCTGTTCCAGTTAGTGATTGTGTTTTCCTATGCTACTTAAAACACTATTTTCATTTTAAGCCTTTTGTCAGTAATTATGGATTCAAAAGTTTTACCTTCTGTTAAAAGAATTCTTGACTCCAGAAAGCCTCAATTTCCTCTTCTCTATAATGAGGGAGTTGGACAATAATTTCTAAGATCCCTTTCAGCAAGCTCTGAGGAAATTTGGGGAAAACTGGTTCTTCTTTCTCTCCACCAGATGGCCCCCTACTCCTCTGGGAAAAAGAAACCAGGACTTGAGCTGAAGCTGCTCCTGGAAGTCTGTTTATTTCTAGTAGCAGTTCTTTGATAGAGAAACCACTGCCCCTTGTCCCATGGCATCAGAAATCTTCCCTGGTCATAGCAGTGTTAAAGCCACATCATTATCTCTTCAGATCTTGTTATGCCTCCAGTCGCTTCCTTTACCTAATACAGGGTTTCCTACCCCTTTTCTGCTAGTGTTTGTCCATTATCCGTTCTGCCCCATGCATATTTTATTTTTTGCAGTGATATAACTTTGCAGCATTTGACATCCTGAAACATAACCTATATTTCCTATATCATTCATCATGAAAAGAACACTTGGAGGGTCAGGAGGCAAGGGCTCTAATTCTGACATTGTCATTGACTTGCTGTGTGAAGCAAATTCACCTCTCTGCTTTTCTCATCTACAAAATAAAGATGTAGGGCCAGCTGATCTCTGAGCTGACATCCAGCTGTAGTGCATGAAGAAGGTTGATGGAATACATTTTTGTTAATAGAAGTATTACTTGGCTTTCAATGTAACATGATTATTGGCAGATTACAAAATTAGAAGGTAATCTAATTGAAACTATAGTCATACGACTAAGTAATTTTGCTCAGTTATTTTCTGGACCTCTGTCTTGCAGAGAACTTGTTTGGAAACTAGTGGTTAGAGTCCCAGCCAGAACAAGCTGCACTCAGAAATGATGGGCGTTTTCCATTCACAGTGAGGGTTCCTCGTAGTGATCAGTAATAATAATTTCCGTTTGGCGCCTTAAGCTTCACAAAGCGCTTCCCTCACACTATCCCTGTAAAATAGGAAAAGCAGATCTCGAGGGAATGGAGGCCCAGGAGGGGTTGGGTAACTTGCCTGTGGTCACACAACTCAGAGGAGGGGCGTTGGAGCTGGGACTTCCTCCTTTTCTCACATGCAGCCTCCCCATATAAAAAGGCTGTTGTTTCAGAACATGGAAGTGACTACTTATCCAAGAACCTTTGTGGTTTTTACCTAGGGATTGTGGTTGTACGTAGCTGGATGTTGCTTTTAGTCTGATCAATAGACTGTTTGTCTTGCACCGCCTAATTGCCTTACATATATCTGATGAGTGAGCTCATCATTTTGCTGTAAGATTAGGGTATGGTCAATTATACATTTAAGACTCTATTTGGGGAAAGAATTACGCTGAATTTCTGGTATTTTGCAACTAGAGGTAACTTTTTTTGGCTTCCTAATTTAGCTAGGGAAGAATAAAATACTTGAGACATTCTCTTTCATAGCCTTTACTGGATTTTAGATAAGTACTATATACACCATTCATACCATTTTGAATTTTAAGATACCTACATACATAGTGCTATTTATGTTTTTAAACTCCACATATTATATATTAGGTTTTAATTTTATGCTTTTTTTTAAGTTTTTAAAGTATGACATGTATGTTATAAATATGATTGACAGAAAGTGATATGATTGTTAAAACTATAAAGTCGTTTTGTTGTACATTAATGTGAGTATGAGCAAACTTTTCTTGGTTGTGTTTTGTTTTGGTTTAGGGTTTTAGGTGACTTGATTTGGCTATTTGAGCTGATGACCCAACAAGAAACATTGAATTATTTACAATTGAACTTAAAGTATTTGACCTGAGCCTGTCATACAGGGAGGAAGCCCTTTCACCATTGCAGTTACAAACTTTTTTTCTCCTTTATGGCACTGTTAGATCATTTGATCCACACATACTACAAAGGTTAATCCTAAATGCTCTGATTTTACAATCCGCAAGAAAGTCTGTGTCTGAAGAGACATAATTATAAATTTTATTTTTATGGTCATATTGTGTTTAATTGGTTTTCCTTTTTTTTTATTTTATGGTCATATTGTGTTTAATTGGTTTTCCTCTTCTTTTTTAATATACAGAAAATCACCAAAGAAATGGATGACTTTCTGCAAAAATTGAGGCAGAAGGTAAAAATTGGAGTAGTTGGAGGCTCAGACTTTGAGAAAGTACGGGAGCAGCTTGGAGACAATGGTAAAAAGTGATTACTGTCCTAGTAAACTATTAAATTCTTTTTAGAAAATTATGACGTTAAAAATATTAAGTCATATGCAGCTCTAAGCCTGGATCTCCCGTGTGGTGGATTCTTGTTTTCCAAACATCTTATAAATAATTGGAATTACCAGCAGGTAAGTAAATTTCATGCCCAAATATTAGTAGAATCACCTTAAAATAACAACCTATTGAGCATAATTTAAATTATAATTGGCCTTAGCCTACTTCAACTGGAGGCCATGCTTTTAGATATAATCATTTACTTTCCAAATTGTAGTTTAATGTGCAAATTGTATCTTTTTCTTTTTGGTTTATAGATGCTAAGGATCAGAGATTATATTTCTCCTGTAAATGGCTGTTTTCCCCGTTTGGTGTTTCTTGTGTTCTCAGTTGCTTTAAATCTCTTAAATGACGAGATTAATGGGATAAATTTAGCCTCTTCAGTCCCATTTTCTGGTCATGACAATCTTCCCTTTTCCCTCTGTTATTCTGGACTAGTTAGAGAACAAAAAAGTCTTACCATCTTCTAGGACCCACCACAGGAGGGTGTTATGTTTGGGTGCCATGTGATAGGGTAAAACCTGTATTGATAGGGGATGGATTACCATGTAATCACAGAATAAGCTGCCCATTAGCCAAGTCTAGCCCTGTGATCTAACAGATGAGGAAGCAGATGCAGAGGCATGAACTGACTTGCCCAACTTCATATAGCTAATGACAGAACCCAAACTCAATGCCAAGTCTACTAATTCCTAGGCTGATGTTCTTTTTTATCACGTCATTTTTAATTTTTAAAAATCAGTCTTGAATAGAAACATGTAAGTAAGTTGCATTATGATTTGCCACTCATTTTTATTTTTAGTGCTTGAAAAATATGATTACGTCTTTCCAGAAAATGGTTTGGTAGCATACAAAGATGGCAAATTTCTGTGTAAGCAGGTAGGTCTGTTTCAGAGTCTCGAAAATATTTTTTTTACACTGTTACAATAACAATTTCTAAAATAAAATTTGATATGATAGCCATGCTTTGGAAATAGGGTAGGAAATACAAGGACTGACTTTAAATAGCATATCTTAATGACTTTTTAGACATGTTGCAATCTTAGCACAAATATAACAAGTAGATCTTTTAAAATGATGATTTTTGGAAAAAATGGTAGTGTGTTGTACTTGGATTCTGGGAACTATTTGATGGTGTATTATAACCTGCTTCTACTTTTGATTTCATTGGGAGTCTTAACTGAATACAGTCTAAGAAGGTGTAAGTCTCTGGGTTTTATTTGCATTTGCAAGCACATGAAAACAGAATCCAGAGTAATGAAGTGGAAAACACATTTGGTTAATAAATTCAATGTTCTGTTTAACCTGACTTTGTTTAATCATGGGAAAACTAAAGGAAGGAAAAATAAAGAAGGTAATGACATGCATTAATCTCATATACACTTGCCACATAATCACATAACAACTTTAGTTGATTAGAAAGCCATTTGGGAACTAGATCATACTTAATTTGGTAACTCGAAAGTGGTTTGTTTGTTTAGAATATTCAGGGTCATCTGGGTGAAGACCTAATCCAAGATTTAATCAACTATTGTCTGAGTTACATTGCCAAGATTAAGCTGCCAAAGAAGAGGTGGGTATATGTCCTTATTAGCATAATCAAGATTTGTATCCTCCATCTGTAATAAAGATCTGATGCCTTAGACACTGGTATTGTTAGTGAACTTAGTACTAATTTTAATCAGAAAACTGCCATTTGAGTTTCAGGATATACTATACTGGTGGATCAAATTCTGTCTATTAAAAGGTAAAAGGGGAGCCTGTGAATTAATCTGGTCAGTGAAAAAAGGCCTTCTCCGATGAAATATGTCCCAGGATGAAGTAGCCATAAAGGGATAGGAACTGGACCTGGACCTCTGATTTTATTGGTATAGGAAACTTCCTCTACTAATACAGGCAAGCTGGTATCTTTTGTGTAACTTCCTATCTTAGAAAGTTGCCTAGACCACTGAGAGGTTAAGGGACTTTGCCTAGGGTTATGCAGCCAGTATGTGTCAGAGATGGAACTTGACCCATAACTCTGAGGTCAGCTCTCTATCTGCCACACCACACCACCTTTCATCACAGAATGAAGTAGTAATTTAGTGATGTAGGCAGCAACATTGAGAATCCAACTTTCTATGGCCCCTAGAATCAAAAGGTAAGATGTGCTCAAAATGATTCTCATATCTATGGTAAAAATCACAGTATTCAGAAAATGAACTGTTTGAATTGACAGATTAAGATCCTTTTTTTAAAAAAACCTTGCTAAAAACCTTTTCTAAAATGTATCAGCATTCCTTCCTGCCTTAAAAAAATAAACTATGCAGTACATGAATTATTTTCAAATTTTTTTAATGTTAGATAATTTAGGATTTTATAAGGCTTTATAATTGTCACTATGAACATTACTTCTTGTACATTACTATATGTATAGATGATTGGACTGAATTTCTGGAGTTGGTTTTTATCTCTAAGTCGTAAATAAGACTTACTGTTTTAAGTGCAAAGGAGAAAAAGAATCTGTTTAGTTGAGAGTTCTCGTTAGGTGATTTATGATTAGTTGAGATTGAGGTGTTTTTGTAACAGGTTGGTGGCAACACTTTAAGGTTTTGTTTATTTAGACTACAGATTAAACCAGGATAAAAATAAGGGCTGCCTTTCTGGAATTACCACATTTCATCACAGACGAATATTTATTTCATGAAATGAAAATCTGGCTTACGCTTTACTGAACTGTGAAGGAAGTTACATTTTGGTCATTATGAAACTTGACATTATGAAACTAAACTTTTTCCAAATAGGAATTTTTTTAAAATACAGAAGAATTATTTCTTATCCTTGTTTCAGGGTAAATTCAGGTATTTCAGTTCAGTTTCATAAAGAATTTACTGTTTGTGAAATGAATTTTTGTAAAACTTCAAAAATTATAATTTAGGAACTCCTTGGATGTTTTCTTACTTATCACCAAAACTTAGAGGACAGTTCTGAGAATGTTTTTGCACTGCATTTCTAGTAAAAGCAATGTATCTAAAGTCTCTCTTACAAAGTAGCCATTTGGAACTAAGCTCCACAGTTTAGGCATATCTAATGTATTCTTTTATTCAAATATTTGTTGCTACTATTTGGGTAGTGATATCAGTAGTGTTATTGTTTACATAGCACTTTTCTGCAAAGTTCTGTGTTGCAGTTTTGCAGACATAGTACATGAACTTAAATGTGTAGTTGAAAGTTGTTTGACATTAACTTGTGTCCTATGTCTTCATCTCATCTGATGTGAAGATTCTCTGACTTTTTCCAAGTTACCCAATGTCTCAGCCTCTGTTTATGCAGGTAGAAAATGCCCAAATCGTTATTTCTCAGTGAACCTTTTCTCCAGCTTATCTCTCTCTTCAGGGGCACTTTCATTGAATTCCGAAATGGTATGTTAAATGTGTCCCCTATTGGAAGAAGCTGCAGCCAGGAGGAACGACTTGAATTTTATGAACTAGATAAAGTAAGTCTTTCCTAAATGTCCTTGGCCAACTGTTATACTTACAAAAGTGACCAGTGATGCATTACTTCATTATCAAGAATAAAATAAGGAAAAAGATTTGGTCTTTTAAAATTACATTTCTAAAATCAAATTCAATCAGTAACTGGTGTTTTTTTTCTACACAGAAAGAAAATATAAGGCAGAAATTTGTGACTGATCTGCAGAAAACATTTGAAGGAAAGGGCCTTACATTTTCTATAGGTATTTCTTATTTTAACTCCTATTTTGGATTTTGGTACCCTTTATCAGATATCTTGCTGTTGAGTTGTGTAAATATTTGTAAGCCCCAGTTATTTACAGAGCAATGTGGACTAGATGCCAGTCAAAGTACAAAGTTTAAATGTCACCATTCTAAGCCCAGTGAAGTTTAGAATCTAGTAGGAGGATATGCTATATACTCAGGTAACTAAAGTACACTGTAACATGTTGTAAAAGCACATGAGCTTCCGTCAGAGCCCTACTTCATTGCTTCATTATGCCATTGAAGGGGACTCTTTAAGATAATGCCAGCTGACTACAAACTCTGATAGATGCCACCAAGTTAGAACAGCTTTAATTATAGGCCCTGTTCCATCATCCAAGGACTGGCTTAGCAAGTTTAGAAAGCCCTATCACCAGGTTGGCTACAGGACAATGAATTTTTCATTCAAAGCAATCCTCAAAGACGAGGCAGTAGAGGAATCTACATCAGAGAAAACACTCAAGAAAAGATGAAGTCACAGATCCTTGAAGTTTTGAAGCAAGGCTTACTATATGTAATCATATGTAATAGGGTCCTATATGTCAGTATAATTGTCTTCCTTTGTAACCCTGTTTTTTATTTTATGCATTTGAAAACATGATTTTGAGAAGGGATCCATAGGCTTTATCAGAAGCCAAAATAGTTCCCTACACAAAAGAGATTAGTTAAGAACCCTTGCCTTGTTCAGATCCATAGAATGCAAGATCTAGCTGATCCTACTCCTCTGAAAACAAGTAAGGCCTGTCATTAAAGCATTGTCCAAGAAACAGCTCAGCCAAATTCAGAGACGCCATCTAGAGGTTGGTCACAAGGTACTAAATATTTTTGGCATTCACAACATAGAAAACTTTGTAGTGAGACATGCAGGGGGCAGTGACGTATCAGGGAGAGAGGACCCACACCAGAAGAACTGAGAGTCTTTTGAAATAAGTCCATAAGAGAGGTATGGAATAGAAATCTGAGAAAAGAGGTAACATTTCCCATTGGAGAGGTTAAGGAAGGCTTACAGGAAGAGGTAAAAAAGAAATGGAAATTTTTTTTGGTTTTTATACCACAGGTATAAATTCAGGAGAGGTAAAAATTCAGCAGGTCAAAGTGAGAAAACTCATATCTTCCTAAATCCAAGAGGTAAAAATCTCACGGATAGATAACATTGTGAAAAAAGGGACAGAGACTGGGAAATGCAGGATCGCATGAGGGGCGGTGAACAGTCTGTTTTGGCCAAAGTGTAGAATACATTTAGGGAAATGTTAGGAAATAAGGGTAGAATACTAGATCGGCACCAGATTATGGAAGACGCTAAGTACCAGGCAAAAGAATTTTGAACTTTACTCAGTAGACAGCCACTGAAGGACATAATGGCCACGTGACCCCTGAGGAAGAAAGCTTGGCACCCCACCTCTGATATTTCTACCATGTCACTTTGGCCGTGTCACATAACCTCCCTTGACTCCAGTTTTGTTATCTGTCAACTGAAGAGTTGGAATAAGTTGCTTTTGGCTCCATCCGTCTCTAGACCCATGATCCAATGACTGCCAAAAGTGTCGAGTGATTTAAAGAGGGAGAAAATAAAGAAGGCAAGTGGCATTATTGGTAATTATACTTTTGAAGTGAGGCAAGAATTGGCTTAAACTTTAAGCTTTGGGTTAAGAGCATATAAACATCTTCAGCTGAAAGGACAGTTCAAAGAAGAGTCTTTTTTAATTTTTGAGAAGTCATGACGTTTGTGCTCCAGTTTTATACCTTTCCCATATCTTCCAAACACCACTGACTTTAACTCAGCACTCTTATCTCCCAGTAAATTCTGGACCCAAATCTGGAGCAGGTAACTTAAATTCATCAAGGGCAACTAAGTACTCTCTCCTTGCTATCGTTGTGTCTCTATGCCTCAAATGAGATAACATCTAGAAAGCAAACTTTAAAGCACTAGGTAGATGTTAGCTGTTATTGTCAACCATCCCATGTCTTTCTGACCTCACCTCATTCCAAGCTTTAGTATTCCTCCCCTCATACTCATCTTATCTGGTCTCACTTCCATCTTCTGTACACTTCTTTTTAAAAACTGAGTAGATTAATTCACTGTCCATCCACATCAGTCTTTTCAGAGAAATCCTATTCTTTTCTCCTCTTTTGAATTGTTTCCCTTAGTGTTTTAAATATTTCCTAAGTGGGAGTATGTCCCCGTCCTCCAGGGCTGACTTAACCTGAAGCATTTTTGTCCATGAGATCCCACCTATCTCTTCTCTGAATCCCTTGAAGTCATCTTTCCTTAAATCTAGGGATGATACAAAGGACTCTTCTCCTTGATTGTAATCTTTAAGAAAGAATGGTCCCTTACCTGGAGGATCCCACTATTTACATTCCAACAGCCAGTTGTTTCTTTACTGTTAATGAGTCAGATCCAGAATAGAATTTCCCTTTTTTGAGTCCTCTACTTTTTTTGAAGGATAAAATTATCACTAATAAAGAAGTCATTAATTGTTCTGCTTTTTGTCAGAGCTGAAGCTCTAGCAGAAGTCTGGATAATTTAAATTTTCTATACTCCTTTGTACCAGGTCTATGTGTTTCACAGTTGTTCCTCAAAAAAGTACTCATAGATCTAGTTTACTGAATGAGTAGATGTCAAAGATTGCAGCATTTGAGAACAGATTGACAATTACCTTGTTGGACACAAATAGTAACAAAGATTATGTTTTTCTGACATAGGGGTGGAGTACTTTTAACTTGAGAGTATTTCATTATAAAAGCAGAAGCCACTCTTGCTCCTTCAAATTAAGTTTATAAATATGTGTATGTGTGTGTGTGTGTGAGTGAGTTTAAAGTAGAAGCCTTTGATCACTTCCTTTTTTTCCTTTCCACCTGCTTCTTTCGCATCTCTTTGGACTTTTCCTGATAGACTATACTCAAACCCTTCCTTCTAAGGATACTCAGAATTGTATAATCCTTGGTTTGTTTTTCTTTTTTTAACACTCATTCATTATCTTATTTGTGAGATACACGTGACGTAGAATTGTAGGTTTAGAATTGCAAAGGATCTTAGAAGTCTAGTCCAATCTCATAACTTTACAAATGAGGGAAATGTGAGGTAGGTTAAGCCCAAGATCAGTAAGTGGCAGAGGTAGGATTTGAGCCCGGGTTCACTGGCTTCAGGGTCAAAGAACTTTTCCTTCCAGTACTTTTCCCACTTGTACCAACTTGCCTCTCCATCAGGGCAAGAATTAGTATCCCCATGTTACACAAATTTTCCTCACAACTTACTGTGATGCTTCATCATGAAGTGATTCTCACTTCCAAAATTCGTTGAGGCCGTGCTAGTAGAGCACAAACTCTGGAAGGTGCGCCTCCACCATGCTGGAAATGTTTAGAGTCTCTTTTTGAAATTCCTGTATTCCCTCTTTCTGCCCTGGTGATCAGTAGCGTACATCAATTATCCTTCCTTCGACTTTCATCCAAAGACTCTCTGTCGTGTCCTCTGGTCACCTATCTGCTGTGTGTCTGTTTAAATAAAATATACCTTTCCAGAGCCATAATCCAGTTAGGGGTATCCTTCCACCAAACCTCAGTGATGTTTATTAGGTCATTTTTCTCTCTGCGTTAGGACTTCTAGCTCTTTCTGTTTGTTGCCTAAACTTAGGGCTTTCATGTATAGGTGCTTGAGGCCATGTGTTTCCACCGGTGACTCTTTTCTTGGATTTTGTCTCCTGTGAGTTTGTGAGTAGCTCAAGTGCTATATTTTTCTCTTCATTGTTACTCCATGGAGATTTGCAAGATGACTAGCACATGCATTCTTTTCAGCCTTTGTTTGGTGTGCTCCATTTCTGACCAGGAATCTTTTGGCCTTATATTGTACTCCTCAATCTAGAAATCTAAATCCTGTCCTCAGACATCACCTTTTTACCAAACTTCACTTCTCTAATAGATCGTTTTCTTCTGCATCCCTTCTTGTTAATAGACAAAAATGAGGAGAGTACAACTTGTATTTGTGGGGTCTTCAGTTCCTTGGCTAACACTCCATAATTGTTGGTAATACTTTTAGTTTCCTTCTGGCAGTGTCACTTGTGCCCATGTGAATCGCTGGAATAATTAATAATCATCTATTTTTGATAAGTATCAGAAAGTTCTCTGTATGTCTTAGATTCATGCCCAGGAAGACAATAGGTCTCTCTGCTGCTTTTGGGTCAACAAATAGGAACTCAGTACTCCTGAACAGGAAATCACCAACTACTACTACTTTTCTTTTTCCTGTATCTCTTATTGGATGATCTCTCATCTGATAAGAGAGTCTGGGACTGCTCTGTCATCCTTATGGGACAAGCAGCATCTTTCTACCTTAGTGCATCTAGGTCATTCATCTTTAAAAAGAGCTGTTTTTAAATCTGTTTTTAAGGTTTAATTATACAGTGTCCCTTTCCTTCCCTTTCTCTTCCATGTAATCCTTTCCCATTCTACATCATGTTGACAAGGGTGAGCCACCCAAGCCCTCCACCTCAGAACCCTTCTGTCTCCTTTAAGAATGTGTTCTCTTATACCCTAACAACCTGGAGTGTGGGGAAGCATTCTGCCAGCCCCCTCACCTCCAGGAGGGAGGGAAATCAGCCTACACTTAGAACACGGATAAGTCACTCTATTGTGGCAGAAACACAAAAGCTGAACAGTCAGTGCAAGTCACTGCACGATTTCTTCAACTCTCCAGAATAGTTGTCTTGAAACCACTTGGTGAATCCTTATGTCTCAACCCTGAGCACCTGGGTAAAACCTTTCATTGCTCATTTATTCTATCTACAATCCACTCTACTGATTTACTTAATCTTCTGTTTATTCCACTTGCTTTTTTATCCTCTCTTTGGCCGGCCATGTTTTGCCAACTACCTTCTTAGTCTTTTTGACATTCCACTACCTAATTCTCCTGTTGTCTCCTGAATCCTTATATATTTTCCTTAATTTTTATCTTGCTTTCTTACAACTTAAGAAGCAGAATCTGGGTTTAGAGATTCTTCTCCTTCAAATTTTCTTCCATTTCTCCTCTCCAGATTCAACTATTCACCTCCCATCACTAGTCCAAACCTTTCCTTCTCCTTATTCCACCCAAAGCCTTTGCACTCCTTAGCCCACAGAAGCAGGAAGCCATAGTTCTCATTTATGGGGTTTGCTTTGAGCAAAGTTTGTGAGTGTTGGTTTGCTACCCCATCTTTGGTCAGAATACCAGGACCTGATTGAATTCTATGAAAAAGATTGGAGCAAGTCAGAAAAAACACTTAGTTCTAAATGGAATAAAAATGTCAGCTTCTTTAAATATGCTGTTTTGTCCTGTCATGCTGATTAGTCATTACTTAAATCTCTCTCCCTTTGTCAGCCTTTGATGAGTATTCTAGGTTAACAGTGCTAGAAATAGGGATCACAATAAAATACATTGGTGCTTAAGTATTCTCACACCATAAGATGAACATTTTTAGGATACATTTTTGTATCTTCTGATTTTAAAAAATTATGGTTTTTAAGTCAGTAACTCATGGTTTTAAGCCAGTAACTTATAGTTACCGGTTTAACTCATTTTCATTTCTATGGCAATTTAAGCTGAATATAAAACTTCCCCAAAAGCCATTTGCAATTTGAGGTGTGTAAGTTTCATGGTATTCTCCGTTCAGTGTTGTTATCACATTTGTTATAAATGTACTGCATTTACTGTCTGCTTGCTTGACAGCATTTAAATACAAATGCATTTCCTTCCATGAGTGGATCCTATCTCATCAAGACCCAAGTAAATGACAGATTTATGAAAATTGGGGTTTTAAATCAGATTCATCTGTAAAAGTGCAAAGTAGAATATTGGAAAATCAAATCTAGCACTTCAAGTACTCTGAATTCGTAAATTATATGTTGTTTAAAGATTTCCTGTCAATGACCGTTTTTCACCTTTTTGGCTGTCTTTTGTGCAGGAGGCCAAATAAGCTTTGATGTCTTTCCCGATGGGTGGGATAAGAGGTACTGTCTGAGACTTGTTGAAAATGATGGCTATAAGACAATTTATTTCTTTGGAGACAAAACCATGCCAGTAAGTATTAAAATATTTTTACAGTTCCTTTATTCTTACCATTTAACTGTAAGTAGAAAAGAAATTAATAAATGGGCTTTCTCTACATCAGAACAGTGCTGAATACTTGATGATTCCTTTCGAGTTAGTAGCCGTGTTTAAGGATGATGCCAGTCACACTATTCCTCTGCATTTTCCTAGAAACACATAGTTCTGGCCACAAAAGAGTTAGAAGGGAAGCACAGATGAAGCTTTCTATTTTAGCCAAATAATGTAAATTTCCACTGTAGGGAGAAGCAAAGCTGACTTAGATCTGTTTCAGTTTTAATCTTTAAATGTTGCCCTTTTTTAGTTGCTTAACATTGTTTCAGTTCCATTACTGTTGAAAATCTGCCCTTAGCCAAATCTGGTTTGCATATTATAAAAACAGTATCTCATCTGATTTTACTTTTTAAAAATTTTAACTTTTTTTAAAGTGCGTAGGACTTAAAGCAAGAAGAGACCTTAGAAACCATGTAGTCCAATCCCTTGAATTTATAGAGGACACAACCAGAGAGGTTCAAGTATCTTGCCCAAAATTGTACAGGTAGTGAATAGCAGAAGTGAGATTTGAACTCAGGGCCTGTGACTCCAAATGCCCTCTTTTTATTATACCTTGCTTCCATTTGCATAAGCTGTTTTGTGAAATCCTTGAAAATTAGACATGATTCAAGCCATATATTGGCAAGAAAGTGAAGAATTTCATTCAGAGGAATTGCCATCCATTTTCTTTCTGTTCTTATATGTATGTATGGTCCCCAAACCAAAGGTACCATAGGAGGTAATCGAAAATAGCCAAAATTATGGAGAGAGGGAAGGGGAGAACCCAGTCTACCTTATTCCCCGGTCTCAGTTAAGTCCTACCACCCTAAGGACTCTACATTGTCTGGTGTAGAAGATTATTCTAAGGTATCACAAACAAACCATTATATCAGTAGGTTTATCTGGGTAGGCAGGCAGCCAGTGAACCATGCCTTCTACTCCTGGCATAGAAAATGGATTGGCATTTAGCATGCCATTTTGGAATTTAACTCTTGCTTGAGAATATCCCTTGCTAAGCAGGCCAGCCAGGCCAAGATTTTAATGGCATCATTTACTCTGCAGCATATAATAAAGTCATTTTCCTGTCCTATTATCCTCCAGACTATCATAATAGTAATTGATTTTTCTTCCTTGACATTAAGGCAAATAGTATGAAATATAAGAAAGAGAAAGGTATTAATGGAATGTGGTTTGGCAGCATGCATTATTTTCAAGTCTGTGTTTGTAGCCACTTAGCATCATCTGTCTTAGAATTGAGGAAATTAATGAAGTGTTTTGCCATTGGCAGTATAAGTCACTGAAAAAACCAGCCAACTTATATGGTGAAAAACTCATCCTTTAAGTTTTACCAATGTAGATTTTGTGATAGACTTTGAAAGGATATGAAATACTATCTAGTCCAGCTCCTTCATTTGATAGATGAGGAAACTGAGGCCTTTAAAGGTGAAATAACTTGCCTACTCACATAGCTAGTTAGTGGCAGAATTAGAACTTTGAACCTTAGGACTTAAGTCATATACTTCAGGGTCCTTTTTACTATTCCAATTGCCTTATATACCGTAATATGAATTGGAGGTTGCAATGTATGAGTGAGAGATTTGGGTGTGAGGGGTAAGGAATGGTGTTTACCCTCCCTAAGAAGAGAACTTCAAGGCCTGTCTCTGGGAAGCTTTTCCTGGCCAGCCCAGCCAGCTGGGATTTCCCTCTACTTGGCACTTCTCATCACTCACATTGTTAACTATCTCTTTGCATAGAGGCACTGTCTTCCCAAATAGATTACCTTTAGAGGCAGAGCCCACATCTTACACTTCTTGACCTCTTGCATCAAACACAGTACTTGGCGTGAATAAAGCACTCATACAGTGCTTGATTGCTTGAAATGATTTGCCCAAAGCCTTATAGTTTGAAAACAGAAGTCTCTTAGATCTCCTGACTCTAGTTCAAGAAATATTATTTGATGGCATGTTTTAGAGAACCTTCTTGTTAAGTTAAATCAGAATAGTTTTGTTTTTTTCATTCTCATGAATTATGTATTTTCATTTAGATAAGATTGTGTACTTTATATGCTTCATGATGGTGAGTGGAAAAATTCATATATGACTTCTGTGTCTGGTTATTGAAATCATCTTCAGGATAATACTCATTTAATAGGTTCCATTTTAAAAATCCATTGCAAACTGTCACTATCTGATTTCATGCTATTTCTTTTTTTCAAAAACAACTAGGAAGTATAATTATTCTATTCAGATGCTAAGTAACTCTAGGAAGCTTACTCATACCTGCCTACTAAATGTCATTTTCTTTCATATTGAAGAAAGGAGGAACTTGTTAAGACTACAAAAGCTTACTTTGTTGGAAGGATGGCCTTTGGATAGTCATCTGAAAGAGTCTCATTTTTGTTTATTCCACTTCATAAAACACAATCTAATTCTTGACACCAGCCAAAAATCAGCTTCAGATGTTTTTTCTAGCTCTTATTCAGGGAGCAGTCACCTTTCCTATTTCGGAGTCATTCCCACTCTCCATTCATTCTTTCCTACCTAAGTACCACCCATACCTCAGTTTGCAAACCCTTTATCCTTCATTCCGACAGCAATCAGGGTCTGTTTTGGGGTTCCGTACCTCACTTCTTACAGTGACTGCAAACTGCTTGTACCCCACCTCCCAAAGACACACTTAACCGAAAATGACCTTTGTGTAAACTCTTGGTCAGCACCAGCTTCTCCTTTTCCACTGATCGTAGAGAGAGGTTCCAGTAATTCACCAAAATTAATCCTTCAGCTTTTGATACTATTCCCTCACGACTCTCTAGCCCCTTGTTCCAACTCACTCTCATGACATCTTTGCGTCTATCCAACATATATGTTGAGGTTTTCTCATTCTCCCCCTCTCAAAACCACTCCTTAGCATTTCTCTTCCATGACCATGCCAACACCTGACGCCTCCATTTCTTCAGTATTCACTGTCACTGACCCTTTGCTGGATGAGGGGTAAGGGACATAGACACCATGCTGTCCAATGCTTTCAGCTTACGGATGAGGAAAGTGAAAAGAAATGAACTCCTGCTTCTATCTCATGTAAGTTGTAAGTAGGAGAGCTGGGATTTGAATTCAGGTTCATTAACATTTCCTTATATCCCATGTTGTCAGACTCACAAAGAAATAAGGCCACTAAAATGCCCTGTAGGCATATTGACTTAGAAAGCCACATATTAACATTCTATTGTATTTTTATTTTGTTAAATATTTTCCATTTACATTCTTAATCTGGTTCCAGCAGCACTGAGTAGTTCTGGGGGCTGCATTTAAAGCCCCTGGGCCACACCAGGCTGTTTTAACTTCATAGTGACTATAGGATAAAATAAACCAACATTTAACGCTTTCCACAATCTTGCTGCAACTTATCTTTCCAGCTGTAATTTATCTTCCTTTTGTTCACGCATGTTACATTCCATCCAAAATGGACTTGATTCCTGAACTCAGTGCACTATCTCCTTTCTCCATGCATTTGTGCAGACTGTACCTCCTGCCTAAACAAGGTTCGCATCTTATCATCTTTCAGAGTTCTTCCTTTTTTTTTTTTTAAAGGTTTCTGTCACATACCACCCTCTCCTGTGTGATTTCCCCCTCAACTGAAAGTGTCCTCTCCCTTCTACAGTTTCTAAGAGCATTTTGTAGGGTTCTCTTCTTGGTAGCCATCATACCCAAATTTGTATTATATTATACTTACTTGTGTATGTGTTTGCATTACCGCCAGCAAATTCATTGAGGCCAAGGATTGTCATTTTTAACTTGTAGCTCCCAAAGTGGGCACATTGAGCTAGACACAATGGAAGTGTCTAGCTCATCATAGGTGCCTAATAAATGTTGGTTGAATCAATGAGTGAATCCAAGTCCTAGGATGCCTCCCTTTCACCTGCTTGCCCCCCGGCACACACCTGGTTATCTCTGTACTTGCCTAAGGTGTATCACAAGTAAAGTAGCAGCGACAGGAGTAGAACCCAGATATTCTGACTCCAAATCCAGTGTTTTTTCATCACCTTGCTGCCAGAAATTAACGTGAGTTTAAAAAAAAAATGAGAAAAAGACAGATTATGGCTTCAGGGGATCATGGGATTTTGAGCTGGAAGGGACCTAGTCCAATTCCCTCATTTTATAGATGAGAGTAAGATAGCTTATGCTTTACAAACTGATATTAAAAATAAGGCTTGGATGTTGCAGATAATTTTACTGCACATGTTTTTCTTTTTTAAAAACCGTTTCCCCCTTCCCTCCTTCCGAAAGGCAGTGGCAGGCACAGATTACAAGAGTAATAAAGATTATTCTGGAAGACCGTGCCTGAAGTTTGAGCTTTGCTGATTCATGCCCATCCAAGAAACTCTTGATACTTTACACATAACAAACAACTTAAGCCCTGTCAGTGAGCAGCTGACTAATTTAGCTGCTCATGAATCCAAACCTTATTTCTACCACTAAATTGTCCTTTGGCCTTGGGTGGAAAGTTTGTTCAATAAAAGCACATAGGATCATAGGATTTAGAGCTAGAAAGCATCTTAGTGACTAAAAAATCCACCCCACTCTTTTATAGCTGAGGAAAAGGCCGAGAGAGACAAAGTAATCTGCACAAGGTCACATCAACTACAGACCTTAAAGGAGTATAGTAGTGAGTTAGAGCATGCTGCTGCAGCAGTACTTCACATTTGTGTGATAATTCACAAAGCCCTTTTAACATTTGTCTCATTTGATCCTTATATAACAGCTCTTTGAGTTAGTTGGGATAGTGCTGTCTACATTTTATAGATGAGGGCACTATGGCAGAGATAGCACTCCTCCTCCCCATCTTCTTGTTCCAAGTCCGGTAATCTTACGGTGGGTACAGAATAGGGAGATTATTCAGTGGTTACTGTGGAAAAACTTTACCGAAAGTCATATCTACTATTTGAAAAAAAGCTTATGAAACAAAACTCACATTGTGGCTGATTGAAAAGTTAGGTTAGCAAGTCAACAAACAACTGCCCAGCACTTGGTGTATTTACTTTTTCCAGTGTTTCCCAAGAACAACTGTATTTCCATCATACCATGACAAGTGTAAGATAAATAGGCATTGAACAGCCTCCAAGGAATTAATAACACCACCCAGTTCCATTTGCTCTAGTTCTTCCAATTCAGTGAGAAGAAGGATTTTGTCAGGCTCACTGTGCATGGTCTTTTGCAGCGAGGAGGGGAAAGCATGAATTGTTAAACTTCACTATAATTGGTTTGTTGAAATAAATCTACCAACTTCTTAGGTATCACCAAGCATCTATGTACTTCTAAACTATCTGGTGCACTGTAGAAACAAATATTCTTCAATACTGTGAGCTAAATGGAAGCTAGTATGTAATAGAAGGCTGAAACAGGAATCAAAAGATCTGTGACTTTTTCCTAGTTCTGCCACCAAACACAGCCTGTCTGACTGATACTCATGTTGAGTGAATAACCACATGCATTTCCTCCTCTATAAAATGAGGGTATTACTAGATGGTGTCTAAATTTCCTTATAATTTTGACATTCTGTACAGTCATCTTCCTCATGAATTACCAGTTTCATAATGGCACTCTACTACTCAGATTCTCAAGAGCACATGCAAATGTTGGAAGAAGAATGAAATCAAAGAACCCATTTCCTCAGTACCACCAGCTCTCACCAAATAGCAGATATTGAGTTCTCTCTATTCTCTAGGCTTTTAAATATTAATAAGCTGATTTCACTGATAGATTATTACTAGCCCAAACCTATCAGACTCACTAAGGGTAATATAAGCTCTTCTGTTTATCCTCCCCTTATTTGTCATCCTTTTTTTTAATTTTCTGAGAGGCAAGTATTTCTAAGTTAAATCTGTCCTTCCTACTAAGCCCCCCCCCCCCCGTAGACCAGATTTTAAAACAAAACAAATGCCTTTATACAGATTTAGTCCAGCAAAACATACTCCCACATTAGCCATGTCTAAAACTATTTCTCTGCAAGTGAAGTTCATTCCCCTCTCCATCAGAAGGTGGTGATACATCATCATTCTTTTGGACTCAAGGTTTATCATTGAACTCTTTGTGTTTGTATCATTGAGTAAACTGTTGTGGTGGTTTTACTGTCATAAAGGTCTTTTCAAGTGTCATTTTTAAGGACACAGTAATATTCAGTTACATCCACATACCACCATTTGTTTAGCCTTTCCCCAATAGCCTCTCAGATTTCTTTGAAGGTGCATTTGTACATTTGTGACCTTCTTTTACCAAAAAATCCCTTCACCCCACCTCTGCCAGTATAGGGAAGTGATAGCTAATGGGCAGGCAGATCCTAGGTTAGATATATCCAGGCTTTATTCTTTTGGAAACTGCCCATCTTATCAATCCTCAAACCCTCTCCCTTTTCTGGCATGCAAGAGGAATACCACCACAGAAAGGAAAACGTAATAACTTTTGCAGGAAGTGAAGAACAACAAAAAATTTCAAGTCCCCTCCTTGAAAAGGAAAGCCAGGAACCATTGAGGTTCAGTTGTTTTGTAACGTAAATGCTACATTTAAGCCCTAACTGAGAACATGGCAGAGGTATTGGACAATGGCACCCTCTTTCCCGAACAGATACTTTTAGGGGCGTTTTAGCCCTGCCACGTCACAGGTTTTCCTTGAGCATATTAAGTGCCCAGTTGTGCATGGCATGTCAGTAAGTTAAAAAAATGAACCTACCTCTCTCTCGCTGTCCTGGAATATACCACAGAACATTCTATAAAACTGCCCTACTTTTCACATGTATTAAAATCCTGTGTCTGTGTAGGTAGGTAACATACAAGCGGTGGTTTTTTCATAGCAAGAAAATATGATCAGAGCTCTTCTCTTTTCTTCATCCTCTTCCTAACTGATCAATGTAAATGCCCAGGTCCTAAAAGTGCCTTCGCTGTGTATGGTACTTTAACTGGTTAATATAAGCTGTAAGTACATTTTTACCCCAAGGGCAACTAACTGTAAGATGGTATGTATACAGTCTTTCAGCTTAAGAAATTATATCGGAAAAGAAGTTCTGAAAAAGGCACCAACAGGCCAAATTACGTTTCTATATGAAATTTAATATATGCTTTAAAAAACTCTAATCTTGTTAAATTTAATGTAGGCTTTTAAAAGCTCTAAAAGTCCAGTTTCATTTACATTTCAGTTTTTCTGATTCCTGTGTGAGATGTTCATG
>CM053769.1:67087412-67104296 GCA_028658325.1 Potorous gilbertii
CGATTGCTGTGAAAATGTTTCATATTGAACTTTTGAAAAGGCTGCTGTCCAGAAGTGGGATCTGAAATCAGCAAATATTCCACAGGGCTTAGACGAGTATAACCATTCACAAAACTCAGTTCTTAAAACTTTCCATTATACAGGCCAGACAAAACCATTGACAGCCACTTTGAAAAATGGAATTAGATACGGAAAAGCACTAGTGATGTGATTCATCAGGAATCAGATGAGTAATCTCAGGGGTCCCTTCCAAATTTGTGAATCTTAAAATTTTAGCTGTAATTTGTGAAGCACGCGATATGACACTGCGGAAGTAGACATTATAAATATGAGGATACAATTTTAACTTCAAATGTCAGTCCTTTGAAAATGCCAAATGCGTTTATATATGCGTTTCTCCGTTTGTTTTTATTTTTATCTCCCACAATTTTCTTCTGACTGCAGTTATTTATAAGGCCGTAAATATCACATGTGTTAAAAGTTAGCTGACATTTTTCAGAGTTTTGAGTGTGACATTCAGTTTTCCAAGAAAACCTTTGGTGTAATTTTTTAAACTTCATGGATGAATTATTAATAATAATGTTTTATAGTCTTAGGAGCAAATCACTTACCCCTTTCTGGGCCTTTTCTGCATGATAAGGAGACGTATAAGATAATCTCTAAGGGCCCTGGCAGTTCTAAGTTTCTATGTTTAATACCTTAATCACAGTTTTGTGGAAAGAACTAAATCAGTCTGCACAATAGAAACATGATGTCCTTTATAAATATAATTATATGTTGCAAGTTTACTCATGATTCAGAGGAAAGGTTTTTATCTTTTTTTTTATCAGCTCAGGTAATAATCATACAAGTTGTTTTGTTTCTTGGTTAATTAAGACCTTTTTTATTTTTTAATGGATTAATGAATTACCAGTGTGTTTCTCCTTGGTTAATTAAAACCTTTTTTATTTTTTAATGGATTAATGAATTACCAGTGTGTTTCTCCTATTTGTGTTAAGACTGAAGGCTTTGATTTCTCTGGGAACTTTTGGCTCTAAAGTAACACCAGTAACAACTCAAACCTATTTATGTCTTTCCTGTGTTTATAGGGTGGAAATGACTATGAAATCTACACAGATTCCCGAACAGCAGGCTATTCAGTGACCAGCCCAGAGGACACAAGAAAAATCTGTGAGGAGCTTTTCTTATAGTCTTTTATTTCCTGACCTTAATACTGAAAGAAAAAAATCATCTTAAAATATTAGAGAAGATAACAAGCCTCTGAAGACGGATGCATCGCCATTTAAACTCAAGAAATCCTATTCTGCCCACCTCCGATTCAGACATTCACTGGGACCTTGTAGCATGTGTTGAATTACTCTGAGCAGTGGTCAGAAAAGAAAGAGAGACATATCTCCACTTCGGAATTAAAGTTAGATCCCATCTCTCTTCTTTTTATCTGGAGAAACCAAAGAAACAGAAGAATTCTGATATGTGAGTACTAAGGCAACGGTTTAAGACAATATTTCCCCATTTTCCAGGGCAAAACTAAGATGCCTAATTATATACACTAATTATGGTGTACATTTGTCTGTTTTGAGAACTTATAATGGAAAAGGAAAGGTGACAGTTTAGCTACAAAATACACATTGACCTAACAGACTCTGTAAACAGAAGAGTTTTATAAAACCCTTCCCAAGTTTAAAGTTGTGCACATAATTAGGCCTCCAAAACAGCAGCGTAGGACAGGAGACTGGTTTGCTGATGTTTCTTACATGAAAAATTATGCGGTTCAAAACTTCAGCCACCACTCACTAAATGGAAGCTGCTCCTACTGACTTTGGGGTTGAATGAAGGCTTCTTGTTTTTGCCAAAACTCTATTGTGAGACTGGCATGCCTGTGATCAGGGTTTTATTCAGGTTGAATGACTTGTCCTCTTTTTAACCCGCATTCCTTTCTGTGAAGCTGATTTCATATGACCAGATAGATGGCCAGATGACATCCAGTAGAAAACTTGTCCCTCAGCCTGGCACTGCTGGATAACAATCACATCTGTCACTCACCGCCTTTGATGGAAGGGAATGGAGAATATATAGCTAGCAAGTGATTGCTGAGGACAGAGCACCTGTCTTCTAGGAGCTTACCCTCATGGAAGGCCCCAGTTTACAAAAACTGAGCCGGTGTCTTGAACATCGTCAAACAAAACGGTTCTAGAATTCTCCGCAGCCTTCAAGAACCATGTTCTTCTTGGTTAAGCTGGCTAAGAAATGCTCTAAGTTAGCTACCTACCTCCCACGCTACTTTGAACACTTAAAGGTAACATGGTAAAAAAAAAAAAAAAAGCCTGACCAGTTAGCAATGTGAAGTTTCTCATCTTCTTTACCATTATTTATTAGTGAAAGATGCCATCTACACTTGATAAACCCTCATACAGAACTGAATACTTGATTTAGAGGAAATGAGAACACCTGTGGTTTCACTTCTTTTATTTAACTGCTTCAGGACTTTCTTTAAATCTTTGAGGAAAAATGGGACAAAATCAAAGCCCCTTTATCTGTATTATAACATATTCCTGGAGAAAAATGTGTTGATCTATCCAATGAGAAGGTTAAAATGCCTTTTTTTAAAATCTTAAAAAAAAACCCAACTCAGACACTCCGTCTCTCTTTGCTGCTGATAGAGTCATGGATAGGTGATCACTAGCAGCGCTAGTATCTGCAGCTAGGTCTTTAGTGCCAGAATTTTGTACCAATTAGACTTCCTAGTGACTAGCTTTTCTCCAGTGCCAATACTGGTAAAACTAATTAATACTGATGTGGCCCATACATAGCATGTTACCAAATCCAAGTGAAGGGAACAACTAGCCCCTTCTCCCAAGTCAGACTGAGGCTGCTTCTTGCTACTGCACTCCTAGGCATAAGGTCTGGTGAAAAGATTGGGGGTTGGACTCATGAATGTTCTTTGCTCCCACCCACCCACTCAAAGTGTTCCACATGGTATTTCTGATTAGTAACATTCAGAAAATGTGACCAATGAAAGGCTTGCTTTCTTTAACATTGCAAATGAAATGATGTACAAAAAGATTTCAAAATAAAATTTTACACTTTTTAGCAAAAGCACCACGCTTTTGGCATTATTCATCTTAGCTACCTTGAGTTCAGCAGTTGAGGTTTGCAAGTGTGCAAAGTTGAGTCATTTGATTGCTTGGGCTCTACAGATGAGACATGCTAAATGCACCTCCCCTCCCATTCCCATTTGGTGTTTGGTTGAACTGAAAGAAGAATGGAGGTTTTAAAAGCAATCATTTATAAACAGTAATTAAACTTCACCTCTATCTTAGGACTTGCCAGCACTGACAGATCTACATCTACTTATACTATGACCTTTGACTCCTGCCTATACATCAGATTTTATCAGTCTCTCATTCCCAAACTTAAAAATACCAAATGAAAGTAAAGGTTTCCTTCTATTTTGCTTAGGCAACATGTTCTTGTGAACTATGTTTAGGCTAAATTCTGAGATAACACCTTCTATTCATAGAATTATTTAATATTAGAGCTGGTAAAGACCTTGCCAAGATTAATAATTAGATCTCCTCAGTGTGGTTCTCTTTCTAGCATGGCAAACCATTTCTATTATCAAGGGAATTTTTCAAAACATAATGAAAATAAGCTTTAATATATCCAAAATTATCCACCTTTCCACTTGCCTGCCAAGATAAACATTGTAATACAAAAAACCCAAAGAAAACCCTAACAAAAACTGGGAATCAGACTGTTACCCTACACACGCCCATGTGTACTCTTTATGATGTACTCATCATTCAACCTCCTTTACATGGGACATTGTTCTTTGTATGACACCTTTTAAAAAGACATCTTTGTGAGGCATGCCTCCCTTGCAAACATTAGTAGACAACAATCCCTTAGGAAAAATTATACCAGGTGAAGCAAACCATTTTCCCCAAAATTTGCCCCTCTGAAGAATTGAGGAAAGTATAAATCTTAAAGCTGCCTTGCTTTCTGCAGGAAAAGGATATAGTATAGAAGAAAAAAGTACTGCCTTTAGAGACATGGATTCAGATCCCACACAATACTTTGTGACGTTAGTCAAGTCACTTAATGTCTCAGGGCCTCAGTTTCCACGTTTGTGAAACAAAAACAGTTGATCTAGATGACTTACTCCTAAGTTCCCTGCCAGCCCTAAGTGTATTATCCTTGTGATGTACTGTACCCAGGAAACTGATAGGCAGCAGAGTGGTATTGTACCCAGGAAATTGGTAGGCAGCAGAATGTAGGCTCGCTTTCTAACCTATAAAAATATATAAACCTTTAAAAACATCTTAGAAGCATAGTAGGTACCTGAATGGCAAACAAAATCTGGAAAACATGAGCCTCTTGGAATTTCCTAGAACTTGGATAAGTTGATATGTTGATGCTTCTGATCTGGTCCAACCCCTTCCTTAATGATAGATGAGGAAGCTGTGGTCCTAGAGAGGGGAAGTTTCTGGGGGAAAAGAATCAGACTGGGGAAGAATGTACCCCTTTGACCCAGAATGTTAGTGTATACCTTCCAAAGTAGAGAATAAAAGTTATAAATAAGAAGAGAAAGTGTATGAACCTGGAATCTGAAGCGATGACAATACCACCACCTTATCTTTGCACAATACAGTTTACAAAGGATTTAGATTCAATCTTCCTATCAACCCATTGATAGCTATTATACTCATTTCCCAGATAAGGTAACTGAGGCTCAAGAAAGTGGTCCAGATTCACACATGATGTGCACAACTTGTCTTATGTAACCCCACACACCAGGACCACTGATAAAGAGATGTAGACTACCTAGAGATTAAGCAACATGCCCAGGGTCAATCAGAAGAAACAGCTGAATTTGAACTCGTCTCCAGCTGTATAATCCTACACTCTTTCCACTGTACCACACGCCAGCTCTTCAGTGACTTATCTGTGTTCACTCCATCTGCTGAGGTAAATAAACCATTTTGTGCCTTAGCTGGCAATCTCCATGAGCTGCTAGGATCCAAAAGTTCTTTACCTGGTGACCACTTTGGTGATGATCCTCTGAGCATAGCCAGTCTGGCTCCCAGACACACAACATGTCATGCTCTAGTACGTCCCATAATATAGTCATATTAATGTCTGCTCATGACAAACCCTTTGCCTGGCACAATGGAAAGAATGCTGGGTTACTTCCCCTCTCTAGGCCCACAGCTTCCTCATCTATCATTAAGGAAGGGGTTGGACCAGATCAGAAGCATCAACATATCAACCTGCAAAACTCAGATGGGGCTGAACCATATTAAAATGTAACTGGGAAATGTTTAATCCAATAAAAATACAGTGCAACACAGATAATGTTAATTTATGATTTTCTGAGTCAACCAGCAGTCAGCCAAGTTCTGTTTCAAGGGACTAGATTGATATCTAAGATTCCTTCCAGCTTTAAATTTCTAATCCTACTACTAGTCTTTTTTTCATCACAGTGTTTCTAGCATCAACCCCTTTCAAATAGGGTGATTCTTACAGAATAAATAAATAAGAAACAATAAAAGTTAAAAAACTAGTTATTTTCAATAAAAGTATTTAATTCTTGAACTTCAATTTAAATCATCAGCAAATAAGCATTATTTTAAATGATTTTTTATCATTTTCTAGAAACCACAAAATTCAGAATATAGCATACATTTTTCCTTTTAAATAGCAACCACTGAAAATGCAGAAAACCAATTACAAAGAAAATCCAAAAGCCTCGTTTGAAAAAAAAAAATTCCATATATTTACAGTACTTGCAATCTTGTGGCAAAGACAAGCGCAACATGCAATTGTATCGAGTTTAAGGCAGAAACCTTAGTCACTAAAAAAATTACTAAACATTTACTGTATCACATTTAAAAATAAGACACCATCCAGAATGTGTTTAAAATGTTCACTTTAACCAGGTTGTCAGAAAGCAGGCTACTACCCCTTGTCAGCTAGTGTGTTTCAGCACAAACCTTAAGAGATGGTTTTTGTTTTCTAAACAGGAGCCCCCATCAGTCCACCTTTCACAGTCTAACGGATCAGAGAGCACAAAACAGCCAAACCAGGGATGTGGGCCCAAACTTGACACCTCAGCCCCAAAGCCCACAGGCTTTGCTATGAGCTTGTTTAAAGCTTTACAGGAGAATGAGGGATTCTGTCTCACAGCTCAGCACAGTTAAAACTGGATATGACCGTCCAGATGGGATCCCGGGATTCACATTAAGGGCGCTGCCTCATCTCCCATCAATCCCTCTTCTCTGGCCAGTGGTCAGGCCCTCCTGCTTCCCCACCCAGAGAAATATACCTCTCAAGAAAGGCACTGAAACAAATTCCTAAGAATCCAGATTCATTCTCTGAATTCAATGGCTTCTCCCAAGTCTCCATCATCCTCAAGTCAGCCCCACTCTAATCAATAATTCTGGCTGAAGGCTAAGGCAGAGACTACACCTAAGAACTGCAAAGGACACTAAGAGGTGACAAGCTGAGTCATAGGATTGGGACAAAAGGGAAGAAAATCCAAACTGCCTATAAAGGGTTCTTACTGGGCATCTGTCCTAGAGGTCTAACTTGATGGTATAAAGTACCAGCATACACAGGTACAGGTACAGTCTATATGAAGGCTGGGGCTAACAATTGCCCAGCTAGAATGTTAGCAAAATAACACATCCCAAGTTGCCCTTTTCTACATCTCTTTGGGCTCAAAGTTTAATCCTCCACTCAGCTACCAAACCTCTTCTTTTTAAAAAAATTAATACATTTCAGTGGGGGTAAGGAATCAAGACATTTCCCCTCACCCCTGGTCCTCCAATCCTTTCTTCAGGAGATAAGTCACATCTAACAATTTGACCCTGAAGTTCCCACTCCCATCCCACCCTTCAGCAGAAATTGACTCATAACTCATCTGTCTGTCCCCAACACTTGCCCCACCTCCCCTACCAAAACAGTGTCCTTCAAGAGGGCCGAGTTGGGGAGAAGAGGGGAAGCAGGGGTACCAGGAGGCCGCCTAGGAGCTGATGACGTGTCCCGACCAGGTCTCATGTTTGGTGCCTGGTGCCAGGTGAGTGATGACAACTTCCACAGCCTGGTGCTTCTCATTTTTGGGTGGAATTGAACACATTTTGTAGGTAACTTCATCTCCTTCCATAGGCACATATTCTCCTTCAACGCTGTCAGAGAGTCAGGGGTAGGGGGAAGGAAAAAACACAAATGTGTCCCAATACACCACCGTGGGCTTTCCCCACTCAGTCTCATAGGAAGGAAGTCAGGAAAAGGCCCATCAGAGCAAGGGACAGGATCCAACCCTTCTGCCCATCCTAGGGACCAGATGATTTTGAACTGTGACTGACATAGTGTGATCTATGGATTCCATGTCTCAGACATAAACGTGAGCTCTGAGTTACAGAGACAAAGGGAGAAGAATGTAGGAGAGGCATTCATAGGAATGCCATCCCTTCCAATGGCTGGTGGAGGCCTTGCAAAAACTTACAGTTGTCCTCATTCTTTCAAGTGTACATGTATATGTACTTGCATGACACATACTCCCCCCCTCTCCACCCCACTCCTCCTTTCCCCTTATCTCAAACTCACTTCCCTACTCTCCACTCCAACCTGCCAGAAGCCCTCTCTATAAATACCTTTAAGAAAAAATACATCTCATATGGGCCCTCCTCCCACATGTCCATATACCACATGACAAATATCACACCAGCTTAGCCTATGAAATACCCAATTCAGGGCAAGGCCCATACACTGTACACCCATTGAGACAATATGAAACTGCTCTTGCTCATAACCTCTCTCCTTTCCTCCCTCTCTCCTACCCATGTCCCCTCAACCCTGCCCCCTCCCCCCCCACCCTGGCTGCTCACATATTGTATCTAACCTTATGGCCACTTACTCAGAGATATGAAGGAAGATGTCTGGGCCACCATCAGCTGGTGTAATGAAGCCATGCCCCTTGGAGCGGCAAAAGCATTTACAGACCCCCTTGTACACGGGTCCCTCAGATGCTCGCACAGTCCTGAATGAGTGTGAAGAGAGAAAGACAGGAGTGATTCACCCCATTGTTCCAGCCCAGCTCAGACTCAAGAAGAGAGAGGAAGCATCCTCTCACCAGGGTGTACTCACTAACCTGTGTTTTGTTTGGAGACAGTGAAATCGTAAACTTTGTGCAAAGGGCTTTCACTGCAGAACTGGACCCACCCACCCAGTTCCTGAAAGTCAGGGGTCTAGAAAGCAGGGCCAAAATGTTGAAAAGCACAGCTTGACAACTTCTGGCAAGGTGAGAAAAGCTACTGTCTGGTCCTGCTTCTGATCTTGTGTGACCTTGGACAAGGGAATTCATTTCAGAGTAAAGCTTCCTGATCTATAAAAATGAGATTATTAAAGTTCCCTTCCAAATGCAGTTTCGGAGGCAATTTGGAAAATCTCTGAGAACCGACAGAGCGAAGGGAGCAGAATTAGATCATTCCACAAAGACAACAACATTATCGAGAAAAACAACTTGGAACAATTTTAGAATCCTGACCAAGGCAGTAACAAATGACAGTTCCGGGGGACCGCAGATGAAAGGGGATGGCCTCCAGATGCACAAGCAGACATACAATTTTGAATACAACCAACGTGGGGTTTTGTTTTGACTGGCTAGGATATGTTATTAGGGAATTCATTTTCTTTTTTTTTTAATTGTTTGATGAGGGGAGATGGAAGAGAGAAAACAAAAGCTTATGGAAAAACATTAGAACAATTTTAAAGTTTAGATAGAAAAAAAAAATTTTTAAAAACATAATGAAGTTCATTTCCAGCACTGACATTCTGTGATCTTATGATCACACACACACTGCTGCCTCCTAGCTAATCCAGGCTTACAAAGCACAGCAAAACAGGGCTTTAACTGGAATTATCCTCTATGTTTGCACAGCAAGCACTTGATTTCTGCTCTATGAGGTAAGCAAGGTAGGCAATTTTACCACCATTTTACAGTTGAGGGGTGCTGAATTGACTTGATGAAGGTCTGGAACCAGGGCTAGAACTGAGTTGCACAATAGACTGTAAATACCCTTTTCTTATCACATCTCACCGAGGTGAAGCAACAGAGGGTAGCACATTAGGTTGTTCCTTTTGGGCCCTCAGCCACTTGGTCTTTTCCACAAGAAGCATCTCTAGCCTTTACTCCCCCCATCTCTTTTTTTCTGGGTACTCACGCTGAAAAGGTCCTGGTTCGCCGGGTAGGCAAGGGACTGGGGATGAGGTACCCTCTCATAGGAGATGGAGAACGGTCCCTTTCCCGGGGACCATCAGGTAGACGGAGAGAGGCTGGATGGGTAGGGGGCTTCGGTGGTTGGGGAGGCTCCGCTGACATAATTTACCTGAGGGGAGAAATGGAGATTTCTGAGATTCTGGATCCCGTTGGCAGATCCCCAGCACAAACAACTATAATATATACACAGCAGGGATAGAGTTGAGCACAGAGTCATCCATAACTTGTGTAAAGTAAGAAAAGCCAGATTTACATTAATTTACATTTAAGAGGCAAGAGAAGCCACACCACCCCACACCCAGACAAAAAAAAAAATCTCTTCTCCACTCAGCTGCCATAAAACCATAAAATTCTGCCCTTAGAGATTCATCCTTTGGGTTCAAAGGAAAATTTGCCCTGGAACTCATAACATTGTGGTATGGTAGTTTATCCTTGAGTTGGCTACCCTGAGATGAAAGTACTAGGTCAATCTGTTAACAAAACTCAAGAAAAGAATCAAATAAAACTGATTCAGCCCTCCAGAGATAAAAGCTGAATTACCACTTGCTGAATATGATGTAGATGAGAGATCTTTGCTCAGCGATGGGCTACACAAGGCAGCCTCTGGGGTGTCTTCTAAATTCTGACACTGATTCTGAGTTCACAGTCTAACAGAAGCAGTGAGAGAGGCAGGAATTCAGGGGGAAACAATGGCAGGAGCACGGGTGTGTAAAGTGCTGAGGGAGGTAGGAACAATGACTTCTGATGCTGTGGGGACAACCCCCAGAGAAGGCGGGCACATCCCAAAGCTGCTTCTCTCCTCTGCCCCATCCTGCCTGCCCTGTTCACCGTTCTGCCAGTCATCCAGGCTGTCCTCGAAACTGCAGAGGGAGTCATGGGTGACTCAGGTGCTGACATTCAACCCTCGGTCCAAATGCTTTGGGTTGCTCCACCCCATCAGATATCACACAGAATCTCGGTCACCTTCCCTTCTCCTTTCACCGATATACCTCAGGTCCTGGACTGCTACAATGGCCCAGCTCTGGGAAAGTGTTTTCCTTTCCCAGTTCATCCTCTATCCTGCCATGGTAATTCTGCCCAGGTACAGTTGGATTCTCTTTCTCAGTCACTTTGGGGCTTTCCAGAAAAAAATCACTTCACTAACCTCTCCGAGCCATAATTCCCTCATTTGCAAAAATGAAAGGTGTTATCTCTTGTACAGCTTGCCTCAGAGGGATATCCTATCATGCAAGGGAAAACACTTGAAAACATTAAGCACTATATGCCTGTGGGTGTATATGTGTTTGTGTGTGCATGGTGTTGTGGTGTTTTTCTGTCATATCTGACTCTGTGACCCCATCTAGGGTTTTCTTGGCAAAAATATGGGAGTGGTTTGCCATTCTCTGTTCCAGATCATTTTACGGATGAGGAAGCTGAGGCAAACAATTGCCCAGAATCACACAGCTAGTAAGAGTCTGAGGCTGTATTTGAACTTCCTGACTCCAGGCCCAGTGTCCCATCTACTGCACCACCTAGTGCCCAAACGTGTTCTTGGGCTCTCTCTGTGTCTACACATACACACACACGCACGCACGCACACACACGCACGCACGCACGCACACACGCATGCACAAACATGCATATACATATGCATGCACACACGTTTGAATATATGTATATACATGTGCATAAATACCACTATGTGTATATATACACACAACATACATTTGTTATTCCTATTACCATTAATAATAATGGCTCCCACTGTCTATCAGCAAAAGTCCAAAATTCTTTAGCCAATCATTCAAGACTTTCTATAATTTAGTCAACCAACTATTATATTACATTATTATACTATCTGCCAAGCAACATGTTAAGTGCTGGAGATACAAAGAAAGGCAAAAATATTCCCTGCTCTCAAAAAGTTTGTGTTATGTAAGGCGCCTTCCATACAAATACTACAATTCCTACATACAAATAAAATTTCTACAAATGCTCCGGCTCCCCCAAAAACCAGTCCAACAGTTCCATAAGCATATCTTGTACATTCCCACATCTGTTCCCTATATGGGAAATGCCTCTCCACCATCCCCCTCATTGAAATCCTAAAGTCACCCCACATCAAAAGCTACCTCTTCCTTGAGGCCTTTTCCTATCGTACCCAGAGCTGCTAAGTGTTCACTTCATCTTTTGGATATTCAAGTCCTGCTACTCTGTACCTTTTCGTCTACTTAGTGTCTTCAGCTGACATGGAGAATGACCTAGAACTGAGGATTAGTGCTATCTATCTACTACCTGACAGAGAAGTGCTGACACAGGATACAGAATGAGACCTAACATGTTTGGACACAAAAATGTGGGAATTTGTTTTATTGATTATGTGTTTTTGTTACAAAGGTTTTTATTTTTCTTATTTCCTTTTAAATTGAAAGGGAGGGCTACGAGGAAGAGAAAATAAATGATTGAAAAATAAATACAATTTTTTGAAATAAAGATTTTTTTTTAAAAGACATTAGAAATCCTCGAGTCCAACCCTCTCATTTTTACAGATGTCATTACTGTAGCCCTTTGAGATTGAGTGACTCATCTAAGGTCATTAAGTAGATCCAAAAAACAAAACAAAAAACCCTCTCATTATTTTGCTATAGAGAAGGTGATTTTACAAAACCCCCAAAAGCTGGTATCTGGGCATCCTTAGCCAGCACTTATCCAGCCCTACCCATTCAAAGGAAGAAAAACTTGGTGCTAAAAGCACCCAAATTATGTGTCTAGTTGCTTCTCCCAGCCTGCTTCTGCCTTCCCCAGAGATACGCAGGATGCTGGAGCTGAAAGGAACTTTAGAGACATTTGAGGAAACTGAGGTCCAAAGAGGTGAAAGTGATTTGTCCAAGGTCCCTCAGTGAGTTAACGGCAAACCATTCCCTCTCTACTCTCCTAAGTTGCCTCTCTGGATCCTGAACAGAAAGAGAATAGCCTTTGGTGACCCAATGCTCAAACAGTAAACTCAAGGAAACCAGGAGGAGGGCCTCAGCTCACAGGAAGGAAACACCACCCAGGGAGGTGGAGTTGGGGGAGGGGAGTGATTCCCTAGAGTCCCACAGCCCCATCTCCACCAGGGTAGGGTAGGCAGTTTGATCAGGCAAACTATCACTGCTGTCCCCTCCCCACCAGGAAAGGCAAAAAATAGCAGCTCCTCCCAAGTCTCTCCCTTCCTTTGCCCTTCGGATCAACCCCTCCTGAAATATAGACCCTTGTTCCCCAACCCCACAGGCACCTGCTTCCCCCGACCTCTACTGCAGACCACAGCCCACTTGGCCGGAAAGGGAGTAGTAAAAGGGGAGAGAAATGGAGAGGAAGTGGCCTACCAGCCTCCCTTGAGTCTGACAGCTGTTGGTCCTTGTCCTTATAAAATCACCTCTAGGAGGAAGACAGAAGGACAGAAAGGGAAAGAGACCAGCAAGGGATTATGCATCCATTCTAACTGGAGTGAGTGAATTCAGAACACATCAGGGAAAAGTAGGAGAATGAAGACTCAACGTGGTACAGTGGAAAGAATACAGAACTGGAACGAAGACCTAGGTTTGAAACTCATTTAGAGGGAACTATGGCTCTGGGAGGTTAGTTAAGTGATGTTCTTAGGGATCACACAGCTGGAAACTTACTACCTACATACTATTTGTGTGATCCGAGCCAGTCATTCTAACCAAGGGGTGAGGAACCTGTTTGCATTCAGTCAAAGGGCCACACTTGAGGACCTAGAAGGCCACATGTAGCCTTGAGGCTGCAGGTTCCCCACCCCTGTTCTAACCTCCCCTCTTCAGTATCCTCATGTATAAACTGAAGACCTTAGGGTCCATTTTAGCTCTAAATCAATAATCCTATGAAACGTATTACAACAACCATGGGAAAAGAAAAAGGTCTAAACTATTCAATCATCCAAGAAGTATAAATCAACTCTGATATACCACCAGGCTTCCATCAATTTGGCAAAGATAACAAAAGTCATCAAAATTCAATGCTGGCTAGGCTGTGGTAAACCAGACACGCTCACACCACACTGTCAGTGGAAATGTAAACTGACTCAAACTTGTTAGAAAAAAATAAGTGATCATAAGAGCTATAAAAATCACCTTAATTAGGTGACACGGCAGCCTAAAAAATATCTGAAGAACTCTTAGGTTGCACTGACAGAATTATCATGTCTGGGAAAAGAAGGCTCCTTTCTTCTGCAGTCTGCTTTGGTTAGAGCACATCTGGAATATCTTATTCTCACGTATTCACAACAATGGGTGGAAGTTGCTAAAAGACAAATTCAGGCTTGTTGCAAGGAGCAATTTCCTAACCATTAGAGGAGCTGTCTGAAAGTGAAATGGGCTGCCTCTAGAACTGCTGAGTCTACCCCTCTGAAAGTCTTCAAGCAAAAACAACACTGTTCACTTGGCTGGGTATGAAGCAAAAGGGATTTCTGTTCAGGTACAGGTTAATAACTGGCAGAGCCAAGATCTCAAGCTCTGACACCAAATGCAGTGTCTTTTCCACTTTAAGCAGGCAACCTTTCAAAAGTTGAATCAGGAATTCAGCTAAGGTCTCCTGATTGCCAGGTCAGAGTTTCTTCCAAATTGAGTTTCAGCCTCTGAGGGTTTCCAAGAAGGAAACACTGTTTAGTCAGTCAGTCAATAAGCATTTATTATATGATTACTATGTACCAGGCACTGTGCTAAATACTAAGGATGCCAAAAAGGCAAAAACATCATCCCTACCTACCCTCAAGGCTGCGCCTATCCTCAGAAGGAAATTAAGTTCTGGGTAGGGAATGTACAGTTAATGTGAGAGACCTGGCTTATCTAAAGCTGTATGTCTTTTTTCAAAATCAGAGAAGGTGAAGTCTTGAATTGCCTCAGTAAATTAATTTATCAAAAGATGGATAAAAATGGAAAAACTACTCCTGATCTCATTCTCACCAACTAACAGAAACTAGTTGCTGGAATGGAAATGTTGGGAACCTTAAGTCAAGCCCTTAAGCCATCTCAGAATTTATGGTGATATATATGCAAAGCACTTTATAAACATTATCACATTTTAGCCTCATGGTACCCTGAGATTATAGTAAATACCTTAATTCTTATTTTCCAGATGAGAAAAATTAAGGCTGAGAGAGCCTTAGTAACTTGACCAGGGTCACCCAGCTAGGAAGTTGTTCACAGACAGGATTCAAACTGAGTTGTTTCTACATCCCTAGTTCTGTACTCCATCCACTGTGCCCCCTGGCAGTTTCAAATAAGCGAAAATAGACAAGGTAAAGCTATATACACTATTATTTTGCTGCCTCTTAAAAGAAAAAAGTCAGGTACAGTTTCATAAGCACTCTAGGTTTGGGGGAGAATAGATATCTAATGGATAGGTAGGACCATGACTCAAGATCCTGCATATATCTTGCCTGTACATAATTATTTCCATGTTGTCTCCCCCATCAGAGTGTCAGCTCCTTGAGACCAGGAACTATATGCATTTTTTTGTATGCCCATCAACTTAGCAAAATGGATAACACAGAGCAGGTGCTTGGGGGACTTAACTGACTATCCCATAAAAGAGAAGAGATTAGACTTGTTTAGTCTGGTGACCAGCAACAGCTATAAATGGCAAAGTCAGACTTTGGCTCAATTTTAGAAAAAACAATTGAATAACATTTTAAGTTACTGAAAATGAAACAGGACCACTTGTGAGGTAGTGAGTTCCCCATCACTGGAGGTCTTTAGATACACATTTGTCTGAGATGTTACTAGAGATGCTTTTCCAGAAACAATTTAAACTAGATGGTCCCTTCTGTGATTTCTCTCACTAATCTTTCTTTTCTAAAGGGAGTTTCCATTTCTCCTTTGTCAATTCCTAGTTATGTGGCTATTGGCAACTCACTCAAATTGAGAGTCAGTTTTATCATTCATAAAAAGGAACTAAAAATTCTTGTATTATCTGTCCCTTAGGAGTACAATGAAGAAAGCAATCTAATCTATATAAATGTGAACTACTGTTGATAACTAAATAAGGCATTTACATTTTTTAGGGGATTTAAAGCTTTTAAGAGCCAAGGGAATGAATCTCAAATGATATAATTTCAGGTCTGAGCTTTTTTTTTCCTTATCATTCCTTAATTAGACTCCCCTGCCTCTATTCTCCCTATTTCTGCTCCCAGGTAATTTCCTTTTGGGCTGGATGGGAGAGAGGAGAAACACTCTTCTAGACATTCTTAAGCAGTGGTAAGATAGGACTCTAGAAAGAATTCAAAGTATTTGCATGATCAGTAGCCCAGAGAGAAGTAACTTGCCCAAGATCATAAACATAAATGAAGCATTTCAAACTAAATATAAGACAAGATAAAACAAAACATACCACAAAGTCCTGTGTGGCAAGAGCCAAATGAGTGGTATAGACAGGAAACGTTCTACTGGTTCAGGGGAGGGAGCTCCACTGTGGGCTGGCCAGGATGGTCAGAGGAGTTGTCATGGGGAGATGGGGATGGAGGTAGGCCTTAAAACATAAGTAGAACTGACAGAACTTAGATTTATACAGCACTTTTTAGGCTATCAAAGTGCTTTCCCTCACAATAATCTGACAGAGGTCTCAAACACATGTGCCTTAATTCCCAGACATATTTAAGTGTAAAAGGGAAATATTCAACAAAATAAGCAAAAATATGAGCACTTCTATTTAAATTTGATAAGTAGAACTGGCATAATTAGAACTCAGATTTATATAGCACTTTTTAGGCTAACAAAGTGCTTTCCCTCACAATAATCTACTCCCACGGAGATCTCAAACCCATATGGCTTGATCCCCAAACGTATTTAAGTGTAAAAGGAAAATATTTAACAAAATAAGTAAAAATACAATCATTTCTATTTAAATCTGACAACGCTGCTTTACAGCATTATTCCCCACACTTTACAGATTAGTAAACAGAGCCTCACCAAGATTTAGTGATTTCCTGTTGTCACAAGCCAACAAGTGTGACCTAAACCCAGATCTTCTAACTTTAGATCTTGCAGTCTTTTAAATATTTGTTTTTAATTTTAAAAATAAGTTTTAAGGTTTATTTTTTTTTGACATCACAGCCTTTCTCAAACAATTTAGTCATTAAGCTTTTATTGAGCATTTACAATATTCAATGTGTTAAGCACAAGGGATTCATATAGTAGCAAAAATAAAGAGTCCTTCCCTTCAAGGTTACATTGTAATTTTTATTAGATAGCAATGTGATAACCCCAAAGGTTACCTTTATCTCTTTTATGATGCAGACACCCAACTAGATTCATCTTTCAAGATGGCTACAGAAATTCTTAAAGTCAGTATTTTCAATTCTTCTCTCCTATATCACAGTCATTTCTGAATATTACTCTCCACCCCTTCTAACAAAAAAAAAACCACTTAAGAAAAACAGTCAATACCATAAACTACAGCTGATAATGGATGCCACATTTTGCTCTTGTAATCCCCCCACTTTTTTGTCAAGAAGAGGAAAGTATATTTCATTATCTCTACCCTACGACCAAGACTGGTTATTAGAATTATTGAGTTTAGCTTCCTGTAAGTGCTCTTTTCATTGACAGTGTAGTCACTGCATACAGGGT
>CM053769.1:67104796-67338214 GCA_028658325.1 Potorous gilbertii
GAGAGTGAAACATTCTCCCCGCCCACCCCCTCACACACACTTTGCCCCTCCACAGGGAGTGGGCAGACAAGCAGGTACAAATCCTAACAGCCCTCTCCTCCTGACCCCCACTCCCTCTAGAAAATAAGGAAGGAAGTTTAGCTTAGGAAAGAGGGGAGTTGAGCATGACTAGTGGACAGGAAGTCCCCATGACAGAGCCTCCTGACTCCAGGTAAACCCCCTCCCAAGAGGTTCCCCGTCTCTTCTGCAGCCCCCAACTCTTTGTGCCCTCAACTCTGCCCAAACCGACACCTCTTGGGGCCTACCCTTCAACCCCCCAGAACCCCAGAACCCGGGCCCCGCCAGAGGAGACGGAGGGGGCTCCGCCCCAAGCTGGGCTGGAGAGGATTCCCGGAAAGAAGGATCCTCTCCTCTGGAGGCGAACCCCCGACGCCGCACAACCTGTCTGCTTCCCGGTCCTTGGTCCGGGAGATGATCCGGAAAGCCCGAAGGGCTCAGCCCCGGGCGCAGAGGTAGCACTCTTCCGGCGATCCGACCCCCCGACCCCCCGACCCCCTTTACCTGAGGCTCTGGCTCCCGGGGGCGCAAGCAGCTCGACACAGGCACAGCCAGCGGTGGTCAGGGGGCGGGGCGGGAGGGCGAGGAGGGAAAGCCTGGGGTGGGCGGGGCTTGCCCAGGGGGCGGGGCCGCGTCACTTTCCCCCGGAGCCTCTCTATCTGGTAATTCCTCGCTCTGGCCCCTGCCCCTATCAGGGTGGGGCTCTAAATTGAACTTCTGATGGGAGCCGCCCGCTGGGCCCCCATCTTTCTCCCGCCCGCACAGCCCACGGGAGGTACCCAGGACTGGACGGGAGGGGCTGGAAGGCCGGATGAGAGGGAGGGGCAGAGATTGCTGGGGGTTGGGGGGAAGGGGTAGGGGGCAGGATGGGGCGAGGAGGCGGGCATGAGCCTAGTGCCCGCCCTACAGCCCTGCGCGGGTGGCAGCGCCCAGAAACAACCGCCCTTGTGTCCCCCTCATCCCACCGCCCCAATAACCAGTCTCCCTGTCCGCCTCGGGGATCTCAAAGTCCTTTCTGCCACCAGCAAGCGGGCCCTTGCTTTGTGGTGCCCGACGAGGACCCTCCCACCCCTCCTGGACGGAGGGCCGGGCAGCCCAGGGATGGTGCTGAGAGTCTAACGCGAGACATGGGCGCCCGGAGATGGAGTGATTGAGTAGCCCAGACTGAGGGCAGCTCGGTCCGCGCCCCCGCCCTGTGCTAGTCGGATAAGGTTAGCTAAGGCCCGGTTAGAGCGGAAAACGGGTGGCCAGGAGTGAGCTAGAAGAGCTGGGACAGGGCAGGGTGGGGCGGGGCGGGGCGGAGCCGGGCAGCCCACGCTAGGGCCAGCCTAGGCCAGGGGCAGCTCAGTGACCCCCTGACGGACCAGAGGAAATCCAAAAGGACCGTGTATGTATCTTAATCTCTACTGCGATGGGAGGGTTTGATTTCCTCACCTGGAGGTAACTTGTAGTGGATGACCTAATGGAGGAGAAGTTTCACAAAGATCTTGGCTCTTGGATCCCTTGAGAGCCACGAAGGCCAAGGCATTTCAAGCTCCTCTTTGGGATCCTGATGATCCTGGTTTGTCCCGGTCCATCCTGTCCAGGCCTAAGGTCCCCAAGGACTCCTTGACACATCATCATTTCATCAGTGTAGATACCAAAGGGTAGTAATGTGTAATAAGCCTGAAAAGGTGGGGTGAAACCAGCTTTAAAAACAGCAGTACATTAACAGATGATTGTTGAATGTCTTTGGAGTGAGCAGTACCCACCGGTTTCATGAGATAGACCAGGGGAGGTCCTAACTCAGAAACCTACCTATCATCCACGTGAGACTAGATATTTCACAATCAGTGTTTCATTCCTCATCTCTTTGGGGGGAGTGTCTTTGTACATTGTAAATTCAGCTTTAGGTTGGATCAGTGGACAGAACAGAGGAGCAAATCTGGATTTTGTTCTGTAGAAAGTAACTCGTGGGGGTTCTTCTGCCTGAGAGTACAACTGGGTTTTTTTTCCTCTCAGTGGGAAAATATATAAGGGGGATAGGAGCAGGACCAGTGGGACAATATATAAGGGGGATAGGAGCAGGACCTCTGATTTCATTAGTATAAAGCTCTCCAGAGTGCATAAACTTGCCTCTAACAATGTACCTCCCCAATTTATTGTCATAGAGTTGCCTAGATGTGAGAGCATTGGGAGGTTCTGTGACTTGCCTAGAGATACACAACTAAGGTATGTCATAAAGGCAGATTTTGAACCAGGCTCTTCCTCATTTCAAGGTCCACTCTCTACCTACTATAACAGGCAGCGGGGAAAAGAGGGAGCTCCAAAGTATTAGAACTGAATGGAGACTTCTACAACATATCTCATTTTACTGTTCTGGAAACTGAAACCAAGGAGGTTGAAATACCTTGCTAAATGGCATAGTGGAGAGTGCTAGACATGGAGTCAGGAAGATCTGAGTTCAAATGCAACTTCAGATACCTTGAGCAAGTCACTTAACCTCTGCCTCAGTTTCCTCAACTGTAAAATGGGGATGATAACAGTGCCTACCTTGAAGGGTTGGTATGAGGACCAAAGGAGATATCTGTAAATCACTTAGCATAATACCTGACACATAGTAGGTACTCACTCAATAAATGCTTATTCCCTTACTCCTTTGCTCTTGCCCATGGTTACACAATCAGTGACAGAATCAGAACCCAGATCCTCTGGATCCCAGCTCAATGCTCCCTCCTATCCCAGACTGTGAACTCAGGTCGGTGAAGGAAAAAAGTACTATCTGGATCACAATTGACTTTATGTCTGTGCCTGGATAGATGGCGTTGGGAAATCTAACCTCTCACTTGTGGCCCCAACAACCCTCAGGAAAAGAATCATCAAATGATGTTAGGACAAGGTGAGTACCCCAGAGCGAGAATATTGCCCAAACAGAAGTGGCAGGTAGGAGCAGCAAAGGCTAGACAAGACCGGATGCTGGGAGGAGCAAACATTGTCTGCCTGAGGAAATTCCTCCCTGCTTCCTCTGCGTTATTTTTAAAAACCACTCATGTGTATTAATCCTTTCAGGGCTGACACCCATCATATTTCTCTTCCCTCTTTCCAGAACAGACAGAGCCAATATTAAGTGCCTACTGTGTACCAGGCACTGTGCTCAGCACTCAGGAAAGGTAAAAGTTTTCAAGGACCTCAGTCTAACAGATAGGACAAAAGGCAAATGACTATATACAAACAAGGTACTTGTATGAAGATAATCCTCTAGCATTAAAGGAGCTCAGGAATGATTTCTTATAGAAGGAGGGAATTTTATATGAGATTTGAATGAAGCCAGATAAACCAGGAGGTGGAGAAGAGGAGGGAAAGCATTCCAGGCTTGGGAGACAATCAGAGAGAATGGCCAGAGTCTGGAAATGGAAGTGGCAAGGTTTAATGTCATTGGACCAAAGAGTACTGTGGGAGAGGGAGGTGAACATATGAGAAGTTATGAAGGACTTTGAACACCAAACAGAAGATTTTCTATTTGATCTTGGAGGTGATAGGGAGTCACTTTAATTTATTAATTGAGGTGGGGAGGGTGTGACCGGGTCAGATCTGTGCTTAGGCAAATCATTTTAACACTGAGTAGTAGATGGATTCAAGTAGGGAGAGACTTGTGGCTTGGAGACCAACCAGCAAGTTATCAGGAAGTCCTGGCGTGAAGTGATGAGGGCTTGTACTTATAAATGAGTGTTCATCTGTCATCTGTGACCACATGTTCCCATCCTTACATTTCTCTGAAACCCATTCTTATTTTCGTCTTGATCTGCAGTGTTCTTCCTGGTACATATTAACTACTTAATAAATAATACCCGTTGATGGATTCTCCCTGTCTGTTACCCTGTTCTGGCCTTCCTTCCCTTTTCCTTCTTTCTCCCCCTCTGACTTCTTTTTTCTCCTTCTTTCCTTTTCCTTCCTGTTTCTTCCTTTTCCCTTCTCTCTTCATGAGTTCTCTCAGCAGAGGGACTCACCTTATACTTGACTGAGAAAAGCATCCATTATGAGTTCCTTCATTTGATTTCTCCTTCTCTACCTACCTTTTCTCATTCTTTCCTTTTTCTCTAGTCTCTGATGAAAAGATGACTCTTCTCCTTGTCAAAGCTTCTTCAGAGGCAACTGTCATATAGAAGACCTATCAATACTTAACCCCTTCCCTTTCCCTCCTACCTATAGCATATCCAGCACTTTCTCATTCTTAAAACTCCCTCCCTATAACCCTAATATCAGAATGTTCAGTCATTTTTTCACTTGTGTCTCTGACTCTTTATGACCCATTTGGGGTTTTCTTGGCAAAGATACAGGAGTGGTTTGCCATTTCCTTCTTTAAACCCTAATATCATCATGGCACAATTCTGGTTTTTATATTTGGGAGAACTAGATTTACATCCCTGTGCTTCCTGTGTGAGTGACTGACTATTATTTTTTAAAAACCACTGGTGTGTTTAATTCTTTCAGAGCTAGGAACATTTATACCATATCTCCTCTTTCCAGAACAGGCAGAGCCAGTACTGCTGTGTTTGGAGCTGGTGCACACTTTTACTTTTCCTGTGACTTTGGACCAGTCATTTAAGCTGGCCCTAGTTTCCTTATCCATAAAAGAAGGGATTCAATGAAATGACCTGTAAGTTTCCTTCCAGCTCTAAATCTCCAATCCCTTCCACCTGTAGTCTGGTGGTTCTTTACTTTAATAGTCAAAGTCTGAGAAAAAAATGTCTATACTTAACGCTTTCCACTTCCTGAGGGTCCCCTCACTTCTCAGCCTTTTACAGCCTTCCTTATTGAACCCACCACTCTGCAGAAACTTTTCCCTTCAAACTTACCAACTGTTAAAACTGATGGTCTATTCTCAGTCCTCATCCTTCTGGAACTCCCTTTGATACTGTTGACCACACACCTCTTCCTGGATATTCTCTCCTCTCTCAGCTTTTGTGACACTACTTTCTTTTGTCTGATCACTCCTCAGGTTCCTTTGTTAGGTCATCATCCACGTCCCATCTCCTAAGCATGGAAGTCCCCAAAGGCTCTGCCCTAGGCCTCTCCTCTTTTCTCTATCTCTGTACTTTCTCTTGGTGTGATCTCATCATCCCCCAAGGGTTCAATTATGACCTCTATGAAAATGAAAATGACTATATAGGAGGTACAATGGGAATAGTACTGGCTTTGGAGTCAGGGGACCTAGAGTTAAATATCATCTTTGATCCTACTTCTGTGACAGTAAGCAAGTGACTTAATCTCCATGGACCATAGCTTCCTTCTCTGTGTAAGGGAAGGTAATAAGGGAATCCTCTTCCCCCTCATCTTTTCTTGTGAGAGCATGTCCCATAGCATGTTCATGTTCATAAACCTAATAAGCTTAGCTCCCAGGCTACTTCTAATGACAGTTACGCTGTCTCCCTATTGAGAGATTTTCACTTTGGGCTGACACCACAAACTTGATTGTTTCACCCTGTGATGGTATGGTGGGAGGGGCTTTATCTAAAAGGATCAACAACTGAGCCAAGGAGAGCAGATGCTCTCAGGTAGAGCTGTGTTTGGCCTTCATTTTTAAAGAGGACCATGACATCAGGGAAATGATGACATGACTTGCAGTTGACTTTGATTTGAGGCAGGGAGGGCTGTGCAAGGTCACCAGCTCCAGAGCCATCTGGGTCCAGTAGTCAGATATTCATCAGGATGACTGGAGGTAGCACAGGTACCATGGGAGACCCTAGCCCTTTTAAGCTAAAGCTTTTTCAGATTCTTATTTTGAGTGAGGTAACATCCATTCAGTGAATAATTCTGTTTAAGAATCAAGTCAAGGGATGGTCCCTTTAATTAAAAAAAGTATGTCAAACTAGGAGAAGACTCTCAGGGTTGTTGGTCAAAAGAGAAAGTTACTATTGATATTCACTAAGAGCCAGGAGGGCCCAAAATGTAGTAATTAAGTGGAGCTTGGACAGGGACCTATTGTGGTCCTAGATGGAGCAGAGAAGAGGAATACTTGTATGATACCTGATTTCAAGTATTTGAAGGGCTTTCCCATGGAAAACAGCATGGCTCCATGGTAGAAATAGGGCTAAAGATGGAAGTTGGCCAAGAAGCTTTAAAAAGAGTGTCTCCACTCTTTTGAGCTTTGTTCTTCTTGAATATATGGCTTGGTCCTTCCTTGGACTTGGTATGAGGGATATCTTCCCTCTACCCCTTGTCCCCCCGCAATGAACAAATGACAACAGTGGATGTACTTGTCTGGATACACCTGACAATACCCTTCAAGCCTCGGGCTGCTGCTTCTGCTTTATATAGAGTGCATAGACCTGAGATGGTGATTACTGGCCTTGGTGTCAACCTTGTGAGTTTGAGGAATCTGGAATTCGGGATCTGGGTGCTGGTTGCTCAGAAGGACGTGACCACTGAAACGGCTTCTTGAAGAATACAGTCACAGGCAAGAGCCTGAGCTCAAGCTGTAACCTACTTGCCAAAAGATATGGACCTCAAGTGAGTTGTTCAGGCAGTGCAGAGTCTAGGTGAAAGTTCAATATTCATTCAACAGTTCCAGAAAATGTGCCATTTTTTAGTGTTTTAAGTTTTGACTTACTAAGAGGGTATAATAGGAATTGAGTTACTGTTTCTTGTTTTGAGCATTCATCAACAAGCACTATGAATTATTTTAATAATAATATCTAACATTTATACAGTACTATGTGTCAGGCACTGTGCTAAGTGCTTTCTAATTATTAAATTATTATCTAATTTGGTCCTCACAACAACCCTGAGAGCTAGGTGCTACAAGTGAAGAAACTGAGGCAAACTGGTTTAAGTGAGTTGCCCAGGGTACCATAGCTAGTATTTGTATCTGAGGCTGGATTTAAACTCAGGTTATCATGACTCCAGGCCTAGCACTCTAAAGAGGGGAAAAAATATGTATCCTACATTTATCTGCTTTTTACATCAAGTACCTTTTGGGACATGATTATGTTAATACTCTTTGGAGAGACTCTAGATATGAAAAAAAAAAGGGGGCTTTAAAAGCCAAACAGAAGATTTTATATTGGAGAGATTTGCAGTAGGAAGACAGAATAGTTCAGGCATGAGGATATGGAGTCCTAGATGTTGGTACCCTTGACAGTAATAGGAAAGTTAGAAAGAGGCGGGGAGGGTTTTGGTGGGAAGATAATGAGTTCAGTTTTGGATACATTGAGTTTAAGATGTCCATTAGTCAGTTGGAGTTGCCGGATGTTAGCAGAAAGAGTAGGGCTGGATAAGTAGAACTGAGAATCATCGTCATAGAGATGATAACTGAATTTGTGGGAACTGATGAGATCACCAAGTGAAATAGGAGAGAAGAAGAGGGCCTGGGAAAGAGCTCTGTGGAATACCCACAGTTAGTGGGGGTGACCTGGATGAAGATCCTGCAAAGGAGACTGAGATGACTTCATCTCAGATGGGTAGGAGGAGAATCAGGAGAAAGTAATGTTCCAAAAATTAGAAAGAAAAGTGTACTGAGGAGAAGAGGGTGATCCGTGGAGCGTCCAAGGCTGCAGAGAGGTCAAGGAGGAGAACTGAGAAAAGATCATAGATTTGGCAAGTGAGAGAATGTTATTAACTTCGGAGAGAACAGTTTTGGTTCAATCATGAGGCTGAAGCCAGATTGTAGAGAGTTAAGAGTGAAAGGAAAGGAAGCAGATGTACATACCTATCACAAACAGCCTTTTCAAGGAGTTTAGACACAAAAGAGAGGAAAAATATGGGATGATACCTATCAGGGATGGGTGAATCAAGAGAGGATGTTTTTAGTACAGGGAAGTCCTGGGTATGTTTGTAAGCAACCACTAGACAAGGAAGAATTGAATATAAATTAGAAAGGGGGCAATCTGCTGGAGGAGACAAGACAGAATGAAATCACTTGTGCACATAGAGGGGCTGACCTTGGCAAGAACAGCCACTTCATTTTGTGAGACCTTTGAGAAAGAGGAGATAGTAGCAGAAGGCATCTGGGTGATGGGAGATAAGAATAAGGGAAGAAGAGGGAGCTCTAAGCAAATGTCCTTATTTTTTTCAAGTTCTCAGATGAGAGGGAAAGGAGAGAGAAGCCATGGGAGCTTGGGAGGAGAATTAGAAAAGTTTGTAAAAGTCACTGTAGAGAGTACGGTGTGGAAGATTGCCTTGTAGCAGTGAGAGCCTAGTTGAGATGATATAACATTTTTTTAGCAGACTCAATTTCAGGATTTTCTCCAGCTTCATTCAGCATCCCATGTGTAGAATGATGGCAGTAGATTATGGAAGTTATCCAAAGCTGAGACTTGGCAGGGAATGATTGGTGCTAAAATGAGAGGGGACAGTTTTGAGTTGAATTGGTTTTCCAAAGAGTCAAGATGGGAAAGGGAGGAGAGCATACCTAATGCAAAGGTGATGGCCTGTGAAAGAACTAAGAGGTTGGGAGATAAGAGGTCATGGTTTGGATGAAGAACAGGATTTGCAAAGCAGTGACAATAAGTTGTGTGATGAAATGACAATAAATTGTGATCAAAGGGGAATTTCAGAGTTCATGAATATGCAAATAGTTACATCTGTGTGTGGTAGCAAGATCAAGTCTATAACTATCTTTGTGTATGGCTAAGGTGGGGTTGGGGAGTAAGTCGTATGAAATGAATAAGTTGAAAAACTGTAAAAATAAGATATTTAAGTGATTGTCACATTTTGAAGTCCTCTAGCAAGAGGGCAAGAGTCAAGGAAAGACTGAGCCAGGCACTATTCTCATCGAAGTCAAGACTTGAATATACTACTCTGAAACTTCCCTCTAACTAACGTTATAGAACAGACTCAGTAAAAGAATCCTAGGTCAGATCCCAGGAGCTTCTCAGTTCCCTTTCCTAAAATAATAAAATGTCAGATAAAACTGGGAATGACCATGGAGATCCACTTGTTCAATCATCTCATTTTGCAGATTAGAAAACAGGCCTCCAGAGTGATTTGCTGACATCACACAGAGAATTGGGAAGGGGGAGAAGTCAGGAATAGGACTTAGGTTTCCTTATACCTAGTCCCTTCCACGTTTCAACTTTTCCCATCATGGTTTCAGTATATCTGGAAATTAAATGGGAATTTTGAGGGAGTTTTGTGGAAGCTCAGAAATGCCTAAAATGGTGTTACATAATATCAACATAGTTTATCTTTTAGTACATAATAATTCAGATTTCTTCTCTGGTACAAAGAGAGAACCAACAAATTTTGCATAGATTGACCCCTGTGATGTAGAAAGGTTAACTGTATTTCCAACTCCTCAGTGGACTCTCCTGTTCTATCCTGGGACTTTCCAAACCACTGATACTTTCTTCCAGCTATTTTATGGCCCTTTTAGGTCTCATTATAGGGAGATTTGCCTAGAAGAAAAGGCATAAATTGGTATGAATGGTGGTCAATTACCCTCTGTTCATTTGTAGGGCTTAAGCCAATTTACCATGGGTAGAGAACAGGACTTTGAGACAGGAAGAACTAGGACTCAGCTTTAGTTTCATTATCTGTAAAATGGGACTAATTAATAACAGTGATATCTCCCTCACAAGACTGTTGTCAAACACTATATAAATGTCAACGTTATTATTAATTACACTATTTTGAGAGTCTACCTCTAATGTGAGGTAGGTTTTGCTCCCAATCTCAGCTGTTTGCAAAATGATACCTGGAAAGGGCCTCTAAGCAACGATGGAATTAAATGATCCGGGGTGAATGTTCAGGTTCAGGGCTTACTAGAGAAACAAATCAAGATTTTTAAGTAAATCTGTTCATTTATTTTTATAGGGAACTCCTTTAATAATACAGATCTACATTTGCTCTGCACTGTCAGGTCTTGAAAAGTTGCTTGGGACAAAAGTTAACTGACTTGCTTGCTGTCACCCAACTAGTATGTATGTATCAGAGGCAGAAGAGGAACCCAGGTTTTCCTAGCTCTGAGGCTGATTTTCTATCCACTACTCCAAGGTCTTAAAAAATGAAACAAAATTAATCTTGAGGTCACACACAGCTGAAAGGAAAGTACCTTTTTCTTTCCTATGCAGCCGAAAAGAGGTTTACAGCTCAGGAGGAGGAAGATTGACCTGCCAGTTATTTCCTCCAACGTCCTCTTCCCATCACTCCTGTGTTGCTCAGAAATGATTTTTCTGCTTCTTCAAAAGCAAACAACAGTAGCCTCCTTGCTTTTGAATTCCAATTACATCTTGGTTGCCAGGAAGGCTACATTAGCATAAAAGGGCATCTGCAACAGCTCCCCAGACATAAGTTTTAAATTCATCCACATGAAGAAGACGAACCATCCATCAGCCTTCATTTCTGACTCTTTCCTCCAGCTTTCTTTTCTCCCTTCTCTTGAAATCTCACAGATTCCTTGTCCTGGTCCTTTTCCTCAAACCCTTAACTGCTCAATATCTTACTGAAATTCACCTTGATATGTTGGTTAGATCAAACCAATTTTCATACAAAGGAGTTCCTGAGGTTTCTCTTTAAAAGAGAGAGAGAGAGAGAGAGAGAGAGAGAGCTTTCATGATACCAACTTTTTGAGGGTACTTCTCCGTTTCAGAGTCCACAAAGAATAGAAGAAAATAAAGAAAATATTGATACATTTCCCCTTGGAGTAGATGTCAGGGGGGTGAAACCCATTAACTTTTGAAGAAAGTGTCTTGCATCTAATTTGACCAAAATGAGACATCTTATTTCACTTTTTTAAAATTTGGAGGCATTTTAAGATCCCCAATGTTTCTTTATGTTTCTACATATTTTATCCCTTCACTTTCAAAATTCAAAATGATAGATTTAGGGGTGGAAAGGATATCAGGAGTTAACTAGACCAAACCAATCCCCTGTTTACAAAAAGTTTCATTGAAGCCTTTTGTTTTTACATCATAGTCATTTCTAAATAAATCCTTTCCCTGTCCACTACTTCCTTTGTAACAAAGAAAAAGCTTATTTAATGGAAACAACTGTCTCATCAAGTACATCCAGCTGATTATGTAACATCATATATAATCATTAATTCATCACCTCTTCTCTGGGTGTAAGCTTGGTTACCACTACCCAGAATTTAACTTTTTGCAGAAGAGGAAACTTGAAACCTAGAGTGATTAAATTGCTTTGCCAACATTCTTTTTTTCTTTTCATTTTTAACACAGTTCATATCACATAAAACAATTCCAACCTTTGGTCAGGTAATACTTCTTTTTAAAGCATTTACAATATAGACCACAAAAGAATTTTTTTTAAACATTACCCAACTGAGACACAAATAATATTTATGTATGCTAACTTCACAAGCCCTTGACCTAATTGTCTCCACATTATTACCAAGAATTAAAGAACTCTAACTTATTGTTGTTGATCTAAAGTCCTAAGCCTAATAGCTTAATTTTAGACTTAACCTCAGATGTTCCCCTACCAACAATCTGTAATTTAATACATCTGGTTTTAAGTTCACAAACCTTTTGACTATAGGAAATTGCTACTAAGAGTAGGGACATTGAAGGGAACCAATATCTCCCCAACTTCATGTCAATTCCAGGTAGGAGTAGATTGTCAACTTGCATTCAGTCAGGCTTAAAGTCTACCAGGTGTCAGTGGGGAAATTGAGTCAGGAGAATCCTACCTCAGCCCAGGCTGAACAGCCGCTATCCCACCCTTCCCATGAGATCACCTTTTGCAGTTCATACCAGCATCTCACAGGTTTACTGGCATCATGGGTTGGAGGCTCAGACCACCTTCCTTGCTATCCATACCTGGAGTTAGACTCAGAAGAACAGTCACTTAATAGTCCCATAGTATCTTAAAATAGCAAGTTGCAATAACTGGGTTTCAAGTATGACTATAATTTCACTTTATCTAAGAAACATCTTTTGACTTTGCCAACATTCTTAAAGATAGCAAGTGGCAGGGCCAGAATTCAAACTCAGGTCTCTTGATGCCAAATCTAGCAAACTTTCTGCTATACCATTGCTTCTAGATCTAAAAAAAATAACATTTAAGAGAAAATTTTGTAGGAATCTACCACAAGTGTGAGGGTGGTGAGGTCAGAACAGCATTTTCCTTCCAGGATGTCCCCTAGTTATTGGAAACATCTGGAAGAACATCTATTTGGCATAGGCCCATGTGAATCTCAGACCAGGACCACAGACCTTCCTGAAAATGCAATTTTTTTCAGACATATAAGGACTTGTTGGGAGAGCATTAGGGGGAGAGAGGAGGCATCCTTTTTTTCTTTAGAAAGTTTGGGAACATTTTTCCCCACTCTCTCATGGTTTCTGTAGGGAATGACTCTTGGGGCACCTCCCCATTTTTAGTAGTATATTAACAATGGCAATCCCATTCTGAGTTTCTTGAGCTGCCAGAAAAGCTCCTTCTCCATAGAGAAGAACCTTCTAACCAAAGAACCTTCTAACTTCTTCCAAACTCTCTATCCCCACCCCCTCAAAAATATTCACACCATTTAAAAAATCCTGAATAGATGCAACCCAGTTTTGAGATAGAGGACTGTATGGATGTCATGACCTCTGGAGGATCTTGCCCTCTCTGTGATACTAGAAAGTCTCTGTTTTTGTTTCCATCACTGTCTCTATATTTCTATCTCTTTGTCTCTCTCTCAGATCTGGACTCTTGCCTGATTCTAAAGTACTGGTTGGGGCCATAAAGCCCTCAATTTTTCTAGTGGCTGAAGGAAAAAAGAAAGAAAGAGAAAGAGAGAAGGAAGGAAAGAAAGAGAGAAGGAAGGAAGGAAGGAAGTCTAGCCAGTAAATTCCAAGTTTACTGGGCAGCTTCTGGACATCAAAATTTAGTCCTCCCTCACTCAAATCAAAGTCAAAGGCAAGTCAGGTCATCATTTCCCTGATGTCATGGTTCTTCGAGAACAGAGGACAAACACAATCGCAAAGTAGCCGTAACTTAAAACAGTTTCTCAGAACCCATCATTTCCCCCAAACGTCCAGATCTGATTTCCAACGTTGTCTTAGGGATCTAGCCAACTGCACTTGGGGCTGGAGAAAGGGGATTCTCTTAATTCATAAGAAATTAAATCATTGGCAAAGGTGCTGACTGAGAATAAAGGGGCCTTGTCCTGAGGACAATGGAATGGGCAGATTGGGTAGCGAGCGGGGTGGAGTGCAGACGTCAGGGAGGAATTGGGGATGGGATGCCTGAGATAAAATAAGCACTTATTAAGCACCTCTACTACATGCCAGACACTACACTATTCACTTTCCAAATATTATCTCATTTGATCCAACAACCCTACAAGATGATAGGTGCTATTATTTATTTATTTCCATTTTATAGATGGGGAACCCTAGACTAAGTGACTTGTCATTCTAGTAAATGTCTAAGACTGGATTTGATTTCAGGTCTTCCTTGACTCCAAGCATTCTAGCCACCATACCACCTGACTGCCTCAAGCCTGTTAGAATCTGGGAGGAAATTTCAGGGGACAATCTGAGGTATGATAATGGGACCTTTTTATTGTCAGACTGTGGCCTAAACTCTGGACACTGGCTTCGTGAGCAAAGGGCCCTTGGATATAGCAAAGTTCTAAGTCAAATGGCCCCCATAAAATGAGGAGAATTTTGTCCTTCTAACTAAGTCACGTTGGTTGTAATATTCTCCTCTTTGACTGTTTGCCATGGCAACCTCAGACAGGTATTCACAAGACTCTAATTCTTCCCTTAAGTCAGATTATTTTTACTGAAAAACAGTCTCTTCTCATCCCCTTCCCTACTTTCTCTGAAGATTTAATTACTCTCCAGTCTCTGATAAAGAAGCCACAGGTGATGGGAGGAGTGTTGCCCACTCTTTAGCTGAAGGATATTCAATTCTCTATCAGGGACTGTTGTTTTTGCTTCTAAGAGGAGACTTAGCCTACTGTTGCTGGTGCCACCACCCCCACAAAGTAAGTGATAAGCACATGTGTTGACTGAACAAGATGTACCCTGACCCCACACTGGGAGTGGAGACCACTTCAGGAGATTTGGGTTCTTGGCCTGCCTCTGCCTCTGACTAAACTGTGTGACCTTGGGTGAGACATATTTCCTTTCCAGGCATCATTTTCCCAGCTCTCATTCACATAGTATCATCAAGAGACACCAGATTCTCATTTACTAAGAGAAGAAATAGAAATGCAGCACAATCTTTTCTAGTTACCCTATCTGACCATAATACTGAGGCCTCTCAAGGGTCTGGGGGACAGACTAGGTCTTTGGACCAAATGACTGAGTCAATAAGAGAGTCAACAAATTAATTAGTTTCTCCAAAAGCTGTTATATGTATGCTATTTCCCTCCCACCCCTAGACTGAGAGGCAGAGATTTGAGATCAGGCTACATGAACATGTTCCAGCTGTTCTCCTGGCATTCAAAGTCTTTCATGATCTATCCTTTCCCCCTATTCTACCATCTTTGCAATATTCCTACACCATAGGTATCAAACACATAGTCCACTGGCTGCATGTGGCTGCCAACATAGATAATGTTAATATGTTGTTTTCTAAGTCAATGTACACTGGCAAGGATTCTTATTTATCATTTAGTGGCCCCATTTCTGTTTGAGTTCGACACCACTGCCTTATACCACCCTCAAGTATTCTGGCACTGATCTCGTTGTGGTTCTAATAAGACACTCCTACCCACTACAAACATTTTCTCTGCTTATAGCTTCCCTTCCTGGAAAGGCCTCTTGGCTTCTTTCAAGTCCCGGCTAAAATTCTACCTCCTATAGGAAACCTTTTCCAGATACATCTTAATCCTAGTGCCTTTATTTTGTTGGTTCCTTATCTCCATATATATATATCTGTACATATATACAAACATACACACACATATCTTCTTTGTAGATAGTTATTTGCATGTTGTCTCCCCCATTACCCTATAAGGTCCTTGAGAATAAGAAATGTTTTGGGGGGTTTTGTCTTTCTTTGTATCTCCAGAACTTAGCACAATGCCTAGAACATAATAAAGTCTTAATAATTGTTTATAGACTGACAAACTAATAGGAAGAGGAAGAGGAGATGTGAAATCATTGCATGTTATAGCTACAAAGAACTTTTGATGGAGACTGTCCAATCCAACCAAGTCAGTCACTGATGCCTTTTCTCAGCCACCAGTATAGTCATCTTCTCTCTGACTTCTCTGCAGCCTTTGACACATAAGTACCTCCTTCCTTCTGAATGCTCTCTTGACTCAATAATCTCTTAGGTGCCTTTCATCTCTAAATCTGCTTGCTGGTCCATCCTCATGCAGCCTTTGGCTTGGCTGATCCCCTCCACTTTTATCTGTCTCCAGCTTATATCCAGTCTTATTGACAAATGGAGTTCCTGCTGAGTTCACCTCCTCTCCAATGCCAATTACTCTGGTTTTAGCAAAAAGAGTAGATTGGATGGGCTAGAGAGTGGAAGCGAAAGACTCATTACGAATGAGTCTGGGTTCTCATCTTACTTCTGGATTGTTCCCTTCTTCATGTCCCTCCTCTTTGCTCTTCTCCCTACACCCTTAAGATGGATGTTGTCCAAAGGTGAGCTCTCCTCAGTCCTCATACAACCTTTCTCTAGATAAATCCAACTTGGGTCAAGAGCCAGGAGAGATTCACTCTCCTGATCACATTTTTTTTCCCTGAATGCAGATGGTTACTAGTCCTTGCCACTTTGTGGAACTTCAGACCTGCATTTCCAAATGCATATGTAGCATATCTACCTGGAAATCTTGCTAGCACCATAGGTTCAACACGTCCAAAACTTAGTCTATTACCTTTCCCTCAAAATTTGTTCATTCTGAACTGATACTGAGTAAAAGGAACAGAACCAGAAGAACGTGGTACACGGTAATAGCAACATTGTGTGATGATCAATTTTGATAGACTTATTTCTCCTCAGCAATACAAAGATCTATGACAGTTCCAAAAGACTCATGATGGAAAATGCTATCCATATCCAGAGAAAGAACTATGGAGTCTCTCTTTTTTCTTTTTTCTCTTTTTTATTGTTGCTTTTTCTTTCTCATGGTTTTTCCCTTTTGCTCTAATTCTTCTTTCACAGCATGACTAAAGTGGAAATATGTTTAATGCGATTGTTCAGATTGCTTGCCATCTTAGGGAGGGGATGGGGGATGGAGGGAAAAAATTTTGAACTCAAAATGTTATAAAAGTGAATGTAACTGGAAAAAATGAAATAATATTAAGTGCGGAAAAGTTTTGTTTTCTGACTTCATTATTTCTGTTCTATTATTCACCTAGTCTCCTATGTGCATATCCATTTTAATGATCCTTGACTTTCCTCCTCAGTTACCAAGACCTGTTCCCTCTACCCCTATAATATATCTCATATCTCCATTCCCATTGCTATCACTGTAATGTAGACCCTTCATTACCATCCACCAAGTTTATTGTAATAACTTCCTAATGAGTCTTTTGTCCTCCACTCCTGGCCCATCCAATCTACTCTTTTTGCTAAAACCAGAGTAATTGGCATCGGAGAGGAGGTGAACTCAGCAGGAACTTCAGATATCAATAAGACTGGATGTAAGCTGGAGACAGGTAAAGGTGGAGGGGATCAGCCCAAGCCAAAGGCTGCATCAGGATGGATCAACAAGCAGAAGTAGAGACGAAAGGGACCTGAGAGACTACTGAGTCCAATTTCCAAATTTTCCAAATGAAAAAACTGAGGTACAGAGAAACATTGCTCAAGATCACACAGGTGGTAAATAACAGCACCAGGATTTGAACTCAAGATTGTTTAACTCCAAATCTAGCATTCTTTCTGCTATTTCTTGCTACCTCAACTATTTTGAGGTCAGTTCAGTCACAGCCCCTTTTCCTTCTGGCTTCCTCAGAAAGCTTGGTTCTCCTGGCTTCCCCATTTCCAGTCAAGGTTTAAATCTCAATTCCTTTTCTGCTCTACTCTCTGCGTTCAGCCACATAGAAAGAATAGGGCAGAGAAACAGGAAATTTTACCCTAGCTTCAACCACTCTCGCAACCTGCAATGCATTGTTCTACATTCTAGTTGGTTTTTTTTCTAGGCTACTTGATACTAGTAATAAATTACATGGCCATTAGCAGAGATTGTCTACATATTATAGAACATATATGATATACTATCCTTGAACCTGATAGAAGTATGTGAAGAAAATCTGGCCTCACACATATATGCAGTTGAAAAAGGGAAGAGGATTTTTTTGGGCACGGAAGAGGATTTTAACAGGCAAATAACATCATAGTACTATTATGAAAAGATTACCTTGAGGACTTCCTGAAAGGGCTTCTAGAGGGCCTTGGGGTCCTCAGACCACATTTTGAAAACTTACTTTAAATAAACCTATTCATATTTTGAGCCTTGTGAATCTGTGTGCTTGGAAGGGATATTTGTGAATCTGTGTGCTTGGAAAGGATATAACTATATTCTTCAGGGTGAGAAGACAGTTGGATACTAAAGTTTTCAGATACTCAGGGTCTTTGTGCCAGGAGGTTCACACAACACATAGTCTACCACAAACATTTATTCTCATCGGTGCTCAATTATTAAGCCTCAAGAGGGAAGTAGTGACTATTAACTCCAGAGACCACTGGATTTTGAGTGATGTTCCTGATGCAGTCACATTTCAGCACCCCACTCCAATCAATCATGTTTTAGGTGGAGGACAGAATGCCACCAGATTTTGACCTGAACTCTGGAGTGACCTCTTTTACACATTAGAACCTTCATACTACAATATGGACATAGAACTTGAGATCCTTACTGGGATCATTTCAGAAAAGGGGGCTATAGTACAATACATGAGACAGACACAGGTGATTCAGGGACAAACAGGGTCATATGCTACACAGGATGGATGTGCAGTTCTGACACTTAAACAAAGTCACATAGGTAGTTAATGACAAAAGAGAAGGACCCAAGTCTCTTGATTCCAGTACTCCATCTATTACAGAAAGATGGATACTCCCTGCTGGGCAGGGATATTCCTTCTCTGAATGACAGATGCCCCTTCCCTAGCAAAAATCCCCTTTCCTTTCCAAAAGGTTTCCTGTCTGGGAGCCCTAAAGGATAAATGTTAGGGATCCCAATTTAATCAATAAAATCCTTATGAGTGACATGTCATACATAACCTTTGTAGGGAGATGATGCTAGCATCTTCTGTATGTTTGATGATTTGGTTACACCACACTTTTCCTCCTGACAAAACTGGTCTTCAGTCTCATAGATGTGAGAACTCCCTGTGAGAGTGTAGGTCAAAACCATACATGTAATCAACTCATCCTGTGAGAATTTTGTCCACATCTTCCCATGAATTTTTGATGGACTGGTGACCTTATACTATCATTTAAAAAATTCCATGGGTATCACTGCAGTGTCTGCATTTTCCATTTACCATCCCTTGATTTCATAATGTGACTGGCCCATTTCTTTTTCCAAGTGTGCATTTCCTGTCTGATGTCCTTTAGGTCATCTCTCTGTCTCTCCCTTTCTCCGTCTGTCCTTCTCCTTCTCCCTCTCTCTCCCTCTGTCTGTCTCTCTCTCTCCTCTGTCTTTCTCTCTTCCTTCCTCTCCCTATCCCCCACCCTGCACCTGTCTGTCTCTCTCTTCCCTCAAACCCAGCCTCAGACACTTACTAGGCTATGTGACCCTGGGCAAGTTACTTAACCTTTGTTTGCCTTAATTTCCTCATAATAACAGCACCTGCCTCCCAGGGTTGTTGTGAGAATCCCGAGGTAATGATAGAAAGTAGGTTCTATTTAAATGCTTGCTCCCCTTCTCTTCTCCTAGTGCCCACGCTCATTAGGCCCCATCACCTCCCAATAACTTTCTATCAGTGTCTCTGCCTCTTTTCTCCAGTCTTCCCTAAACCATACCTTCCAAAGTGAATTTCATTAATGAAAGATCTCTCTATGTCACTCCCCTATTCAATAAACTCCATTGACTCCTTATTGCCTCTAGGATCAAATATGAACATCTGTTTGATCTTTAAACACAATGCTCCCCAACCCATCTTTTCAGCCTTTTTATATATTAATTCCCTTTATACATTCTACATTTCTGTCCTTGGTGTTCCTGATTCCATTTCCCATCTCTATGACTTTGCACTGGGTTGTCTCCCATGTCTGGAATGTGATCATTCATCAACCTTTTATAATCTCTTGTTTCCTTCATGGATCAGCTCAAGTACCATGTTCTGTGCCAGGCCTGATGCAGGCCTATTTGGTAGTTCAAGTTTAGGATTAGAATGAAATGGGAAACTTGTACACCCTCTACCATTTAACAAAAGGAAGTTGACTTGGCAATGGGATAGAAAAGGTATTCAGCAAGGATACTGCCTTCTTCAGCTCCATATCAAAATGTCCTTGATAAGAGGGTATGTGGACTCCAAAGACAGTGGGTTATCTTTCAAATATGAGGAGTTCTGACTGTTCTTGGACTGGGCTTTTTATGCCTGAAGTGACTGAAAATCTGTATCATTGGTTGGAGCCCAAGGTCACTAGTAGCCCTTTAGGTCCTCAAGTGCAGCCCTTTGACTGAATCCAAACTTCACAGAACAAAACCCCTTAATAAAAGGATCAATCAAGTCTTCAGAAAAACCAGTCCAGCCTTTATGTCAGAGACCCTACAAGATATTGCTCCTATCATGTGCCACCTTCTTCTTGGGTCTTTTCCTGGTTCCCACAGCTACTAGTATCCTCCTCACTTAAACAACCTTGAATATATTTTGTGACTGTTTCATACTTAGATACATAAATGTTTTCTTTTCTGATAAGAAGAGCTCTTTGACATCAGGGATTGTTTTGCCTTTATCTTTAGATCCCTAGCGCTTAGCACAGTCCTTGACACATTGTAAGTGTTTAATAAATGCTTGTTGTTTGACTAATTGATTCTTATGCATAAACCATCTCTAGTGATTTGTTTGAACTACATAGTGCAGTGGATAGAGTGCAGAATCTGGAGTCAGGAAGATCTGAGTTCCCATCCAGTCTCAGTCACTTAATTAGCTGTATGACCTTGGGCAGTTCACTTGGACTTTGCCTGCTTTAGTTTCCTCACCTACCTGTCAAGGTTGTCATGCGGATCAAATGAGACCATATTTGTAAAGCTCATTGCAAACCTTAAGATGCTGTGTCAATGCCAGCTAATGTTATGTAGCTGTTATGAGTCACATCCAAGAGTCTTTGGAGGTTGGGGTGTTCTATGATTCTCAGATGTATCACCCCATGGGGAAAATATGTCCACATGCCAAGGACTTATGATTTCATCAGTGCTGACGCTCCCTCCATGGACGCAGATCAAAACTCTTCGGAAAGTTAGTCATAGATAGTCTTCATGAGCCATTGTGGACCAAAAAGAAAGATTTCTTCATCTTGTGGTCAAACCTGAAGCTTCCAATGTATTTAGTTCTTCAGGTAGCATAATCAGGCCCATCATTAAAGCCTTTTCAATGTGAAAGAACCTGTCAGAGTTTGTACAGGATTTGCCTTGGAGAACTCAAGGTCACCTCTACACCACAATGAGTGGTCAGAGGAGAAATGGAGTGGAAAATATTAGTGTTTAAAAAATAGATGGCATTTTGTGTGAAGGAGAATTGTGACTCATATTGGTATATATTTTTCAAAAGAAAAAGTAGGGTTTTTGTTCGAGAGGTGTTGAATAATTCCTGCGATTCCTGAGAGAATCAGAGATTGTCTTGGAAGTGTCACAGCTCAAAGAGAGGGGGTGGCAGAGCGACAGGATTCTTTTGAAGATAATGACGACTAGCTCACACTTGTATAGTTATTATGGTGCCAAAGTTCTTTACTTACATTTTCTCATTTAATTTGCCTTAATCACTGAATGGGTGTTGCTGCAGTCAAACTGAGACTTCTTAAAGATCATAGCTTGAAAAGGCCAAGATTCCCCACTGCATCCTGGGCCATCTCCAGTTGTCCTGACCTATATCTGGTCCCTGGACCCACATGGCTCTGGAGGAGAAAGTGAGGCTGGTGACTTTGCACAACCTTCCCTCACTTAAATCCAATTCATTTGCACGTCATGGCATCAGTTCCCTACCACAACGAAGGACAAGCAAAAAAACCTACTTTTTAAAAAGAATTTATTAATTTACTTGTTTTTAGTTTTTAACATTCCCTTCCATAAATTTTAAGTTTCTCCCCTTTTCCACCCCTCCCTCCCCAAGACAGTATATTCTTTCCTCAATGCCCTCCTACAATCTTCCTCATGTTTTTAATTGATTTTTAAAAATTTCTTAGTGATTTCCCAAACATGCTTCCCCCATCAAACCCTCTCTTCCAACAAAGTTAAGCAAAGTTGTCAACTTATTTTCAGTTATGTCCAACTCTTTGTGACCCATTTGGGGTTTTCTTGGCAAAGATACTGGAGTGGTTTGCCATTTACTTCTCCAGATCATTTCATAGATGAGGAAACTGATGCAAACAGGATTAAGTGCCCAGAGTCACATAGATGATAAATGACTGAGGCTGGATTTGAACTCCGGTCTTCCTGACTTCAGGCCTGGTGCTCTATCCACAGTGCCACCTACCTGCCCTAAAGTTAGTAAAACTGATCGTCCAAAACAATTATATTTATAATTTACAGAACGTGTAATAATCTTCTCCTGTACTCCCCCACCTCAGAAATGAGGAGGGGGGGAAGGGAATAAAGCATTTACTATGGACCTGGCATTCTGCTAAGAGCTTTACAATGATTATTTCTTTATTATTTTCACAAAAATCCTTCAAGGTAGGTGCTATTAAAACCACTGTTTTTACAGTTAAGGAAACTGAGGCAGACAGAGGTTCAGTGACTTGGCTAGGAAGTGTCTTAGGCTGAATTGGAAGTCATGTCTTTCTGACTCCAGGTCCAGTGTTCATGGTCCGTAGGCGGCCAGAGGGAGGGCAGTGTGTTTTATCCTCTGTGGTCTGGAACCAAGTTTGTTCATTGCAGTTCATCTGAACTGAGTTGTCTCTTAGGACTTTGGGAGATTTGTTTTGTTGTTATCTTGATGATGTTTCCTCCTTCGGCATCGCTTTATGCAAGTCTCCTCTTGTGTTTCTGAATTCCCCTCATCATTTTTGTTTTACAATGCAATCATATTCCATTCCATTAATTATTTGGTGATTCCTTAATCCATGAGCACTACTTTGTTTCCAGTTTTTTACTATCACAAAGTACTCTCTTGCTTCACTTCCCCCATTTCAAAAAATTCTGATCTTCCTTAACAAAATGGGCATTTCAATATTCAAAGAACAGAAGAAAAGGGTTGTATGTGACCCTGCTGATCTCCATTAAATACAGTTTGCTTTTTGTTTTAAGTATAAATTCAATCAGGAGCCTTCAAAGATGTCCTACTTGTCTAGCGATGTTTCTTTCTGGCCTTCCTTCTCTGCATTAAAAAAAAAGATGCCTCAATGAGCCTCTTTTCTTTCTTTCCTTTTTTTCTTTCTTTTCCTTTTTTTTTTTTTTTTGCTATCCTGTTTCTATAGCCTATCAGTCTCCCACTCCCAACTCCCAAAAGTGAGAAAGAGAAAAAAGAAAAAAAAGTCACATATGCATAGTCAAACAAAACTAATTCTCCCATTAGGTTATGTCTGAGAAAAAATCTTATTCTGGATCGAGTCCATCAATCCTTGGAGAAAAGGTGTTCCTACTCAGTTATTCTAGCTTCTCCTCTCTCCCTCTTGTAGGTTCCACACTTCCTCTTCTAGTGCTCCTATTGCAACACCACCCCCCCTTTTCCCTGTGCTCACAACCTCCATCTAGGGCAGGTATTAAGTGGAATGAATCACCCTTTCTCTTGGCTAGGGAGAAGGCTGTTTGCTGATAAAAAGGAAAGGGGAAACCTCCTGGAGGCAGATAACAAACTTATGGGACTGAATCTCAGGGTGACTGGAGCTGGGCAGAACTACAGTAGCTGAGGAAACTAAGGACATCCTGGGAAGTGGGTCTAACTTTAGATTCTCAGTCCCAAAGCACTTTAGATACATTAGCTAATTAATGGGAACTGGAGGGCCAGAGAAGGAAGTGTTTCCTAATTGAAATCACATACTCCCAACCTACATGATTCTTTCTCCGGACCCCTGCCTCCTTCCTCTTTTCCCTCGGGTTTAGCTGGTGAGAAGCAAACTATCACTGCAGCCTTGGCTGATTAGCAAATAAACTATATAGAAGAAATTTTAGAGTCCTGGCCATGAAAAGGCTATCTCATTCCAGTCTTGGCCTTGCTTTGCCATCTGTCTTCTAGTTCAGGGACAGGAATCCTTCCTGAAACAAGTCTGGTTCATGCTCAGGAGGCAACTGGAACAACTGTTTAGAGGTTCAAGCCATGGCTATTTCCTCCCCTCCAGAAATAGAGCTTTTTACAATAGTTAGCTCCTCAGCATGTGCAAAGAACCGATATCATAAAGTGGCTTATCCCCTGGCAGGGGAGTCAGGAGATTTGGATTTAGGTTTCAGTTTTGTCACTGATAATATAAGAACAACACTGAATTCGGGGGCAGATGACCTGGGTCCAAATCTCAGCTCAGATATAGCCTACCTGTGTGACCTTGGACAGGACATTTTTCCTCTCTAGACCTCAATTTCCTTGTCTGTAAAATGAAAGAGCTGAGCTGGATGGACTCTATGTTCCCTTTTATTTCTAAAATCTGTGAATTCTGGTTGTATTAATTGCTACCTGTGTAATCTTAGGCAAGTCATTTCATCTCTCTGGTCTCATCGTCTTCATCTGTAAAATGTGGGGGGAGGAAATGTTGGGCTAGGATATCTCTAATCTCCCTTACAGAGAATGGGGCAAAGAGTGAGAGCAACTTCTGAATTCTAGGGCAGACAGTGAAGTATAGTGGAAAGAGTGCTGGGTGTAAAGTCAGAGGATATGATTTCAAATTCTGTTTCTGCCACTTAATATCTGGGTGACTTTGAGTAAATCACAAACAAATGGTCCTCAATTTCCAGGATAGTTATACTAGATGGAGGTTAGGGACTTCTTCCTACTCTAAATGATGCTATGATCTCAGAGTTGAGTGGGGGGTCAGTGTCAGGACAGTCTTAGACATTCTGTAGAGGGGGATTATCTATGGACAATGACGTTGATGAGACTCCAATAGGCTTCAGTGAGAATTCCAAGATTATACCCTTGTGGTTACAGTGCTTGGCAACTCAAAGAGGAAAAAGACGCAGGTGTATTGAGTTTTCATGTAACATACCACAAATATCTCCCTGTGCCCACACAATGCCCCAGCCTTCAGTTTGGACAGTGCCTAGGAAGTCTAGTCTTAACCCTATTTCCAGTCATTGGACTGAAGTTGGACCACAGCTTCTTTCTTCCTTTAATCTCCCAACCCTCCACATAGCTGCCAAAATAATATCCTGACCATATCATTCCCTGTTCAAGAGCCTTCAATGGATCCCTATTGCCTCCAGAATGAAATATCAACTACTAAGCTTGACATTTAAAACCCTTCACAATAAACTCCAGCCTAATTTTCCAGATATATTTCCCATTGATCACCTTTGTGCAGAGTCTGTTCCATCTAAACTAATATAATTACTGCTCCCCAGACTCAGTATTCCATTTCCTGTCTCCATGTCTTTGCCTATGACTGGAATGTTTTCCTTTCCCTAGTTTCTTCAAGGATCAGCTCAACTGATAGCCCCCAAGGGAAGCCTTTCTTTATTCTATCTAGTTTATTAGTGTTTGGTCCTCAATTTTGCCATACCAACACACCTAGTATATATTTAGTAAATATTTGTTGGATTGGACTGGTTTAGATCCTAGTTATATGGCCCTGGGTAAATTATCTCCTGAACTTCAGTTTATTCCTCTGTAGAAAATGGAATTAATACTTGTAATAATTGTTTCATGAGCCTGTTATAAGGATCAATCAATACATTAATAAGCACTTATTAAGAACTTACTATGTGCTAGGTACTGGATACTTAAGAGCAAAAATATTAAAGTCCTTGCCCTCAGGGAGCTTCTATTCTAAAAGGGAGAGACAAATACATTCATGAATATGTTCAGAATGATATAAGAATTATAAATACAAATACATAATGGGAGGGGGCACTAATAGTTGGGGCAAGCGAGAAATGCTTCATGTACAGGTACTTGAGCTGCACCATCTTGAAGGAAAAAGGGGATTTTTTGAAGTAGAAGTGAAGAGGGAATGCATTCCAGACATGGGGGGAGTGGCCATGGTAAAAACACAGAAATGGAGATAGAGTGCAATCTGTGGGGGAGAAAGAAGACCAGTGTGGCTAGATCACAGGGCTCAGAAAGAGGAGTAAGTTAAAATCAAATAAGACAACATATGCAACACATTCTATGGATATAAGTTGCTATTATCATTGCCTGCACAACTGCCCCCTGGAAGAGGCAGTGGTGGTGCAAAGAAACAGCAGACCTGAGGATGAGGTTGAATCCTAGGAGAGAGATGTCATGGAAATGTGATCCTGGGTGTGGTGACCTGAGGACCTCCCGGGGTGGTAGCGGAGATGATCTAAAATAATGGATTGTAGAACCTTGAAGTTAAAGGGTTGCAGGACTACCATGGTGACCAAATCTATCACTCAAATATTGCCACCCTAGGGAAAGACCAACTGCCCCACTCTAGTTAAACATGGGTTTGTGTACACATTGGAAATGTAAATACTTAAGACACACATACACACACAAATGTGTATACTTCTATTCCAAGTTGTATATATGCATGCATATATAATGTACACAAAGACAGATATTTATTCATTTTTAAATTTATTTACTTATTCATCCATTCATCTGTTCATTTGTTTGTTTCAGTACAGGCAAGGCGAAACCACTGTGGCCAGCAACCCCTCCCAAGGCTCTTTGAATCCTTTTTTCTTTTCCCTCTCAGATTTTTTTCCCTTTTGTCCTAGTTATTTTGTTTGTTTTCGGTGTTCTACAATCACTTCCATACATCTTAGATTTTTCTTCTCCCTCCTCACCTTCCCACTTTCCTCTTCCTCCCTCCTCCTCCTTTCCACCTACCTCCTGACTCCCTCTCTGAGATGGCATACAATTTTATATAAGTTCTACACATACATGCCTATTAAATACATTTTCACCTTAGTCATGTTGCATAGAAGAATTAAAATGAATGGGAGAAATCATATAAGAAACCAAAACATAATACAAAAGAAAATGATCTGCTTCATTCAATAGTTGAATTCAATAGTTCTTTCTCTGGATGTGGAAAGCATTTTGCCTTAAAAGACCATTGGGAAATGTTTAAGTCCTTGCATTGCAATGAAGTACTAAGTCTACCAGAAAAATTCCTCATGCACTGTGGTTGTTGCTGTGTACAAAGTTCTCCTGGTTCTGCTCCTTTCATTCAACATCAGGTTACATAAGTCTTTCCAGGCCTCTCTGAAGTCTTCCTGTTTATCATTTCTTATAGCATAATAGTATTCTATTACATTCATATACCACAACTTGTTCAGCCATTCCCCAATGGATGGGCATCCCTTTGATTTCCAGTTTTTGGCCACCATAAAGAGAGCTGCTATAAATATTTTTGTACTTGTGGGACCCTTTCACATTTTTATGATCTTTTAGGGATACAGTCCTAGAAGCAATATTGCAGGGTCAAAGGGTATACACATTTTTGTAGCCCTTTGGGCATAGTTCCAAATTGCTCTCCAGAATGGTTGGATCATTTCACAGTTCCACCAACAACAAATTAGTGTTCCAACTCTCCCACATCTTCTCCAACATTTATCATTGTTCTGTTTTGTCATGTTAGCCAATCTGATAGGTGTGAGTTGTTTTGATTTGCATCTCTCTAGTCAATAGTGATTTAGAGCATTTTTTCATATGACTATAGATAGCTTTAATTTCTTCCCCTGAAAATTGTCTGTTTGTACCCTTTGACCATTTATCAATTGGTGAATGACTTATATTCTTGCACATTTGACTCACTTCCCTATATATTTTAGAAATGAGACCTTTATCACAGACATTAGTTGCAAAAATTCTTTCCCAGTTTTCTGCTTCCCTCCTGATCTTGGTTGCATTGGGTCTGGTTGTGCAAAAACTTTTCAATTTAATGTAATCAAAATTATCCATTTTGCCCTTGATAATGTTTTCTATCTCTTGTTTGGTAAAAAATTTCTCCATTCTCCATAAATCTGATAAATACACTATTCCTGCTCCACTAATTTGTTTATAGTACCAATCTTTATACCTAGATCATGTACCCATTTGGACTTTATTATTGTGTACAGCATCAGGCATTGGTCTATGCCCTGCTTCCGCCATACTGTTATCCAGTTTTCCCAACAATTTTTGTCAAACAGTGAGTTCTTATCCCAGAAGCTGGGGTCCTTGGGTTTATGAAACAGTAGATTGCTATATTCATTGACTACTGTGTCTTGAGCTGTATATGTTTTTTCATGTTACAGTGACAGTAGCTTGTGAGTGTACATGAATGGGAAAAAAGTCTCGTTAGTGATTTTAAGTATCATTGCTTGGAAAATTCTAGGTATCAGTGTTGGTTGTTGTTTGGTTGGTTGTTGTCCTTCAGTCTTGAAGAGGACCAAAATGACATCACCATGATAAAAATCAGGTTTCAATGTGTATGACTGTCGTTAATGAGACCAATATGAGCTCAGAATGCTCTACCATAGATTGAGCACAGATAGTCTGTGTGAACATTTGAGATAGATACTCCAAAGTTATGCATCATGTTTCCTTTGCTCTGTTTCAATTCTGCTTTGCTCATAGAGCGCAGCACCCTTTCTGATATGGGCACACCATGCTGAATGTCTACCATGTTGCACAATCAAATCCAAAGTTCTTGAAAGAGACCTTGACAGTGTCCTTGTATCGCTTCTTCTGACCACCATGCAATCGCCTGCCCCATGTGAGCTTTCCCTAAAATATCTTTTTGGCAAGCATACATTTTGCATTCGAATAACATGGCCAGCGCATTGGAGTTGTGCTCTCTGAAGCAGAGTTTGAATGCTTGGCAGTTGAATTCAAGCAAGGACCTCCATGTCTGGTGCCTTATCCTTCCTGGTGAGCTTCAGAATCTTCCTAAGACAATTCAAATGGAACTGATTCAGTTTTCTGGCATAGTGCTGGTAGACTGTCCATGTTTCACAGGCAAACCACTTGAGTATGAAATGAGAGGGCTGGATGAGGTGACCCGTAAGGTTCCTTCCAGCACCCTGTCAGAAGTTCCCAAAGTAGGGGACTCTAGAATGATCCAGGGGGCACAGTAGTAGCCTTGGGTATGATTGGGAGGTATTGAATAAAAATAAGAGAGTGGTAGAAGCATAAAGAAAGATGCAAGGATAAGAAAATTTTGAAAAACTGTTCATACATGTTTCATCTGTTTTGTAATAAAGTTGTAGTGATTACACACAAAATGCAAGTTACAACTGATCAGTGATCAAGTCCATTCATAGGCTTTAACAAGCAAGTACTGGTCAGTGAGCATGTTTTGAGTTTTCGGGAAGTCCAGCATGCATCAGCAAGAACATGTGCCTGTAATGACTTGCTTACAATTCGATACTATGTGGTTACACAAAAGCAATATTGTGTCATCAAAATCTCAATTCAGGCAAAACCCCACAAATTTATAATAAATTATTAAATTTAAAATGTGCCATTTAAAAATATATATATTTACATATTTTTTAAATGATGCAAAATTTTTAAAAATCAATAAAGGGTTAAAAAAAAGTAGATTTCCAGGGGAATGCTGAGTAATTTTTATTTTGAAAAGGGGGAGGTAGGCCAAATAAGTTTGGCAACCTCTGATCTAGTTAAATTCTTTCATCTGATAGATGAAGAAACCGAGGGCTAGGGAAGCAAAGTGGTTTGTTCAAAGCCAGAGAGGTCGCAAGCAAAAGAGGCAGGATTCCAAATACAGCATTTGGTCGTTAACTGTGTGACTTCCCCTGGCTTGGCTACATTATCCTCATCTGTAAGATAAGAGGGCCTGGACTGGACTGAATAACCTTTAAAATCCTTTTCAGCTCTAACACGCCAAGTACTGAATATTTAACCAGGTTTTAGGAAGTGAACGCTGTTTTGATGAAACAGACAGACACTTTTTTATAGGAAGGCATAAGAAAAAGCAGCCTGATTTTCAGTCTAGAGCCATTTCCATTACGCCACATTCCTTTGTATGACATTGTGAGGCCATGCTTGGCTTGCCCTCTCTGGTGATATTGTCACCATGATCAGTCATTAGTTCCAATGGGGGCTCTCAGTCACCCAGCCTCCTTTTTTTATCATGTCAGAGAACTCTCTGGAAAACCCCATTAACAGCAGAGTGCTGAAGGTAGAAAATAGTGTCAGGGACTGTGTCACATACACACACACACACACACACACACACACACACACACACACAAACACATACGCACACACTCACAGCTGCAGGAAGAAGGGAGGGAGCAAGCACCCATGGGCTGACCCTGTCCAGCTGAGCATGGGAAGGGTGAGAGGAAGCTGGTCAATTGTTTTCAGTGGTATGGTGGAAAAGAAAGAGACCAGAAATAGACTGCTTCCAAGTGGTTTTGCTTTGATACTTCTTTAAATAATGCCAGTTGTACAAATGCAGGTAACTTTTAATTTAATAAAGATCTTTTAAAATCTTAAAAAAATAATGCCAGTTGTAATGTCTGCATTTTAATAGTTATAAAACTAGCAATAATTAATGAAACATTGCAGCCACATAACGCATTTCATTTTCACTACTTGCTCATTCTGTTCACTTATCACTCCTATGTAATAATGAAAAGCTCTTGGATAAGGGAAGCTCGTTGTTCTAGAATAAACAAATCCCCAAACTACTAAGACTTGTGGTCGTAACTCCTCCTCTCTTTTTTCCCCATCTTCCCTCTGCTGAACTCTCTAGATGCCAAAGTGCACAAAGCCCTAGGATAAGGTTGGACCACCAGGACTTTTTTCTAGAGTGAAGATGTAGAAGACTCCTCTTATAGTGGTCTTCTAGCCCCACACTGGACAGCACAGCCACCAAGACCATGCTTTTGAGGAACTCACCATTTAACTGGGGAAACAAGTCTTAATGAAACAGCTAGAAAATAACTTAAGGCAAGAAGGTATATTTCAGATCAATCTAAAGAAGAACTTTCTAATAATCAAAGCCATCCAGCAATGGAATAGGCAGTCTCCAGAGACACAGAGAGAACTCTTTCACTGAAGGTCTTCAAGATAAAGTGACTGACCACTGATTATGGATGAGAGTCGTCCTTTAGGTAGACCTGAGAGGACTTGTCTAAGATCATGAAGTATGTGTCAAAGATGGGACTTGAATATGGGTCTTCCTTTCACTATGACTAGCTCCATATCCACAATCAATGCCATGATGTTTCTCATAATATTGACACATATGTGGTACTTATATGCATATATTTTTTAGGCCTACCAGTCACTTTCAACCTGGGTTAGCCCCATCTTCCAAGGTGGTTTTACTGGGGTATGGCCACTGTGCATGCTACAGCTTCTTGGAGCTACAGGGGAGAGTTGGGTGAAGGTGGACACTCCGAACACTAGGTTGAGAGTAACCCACAGGTCCCAAACCCAGCTGTGAGTTAGGAGGATGTCTATCCCAAGCATGTGAAGACTTCTTCCAGGGGGAATAGGCAGATGAGAACAATTTGTTCCAATGGCTATGAAGGCTGTTGAAGCAGGCACTTCCAAGGTGTGCTTGGAACTTGATCAGACATTAAAAACTCCAAGGTTTTACACTGTATCCCAGGCCATTGCCAATCATTCTCACTTTTGTCTGGCTATTGGACTTCAATGACTCTGGGAGAAGGAGGCTGATAATTTTAATGCAATTCTGCCTCACTTAAATTCAGTTCATGTTGTGTTCGTCCTTCATTGTTGCCGAAGAAGACCATGCCATCAGAGAAATGATGGCATGACTTGCACTTGACTTTGTTTTGAGTGAGGGAGGGCTGTGCAGGTCACCAGCCTCACTTCTCCTCCAGAGCCAACTGAATCCAGTGACCAAATATGCATCAGGATGACTGGAGATGGCCCAGGATGCACTGGGAGACCTTGGGCTCTTTCAATTCAATTCATGATGAGTAAAGACATCACCCCATGATGTCATTAGCGAAAAGGACAAAAACAGCAGGTGTATGTGTACATCCATGTGTCTATATGCATATATGCACATATATGGACCTAGCTATAGATATATTCATATATTTGCGACTCTAAGGTTCAGAGATTTTATGAAACATGAGGACTTCAGAGCAAAGGAAAGCTCACTTTGCGTTGGGACTGTCGGAGGATTTGTGAGGAGGTGGGATTAGGACTGAGGTCTCAAAAATGAGTAAGATCCAAATGACAACATTTCCTTCTATTTGTCTTTTATTGGTAGATGACACAATCGATCGATCGAGCATTAATTGAGGGCCTACTATGTGCTCAGCACTGTGCTTGGCACAGGATATACAAAGATAAAAAATGAAGCAGTCTCTGACCTCTAAAAACTTGCATTCTATGTATGGGGAGGGGGATGGGACAAAATATACATGTACATAAAATGTATAAAATAAATACAAGTTTATTTTGACAAGAGAGCTCACTGGTAGTGGTGGGCCTTGGAAAAGGCTTCATGAAGAAAGTATTGCTTAAAGGAATGAAACAAGAATTTATTAAGCACCTGTGTGCCGGGCATATTCAAGTGATCCTTCCAACAGTCCTGGGGGGTAGGTGCTGTTATACCCATATTACGATGGAGAAATTGAGGCAAACATAGCTTAAATGACTTGCCCAGGATCCCATACTATATGATCCACACATTGCGCACTGATCAAACTGGCCATTTTACTGTTTTTCACACAGAGAATCTCACTTCTCCTATTTCTGTACCTTTGTACTAATTGACCTACTTGGCTGAAACGTACTTTCTCCTTGTCTCTTGTTTCTTAGAATTCCTAATTTCTTTCACAACTCAGTTCAAGCTGAGGCAGCTAGAGGCTGTAGTGGATAAAGCTCTGGGCCTGGTTCAAATCCATCTGAGATACTTCCTAGCTGTGTTTCTCTGGGCAAGTCACTTAACCTCTGTCTGTGAAATAGGGAAAATCATAGCATCTATTTCATGGTTTTTGTGAGGAACCCTGTAAGGATAAAATGAAATAATGTTTGTAAAGCATTTGGCACAATGCCTGGCACATAATAGGCCTTATATAAATGCTAACTAGCTATTAGGAGTAATCTTAGTAGTAGTAAGGAGAGGAGAGGAGTAGTGGTGACTTAGGACAGATTTGAATTCAGAGCTTCCTGATTCCAGACTGCCTCCTCAATCCCATCTATTGTACCAACTGTATCAGCCAGCTGTCTCATCTTGAAGGAAATTAGGGATTATGAGAAAAAAAGGAAGGGGTGTATTCCAGATAAGAATGACAGCCAGTATAAAGGTGGGATAGGAAATATAGTTCTATGCGTGAAAACCGGTCAAATGGTCATTTGGGAGGATCCCTAATGGAGAGTAAAGCACGAAAAAGGCTAGGCTGTGAAGATTTTTAAGTGGCAGACAGGGGAATTTATATTTATTTGATCCCAGAGAAGTAATAAGGAGCCACAAGTTTGTTGAGCTGGGGGATGACTTAGTTGGAGCTGAGTTTTAGGAAGATCACTTTGTCAGCTGAGACATTACAACTCAAATATTATATTGTCTCACTGGATTAGTACAAACACATATCTTTTTATAGGCTTAAGGAATGTGACATGCAAGTTGATTTGGACTATTTACATTGCAGAGTCCCCATGCCGTACCCCAGATGTCACAGTATTCATGCAAAGTGTTATAGGTGTGACACACACATTACTTCACATGTTCCTCACTACAATTTTGGAACTATGCATGGGAGATATTATTATTTTTATATTACAAACAAAAAACCTGGAAACTCAAAGTCATGACATTATTAATTAATTATTTATTTCTAACCCAAGCTCACATGGGTTGGTAAATAGTAGATTTGGAACCCAGGTCTCCTGATTTGCAGTCTAGTACTATTCCACTGGTCTGCCTTCCTGGATACTAACCTTAAAGCTGCTGACCTGACCTCTGGTCAGCAAATATGTCAATGCATGGTTATTTGTGGACACCCCATTTTTAAGCAGGCCAATCCTCCCCTTTCCCTTACTTAGTCATCCCCTGATCAGGGAACTGGCATTTTTTTTCCTTTGTATTTCCTCTTGTAGGAAAATTCCCAGCAATTCTGGATCAGCAGGGTGGGGAGGGAATCCAAGAAACTGTCTGTATTATCAGCATCCTCTCCTCCTAGGCAAAAAGTTAGGTCTCCTTACTTGTGACAAGAAAAATGGGCATGTATCCAGGAGTGCATCAAGTTCAACAGAAAGAAAGAAAACATCCTTGTCCGGTCTGATTGCTGTGGGCTGCCAGGTCCTCTTACCTATTCAGATCTTCAGTGATCAGCTGGATAAACATATGAGAGAAGAGACCACTAGAGTGAAGCAGAGGTGTAGGCTTTATTATGGATACAAGCTACATGTCAGCATGCAGGGAGAGTTCTCCCTGCGGGAACCTCCTTCTCCTACTCCTTCTGAGGAGAGAGGAAACCCCACTTCTCAGACTTTCCTGTCCCCGGTTAAGCTCTCCCAGCTACATAGTTCACTCGTGGACAGTGTGCTCTCAGCCCCTTAGCCAATTAACAAAACCTCCTCAGACCATGGACCAACCTCAAGGGTGGGATGCTCTCCCCAGCAAGTTCCCACTGAGAAGAGGTGGAAAAACAAGGTAACGCATGTCTCACTCCTCAATTCTCAGCTGTTCTCTGGGGGGCCTCATGAGAGCTCAGCAGTTTAGCCCACACCTTTACCTGACCTGAGACCATTCACGTGAGAACTGAGCGTGTGCCTTAACACAGACTAACGTGGGGTGGGGAGCAAGAAGGATGCTCTTCCTGAGTCTTCCTGAGTCAGTTCCCCTGAGTGAGGGGAACCACAACCTATAGGAAGTCAATCAAGGAAGTTAGCACTTTGACATTCTCCTTTCTGATATTCCCAGACCCCCTTCCTTCTGGCCCTGTTACTATCCTCAGACTCAGCGTGTACTTGACTGCCAATGTTAGGTGAGTTCCTGACTTTCCTTCAGGGAGGTTTGTGGAGGTAGTCCATTCACAAAGGTTGATGGGAATTGCTTTGAGACATCTAAAGCTGACACCTGGCCATGGGTAGAGTGGTCCAAGACAGCAAATAGGTGCCTGTATTGATAATACATTTTTACTTATTGTTAGTACAACTTTGCTTCTTAATGGGAAAATCTTCCCCACCCATTAATGGGCCTGGGAAGATTTTTAGGAAGGCCCACATCTTTTGTTAATAAGGCACTGGTTCTCAAGTGATGCCCTCTAGCTCTGAAAAATGTGTAAGTAGTCTGTGGTGAGGCTTTGGGGCTTATTGATCGGAAGTGTTTGTTTGGCCAGAGGAGACTCTGGGAAGCCACTAAGGAGCACCCCCTCGCTCCAGCTTTGAAAACCCAGGCGTTGGTGCTTCCCTCTCTGGTAACTATGTATGTATGTATTGCTTATGTCAGGCATTTGGAAGCACTATCTATTGATTTGATTTCTCTGTATTTTCTCTGAAATTCAGAGTGCTGATGGTTTCCCCTGATAAGATATATGTGCTTGATTAAATTGATTGTTGACCCTCCCCCATCTCTTCCCTTTTAGAAAAGCAGGTCAAAGAACCTGTGATAGCAGGCCCTCCTGTGCATGTTGTGGTACTTTCTGTTACACTGCCTTTACCATTCCCAGATACACACAGAAAAGTTGCTCCTTCATTTAGTATGTATTTATTGAGCACTTGTGAATTATTTCTCAAGTTGTCTCATTCCATCTAGTGATTTAGTCCAGTTGCAGGTTTTGAAGTCTCCTGGGTCTTTCCCACCTCCCTTTTCTCCATCTCAATCTCTACAAGGTTGTAAAGAAGAAAAGAAGTGAAACAAATAGATTCATAGAATTAGGAAATAACTTAGAGATTATTTGATACAACTCCATCATTTGACAGGGAAGGAAGCAGTCAGCAAGTACACGTTTTGTTTTTAGTTTTTACCTATAGTCACATCTCACATTTATATAATATTTTTCTAATTTTAATTTTTATTTCTTTAAAAGTTTATTTATTTTTGACAATCATTTTTTAAAAAAATTTGAGTTTTGAATTCTCTTTCTCCCTCCTTCCTCCCCCACTTCCCCCATTGAGAAGGCAAAAAATGTGAAAGTAGCTATATATGTGCGATGATGCAAAACATATTTCTATATCAGCTATGTTGCCAAAAAAAAGCAAGAAAAAAACTATACTTCAATCTGGACTCAGACTTCATGAGTTCTTTCTCTGGTGGTGGATAGCATTTTCATTATAAAGTCCTTTGAAACTGTCTTAAGTCATTGTATTGGTCAGAATAGTGAAGTTATTCATAGTTGATCACTGTACAATCAATACATGAAGTTTCTTCCATCCACCCTTCTCCAAGAGAGACTTTAATTCAGGAAGCCAGGGTCAGAGACAGCCACTCTGCTCTCTTTACAGAGAGTGGAAACCAGGTTAGAATTATATTTATCCACTCCTCTGAATATTGTTAGTTCATGGGAAATAATTTTTAGATTCAAACTGAGCTCCTGATCACTATCTGTTACTGGGGAAGGATTGTCTCAAACTATGCATGTAAGGCTTGACTCCCTTCCAATTCAATAGTAAAATGGAAATTAGGTAAAGTATATAAATATATATAGTTGTTCTGTCATTTATGTCATGTCTGACTCTTTGTGACCCCATTTGGGGTTTTCTTGGCAAAAATACTGGAATGGTTTGCCATTTCCTTCACCAGTTCACCAAGGCAAACAAGGTTAAATGACTTGCCCAGGGTCACACAGCTAGTAAATGTCTGAGACTGAATTTTAACTCAGATAGTCTTGATTCCAGACCCAGTGCTCTACCAACTGTGCCAGCTAGCTGCCCATATAAGTATCTCTCTGTCTCTCTCTCTCTCATATCTCTCTCATATCCATCTGACAATACAGAGTCAATGAGTTCTCCCATTTGGAGCAAGATTCCTCAGTTCAACTAAGAGAGAGTCCCAGATCTCACACAAGGGGAAATTCTCAGAAGTCTGTAGTATAGTAAGTTGGTAAAAAGGAAATGATTGAGGTGCCACTCCGCTACATATGGACTTCTTTCTAGAATCTTTTTCTCCCTTCAGGGACTTGAAGATAATCTGGAGCTACATATTTTCTTTCTTTTAACTGGAAACCAGAAGACTCTGAAGTATCTGAGCATTGTGGAGTATGCTCTCAATAATTCTTCCTTCACAGAGGCACAAAGCACTAAGTAAACAATCTTCACCAACAGGGAGAGTCCCATGCAATTTAGGAGCATATGTTTCCAATTCCGTCATTCCATCCCACCTCAGGATTTGAAATTTACCAAATGATGAGGATAGTGCAAGAGTGGAGTGACATTATACCTACTAAAGTGCTAGACGCAAGAATCAGTAAATAACTTTGTGGAAATCAGATGCTAATACAGCTACTTAACAATGGATAGATATTAGATTTTAATAAGTCATTCCCCTCCCCACACACATTTTATACTTTTACAACTTTTACAGGAGCAGTTGTGATATCCAGATGTCCCTGGAATTGTCTGCCTGGGGGCCTGGAATACTGGGAATTTTCATGCCCTACTTTGTATCATGTTAAAAAAAAATCCGGGGGGCGGAGTCAAGATGGCGGAGTAGAAAGACTCACATATGCTAGCTCCAAACCCACAGCCCATGGATTTCCTCTAAAAAGAACTCCCAACAAATTCTGGAACAGTGGAAGCTGCGCAGCAACACAGTGAAGGAGATTTCCATTCCAGAGAGCCCTGAAAAACTGATCCCAAAGGTCCATCACACACCAGACCAGACAGGTGCCGAGCTCTGCCCTGCCCTGGCCGCGCAGCACTGAGAGGAGCGATCAGATCCGAGCAGGCTTCAGGGACGGAATCTTCAGTGGCCACCAAGGTCCCTCCACCCACAGATGCACAGGTCAGTGAGAGAGATGGGCTGAGAGGGGAGCGGGGTGTCTCCGGGACTCAGGCCCCCTCGGGAGGCAGTGGCAGAGGCAGCAGGCATCCAGAGGCTCCCTGAGCAGGCAGAAGCTCGGCAGGAGCTCCATTACAAAAGGTCTCTGTATAAACCCCCTGAGGGAACTGAGCCTGGGAGGCGGCCCTGCCCCCACCTGAGCACCAGAAATTAAGCTCCCATTGAATAGCAGCCAGGCCTGTATGTTAGGAAAATCACTTTGGTGGCAGAAGGAAGGGTGGATTGGAGAGGGGAGAAAACTGAGAGAGGCTCTTGAAAAAGTCCAGGTGTGAAGTGATGAGGGCCTTCACTAAGGTGGTGGAAGTGTCAGAGGAGAGAAGGGGACTTCCCCCCTCCCCTTTGGTGTAGTGTTTTATTCTTTAAAAAACATGATATTGTGAATCTGTTTGTTTTCATTATATATTGAATTTAACCCAATAATGCCAACACATCCCTGCTTATCTGTGTTCCCTTCTGAATGTCCTGTTGTCTTTTCTGTGTATTTCTAAATGTTTCATTGATGTGATTTTCTTCCTTTTTTTTTTTTGTTTTACTATCACTATCATCCCTCTCTCCCCCAACCCCTCAACCCTCCAATGTTACTTTTTAAAAAATAAGTTTAGTCAAGAAAAATAAATTAATGCATTGGTCAAAGCTGAAGATAAATTCTATACTTTTAGCTCATCACATCTCTGTCAAAAGGTAGGAAACGTCTTCATCATTCTTAGAGAATCATGATCAATCACTGTATTGTTGATACTGAACTGAACAAACTGAAGGTTGTTTACTTTGACAATGTTTAAGTCATGGTAGAACTATTCTTACTGTTCTGGTTTTATTAGTCATAGCTTCCTATAAATTCCTTCATATTCATCCACCATTTCTTATGTTATGGTAACATGTATTCCATTACTTCCACATGCTACATTTTGTTCAGCCATTCACTGATGGGTGCCCACTTTCTTTCTGGTTTTTTGCTACAGCAATGAAGTGCTACTATAAATATTTTTGCATGCATGGGTCTTTTTCCCACCCCATTTCCCTTACTCAGCAAACTCTAGTGGCTCCTTGTCACTTCCAGGATCAAGTATATAATCCTGCATGTGGCATATAACTCTTCACAACCTGCCCCACCCCCTACCTTCACCCTACTCCTCAGTAACACTGGATGAATATCAGGTCACTAGACCCAGATGGCTCAGGAGAAGAAGGTGAGGTTGGTGAACTTGCACAGCCCTCCCTCACTCAAATCAAAGTCAACTGCAAGTCATGTCATCATCTTGATGTCACGGTCCTCTCTGAGAATGCACAAACACAAAATAAAACAGTGACATTAACCTTGTTATTTCTCAAACAAGACACTGCAATTTCCAACTTGAGGTACTATTACTGGCTGCCTGCTATGCCTAGAACTCTCTCCTGGCTTCCTTCAAATCTTAGCTAAAATCCCAGGAAGTCATTCCTGATCTCCCATAATTCTAGTGCTTTTCTTCTTTTATTTCCAATTTATCCTGTCTATATTTTGTTTGTAAATAGTTGTTTGCATGTTGTCTCCCCCAAAAGATTGTGAACTCTTTGAAGGTGGAGACTGTTTTTGTCTTTTTTTTGAATTCCAGCCCTTAGTACAACATCTGGCTCTTAGTAGGTGTTCAGTAAATGTTTACTGAATGACTTGACTGACTTTTGATCTCTTTGGGCCATAGGCCTAATAATGATGTAATTTGGTCAAATGTTTAGTGAGTTTTAGTTGCAAACTGCTTTCCAGGATGGTTGAACAAATTCACTGTGTATTATTTTTCTCCCATTATCCGTCCAGCAACTGTAATTTTCCTTTTTTGTCATCTTTTCCAATCTGAGGCGTTTGAGGTAGAAAATTATAGTTATTTTAATCTGATTAATGACATGAGAATTTTTTCCACATAGTTGTAGTTACCATACACTTCTTTTGAAAACTTCCCATCATTTGTCTATTGGTAAATGACTTTCTTTTATATTTGTATTGGCATATATTTTATGATCATCTCTATATCTTGCTTGGTCAAGAACTCTCTCCTATCAAACAATGTTTGTAGAAATGATCTCCTTTTCTTATCCTCTAATTTATTTATGATAAGACCTCTTATAACTAAACTATGTCTCCACTTGGAGCATATTTGTGAGATATGCACTACTTTTAATGACCATAAATTTCTTGAAACAAAAGTATATCATGGTGTTTAGCTAAAGCTAGACAGAAAAAACCAAGTGTACTCCAATATCTATAGCAACACTTTTTGTCGTAGCAAAGAACTAGAAACAGAATGACTACCAATAGATTTAGGAACATTTGAACAAATTATGGTATGGATGTAGTAGAATATTATTGCTCTATAAGAGATGATGACTATGAAGAATTCAGAGAAACTTGAGAAGACTTATATGAACTGGTATAGATTTAAATAAACAGAATCAGGAAAATAATTTACATTATGATCACAATAACGTAAAGGAAACAAGTATGAAAGATTTTGGAACAATGATCAGTCATGATTTCGAAAACTGATGGTGAAGCATGTTTCCTACCTCTTGGAAAAGAAGTGATGAACTACAGGTGAAGAATACCAGATATATTTTCAGAAAACATCAATACATTGGTGTGGGGCAGCTAGGTGGTGCAGTGGAGAGAGCACCAGTGCAGGAGTCAGGAGGACCTGAATTCAAATCTCACCTTGGACACTTGACACTCACTAGCTGTGTGACCTTGAGCAAGTCACTTAACCCCAATTGCCTCATCCTGGGTCATCTGCCGTCTTCCTATTCAGATGGCTCTGGAGGAGAAGTGAGGCTGGTGACCTGCACAGCCCTCCCTCTTGCCAAACAAAGTCAAGTGCAAGTCATGTCATCATTTCTCTGGTGGCATGGTTTTCTTCAGCAATGAAGGATGAACACACGCACACACATTGGTGTCTTTGCTAGAAAAATAGGTATTTGTTATAAGGGAGGGCTTCTTTTTGGGGAGGGGTAAATTGTATATCCTCTCCTCTTTTCCCCCCTAAAAAAGAAAAGAGCACCAGTAAACAAAGATACACAGAAAAAAAATTTAGACAGGGACACAGATGGAGTGACTTTGTTACTAACTCGTTAATGATATATAAAAATTTAAAAAATTTATGTAACCAAGTTCATGTTTTCATATACAATCCTCTTTTATTCTTTGTATAATGAAACTTTTGCTTGTGGATGTTCACAATGAAAAAATTCTAAAAACCCTAATTCCTTATGAATTGACATTGTGGTTCATCCAATGGGCAATGGAAAGGCAAATAAAGAACATAATTAGTTTGCAAAATGTAGTTTCTAATTTTTATTGATACGTTGTTTTTAATACTACTTTTATTTTCTATTATATTTGTTCTCTTTCCCTTTTAACAATGAATTTAAAAAAAAGAATGGAAAGTAGGAAAGGAAAGTAAGTCAACAAAACTAATTAATACCACTATAGAGGTTGATAGTCTACCAGATGTTTCATCTCTGAAAAGTCTTTGAAAAGAAGGCATGGAAGTTAGGCCATCTAGCAAATGAATTTTCTTCTTTATGGAACTGCCAGGAGACCAGCGTCACTGGACTGAAAAGTATGTGTCTGGGAGTAAGATGGAAGAAGACAGGAAAGGTAGGAGAGGACTTGGGGTTATGAAGGGTTTTGAATGCCAAATAGAGCATGTTTGTATTTGCCACTGGAGTTTACTGAGGGGTTGGGGGAGTGATATGAGGGGACCGACATTTTAGGAAAATCACTTTAATGTTTGAATAGAGGATGCATTAGAGTGGAGAGAGTCGAGGCAGGCAGACTCATCAGCAGGCTACTGCAATAATCAAGGCATGAGGTAATGAGGACCTTCACTTTAGTGCTGGCACTGTCAGAGGGCAGGATGGATATTGGGAAGGTCTTGCAAAGGTGAAATCAGCAAGCCTTGGCAACAGCTTGGATATGGGAGTAGGGGTGAGAGATAGTGAGGAATCCATGATGACATCTAGGTTGAGTCTGAGGGAGGATGGTGCTGCTCTCTACAGGTGCTGGGCCTGCCTGGATTCAGGAAGATTCATCTTCCTGAGTTCAAATCTAGCCCCCAGATGTGTGATTCTAGGCAAGTCATTTAACCCTGTTTGCCTCAGTTTCCTTATCTGTCAAATGAGCTAGAAATGGCAAACTATTCCAGTATCTTTGCCAATAAACTCCAAATGGGGTCACAAAGAATTAGACATGACTGAAGTGACTGAACCACAAAAATAATAATGCCATGAAATCTTCAAGAATTGGAGGAAGGGCTGCAAAGATGGAGGCATCTTGGAAGGGGGGAAGGTTGTTGCTGCGAAGGCAGAAGATGCCAGAGTCAGGAATGGATCCAGGCAAGACATAATCTAGAATTGTTAAGTCAAAAGTCATCTAACCCAGTTCCATCATTACGTGGATAGAGAAACTAAGGCTTATGGAATTAAGACTTTCCTGAGACTATAACTGCTGGTGAATAGCGACTTTCCTGAGACTACACTGCTGGTGAATAGCAGAACTAGAATTCAACCCCAGATTCTGATAAAGAAGTGACAGACACAAATACGAAAGTATACAAAGAAAGAAAAGATCCTCTTTTCAGACAAATATCCCTTGAACAAAATTGCGTTATGGGTCACTCAAAATTTAGTGTAAATTAGTTGTGTTTTTCACCTAAGTTTTGTGGGATCTCTGGAGGCACTTCCAAGCATAGAACACAGGGTTGCTCAGCCTGGAGTTGGGGGCAAGGGAAGAACAATGTGGATCAAATAAATGGTGAAAGTTCAGGTCCTAAAGGCTTCACCCTTCCTTTCAGAGTGAATCAGATACCCCAGATCTCTTACTACATCTTCCTATCCAATTTCAGGCCCATCTTAGTGAGCAGTTTGAGAGAGTGAACAGAGTCTTAGATTTGGCCTGATTTGAGCACTTTTTATTAAGTACCTAAGTATTTATTATTTGTATAGAATTTCTTAAGCACCTACTATGTGCCAAACACTGCAAAGTGTTGAGGATACAAAGGCAAAAGACTATGCTTTTCAGTTTATGCTTTCAAGGAGGTCAGTTTGATGGGAGAAGAAAACATGCAAATAACTATGTGCGCATATATAGGTACATATATATATGAACTTATGATAAATTTGAAATAATCTCAAGGGGGAAAGCACTAGTTTTATGGGACGTTAGGATAGGTTTCATGCAAAAATGTGGGACTTTAGCTAAGATATGAAGGAAGCCAGGAGGCAAAGATGAATATTGTGAGAATGACAAGTATGCGGGACAGGGAGTCAGTAGAAAATGGAGTCTTGTTTGAGGAACTGCTAGGCTAGGTAGGGTTACAGATAATCCAATATGTGGAGAGTAAGGTGTAGCTAGATTAGAAAGGTAGGAAGGGCCAGGGCTTTAAAAACCAAACAGGATTTTACATTTGATCTTGAAGGCAACATTTGGCCACAGACATGCTAAGGAGTCCCATCCATCAGTGTGACCAAAATTTAATCTCTCTGGATTATCTATCTACAATAGCACAAAAATACTTATCGCTAAGGTTCCTTCCAATTCTTGTTCTGCTCCAGTCATTACCCTCTGTTCTCATCCTAGTATCTCCTAATATTTTTATGTATTCCTTAAAATCTAAATCCTATCTTTTACAGGAAGCCTTCCCTATTTATTTTGTAGTTTGCTTGCATATCTTTATTTGTATGTTGTCTCTTTTCTTGGATGACGAGAGTGAGGACAGGGCAGTCTTTGGCCTTTCTGTATCTAGCAGCTGGCACGGTGTCTAGCACGCAGCAGGCACTTCATGTTTGATTGCTGGTTCCTATTCCTTTACATCCTCTTTTGTGTAATAACCTGCTTAAGCTCGGATTCCAGTCTTTTAAGATTTGAACTTGACTAGTACGGATCACCCTTAAGGGTGTGTTGGATAGTGCTTGTCCCTCCAATATTTTATGCTGGCATCAGGTTGAAATGGGCACCAAAGCAAAGTGATGGCCAAAACATCACAAAAAGAGGGGAGGTGATGAGAGGGAGACTGACGTCCTTATCTAGTTATATGTTTGTTTAACCCTTGTGTCAGAGACTCCATTCCTATATGAAAGACCCAACTACATCTTGGGGAAAATTTTCACTTTTAATTGGCTTTCTGCCCCCAGACTTGTCGGTTTGAGACCATCAGTATCTTACCCCTTCTTCCTCTCTGGCACCCCATCCCCATGAGTCAAGAACTCCCTTTACAAGTACACAGGCTCACACAGCTCAAAACATGAAGAGATTTATTTTGTGGTTCATGGAAACCAGTAGGGCTTATCTACTCGTAGAAAAGAGTTAATATGCATAAATGAACAAGCCTCCCCTCAGAGGCCAGAACTTAGTTGCTCACAGCAATGCCCTGAACAGGGCTCTAGGAAGGGAGACCTGGGGTGTTTCCTGTGTGAAGTCAACCTGTTGTGGTCTTTTTAGCATTCTTGTTAGCTGTAGCTGTTTTCCTGTAGCTCTCCTTAGTTTCCGGTAGGCAGCAGTCCATCACAGGCCTTCCCATTGCTGTCTATTGCTCTGAAGATATCTCTCTTCCTCCGGGAGATGGTACCGGTTCTTTACCAAAGAACCAGCAGCTCATGATTAGTTCAGTTTCTCTTGACTGAGCCAGTTCACAGCTCAAAACACACCTCCAGAGCAAAGGACCTCCATTTTTAAAGTCACAGTTATGACAGCTTTTCTCAATAACTTAGGAAATCAGAAATTTCTAAGCAAAGTCAGAGGAATATTGAAGGTTTTCTTTTTTTGTGTTTAGTCTCTCTGCAAAACAGGTAGGTAGATGAATAACTATTGTTTTAGTGCAATGGAAAGAGTGATGAACTTGGAGTCAAATAACTTGTTTGAATCCTGGGTCAGCTTCCTTACAACTTATACAACCCTAGACAAGTTCTTTCTATAGAAAACGAGGTCATTGGACTGGATAATCTGAGGCCTCTTCAGCTTCTAAATCTACGAACCTATGCAGCTCTGATGTCAAGTGGTATAAAACCGCTTCCCAACTAGAATTCTACACCACGACTAGAAATAGATTGAAATTACTTAAGTCCTGTCCTGGCTTGGAGAAATAATGCTGGACATGGCATCAAAGGTCAGTCCAAATTCCATCCCCAGTACTACCTGTGATCCTGTGTCAGGAGACTTAATTCCACCTCCCCCTTAATTTTTTTCTTTTGATGATTTATGACTTACAGGATTCCACCCAATTCTAAATCTGAACTCGTGATTTTTATAAATGAAACTGCCTTTTCTGAAGCTTTTTTAGTTTCCATAGTCCCAGGTCTCCCAAGGGGTATATAATATTTTGTTTCATTTTTGGCATTTACATGTCCAATATCCAGTACAGTGTTGACTGATTCCTAATCAGATCTTCTACAAATTTCTCCCCATTTTCATGACAGGTCTGCCAGCACTTGGGAAGCAGCACACATCACTGATCTAGACTCAGAAGAGGCCCTCCACTTTCAATTGCCTTACTGTCTCAAACTACCTGGCATTTTGGGAAGCAGTTTTCCAAGTCCTTCAATCTTAGTTTCTTGCCCCATCTGCGTCCTGTGATGATGCATACCTCCTCCCCGCATTTAGTGCTGGGGCAAAATAAAAAGGACAGTGGTCCAGGTCCTTAAACACTTGGTTTCTAATTCTGCTGGCACTACTTAGCCATGAGACTTCAGGCAAATCAAGTCTGGCACTGAGAACTGGATTTGGGGCCCAGGTGCTGCCACTTCCTATGTCTAGGCCTTGTTTTCTGTGTACAGTTTGGACTATAAGAACTTGGGAAGTTGCAAGTTGGAATATTTGATCCTAGAAAGCTTTTTTCTTATTTGCCAAATGGAGGCCGATACACAGGGATACCTTGAACAATATGAAAGTGCTTTCAAAGCTATTTTTAGAAAGGTGGTTTTGGGGGAGAGCTAGGTGACTTTCATTCACTAGGACCAGTGGCATTACAACTTTTTATTTCTCAATTAATACTTGGCATAATGGATGGATGGGTCCTGTGGATTTGAGCAAGAGAACTGAGAAAAGGGAATGAACATACCACGAAGAGGTGACACTTCACCCCCACCTAGTGGTGGACACCTTCAGTGCCAGCAGTAAGTACAAATGCAAATCTCAAATGGTTTCCCTCTATCCTGCTCCTAAAGGTGGTAGGCAAAGTGCAAAAATTTGGATTTAGTGGACTAAATATTTTACTTCCAGCTAGCCTCTTCTTAGCCATTATTTGTCAACTTTAAAATATTAATTTCTTACATAATTCCAAAGTAAATTCTCTCAAGCACGTAAGGGCTGTCTTCATCACCATCTAGCGTCCCCACTTTTCTGCCTCTGAGCCTTTTTGCTTTCTGTCAGAGATGGTAGAAATAGTACATTTTGCGTAGGCTGGATAGCTTCACTGAATTCCAATACTGAGCCTGAATCACTGGTCCGGCCTGAGCAGAGCCCACTCTAGAACATCTTGGCCTGGAACAGACTGCCTTTTCCACCCCTCCAACTGAAATTCTGTCTTTCAAGTCCCAGGGCAATTAGAGCTCACTTGAGTCCCTCATTTTCACATCTACACCTTTCCTTCAAGGTGTCTCAAATAAATAAAAAAGTTTAAACCAATGCTAACTTTTGAACCCGTGCCCCTAACACCACTGTCTCTAGCTCAAAAGGGTAACACAAGGGTATTTGGAACTCAATGAAAACAGGTCTTTCAATGACCTGCTCATTAGATGATGTGTCAGTCACTTAGAGCCAACTTCCACTGCCGTTCTCTGGATTTCCTGATAAGCTTCCTTCCCAGTGCCCCTATTGGACTATACATATCATCCTGTTCTCTCAGTAAACACTCTTACATCCTAATGCAATTTTCTTAGTGTAGCCCTCAGTATCCTTTCCATTTTGTAGTTCTGAGTACCTGGATTCCTGCAACACTGCTGCCACCTTCTCCTGCTCTGGATGGCCTTTCTCCCAATGCCCTCCACACATCAGGGACGTACTGCACAGGATGCTGCTCTTCTGTTGACAAGTCTAACCTTACCCTGCTTAATCCTTCCTATCACTTTTGGGGTGGGAATAGAGGGGGGGCTTGACTACAACCTCCCATAGCCCTATCTTTATTCTTCAAGTTCAGCATAGCCTGTGCTCTGGCCTCATTTTCCATCTTAGAAAGATTAAGTTTTACACAAACTTAGTGCCCAGCAAAATGCTCTAGATACAAGTGCTTTTATATTTGGTGGTGTGTTTTCTTTATTTGTATTGGCATCTTTATTTTCTCTAAATGAAAAAAAAAAACAACAAAAAAAAAACCTAACACTGTCTCACCCCCTAACTAATAAAGGTATGAAGATAAAAGAGGTAGAGATACTCAGGGAAGTAGTTTGGAAGAAATAAGCCTTACGTGCAATGTATAGGTATATCCAGATTTGTCTGTAAAATGATCATAAATGCAGATTTAGAAACATCTTCAAGTCTTCATAACCAAATAACCAAGTACCTATTACATGCAAAGCAATAAGATTACTTAGTAGATGAATACGGCTTGTTTTCTAGTTGGACAAAACCTTGCATTTCATTTAGTCAAGCCCAAACTACTACATGTAGCCTGCTGGTCAGACTCACACTGTTCCTTCACACTGGAAGGGGATGTAAGACAGTGCTGATTCTAGTAAAAAGGAATCATGCCCTGTCTGGATATACTTAAAGAGTAGGACACACCTACTGCTTTTTTCCCCCTATTTCTAACAACAGTTACTACTTGAGGTGTGGTTTTGTACCCAAACTTTATAAACTGTTCAAATTATGTCCAATGTTAACCATTGTCCATTTTTCTAATGGATCTTCCCAGAAATGACCATTACGTTGTTTCACGTTCCATGATTCACAATATTGTTCTTTACTGTTTTAATCTTGACTCTTGGCTAGCTCTCAAAAATGCTTGTTGATACACTATACAATGTTTAAACTAACAGGAGTGACTGAGATACCAGGCAAGTTCTCCTACTGATAACTACTTTTTTCCTCTCCTAATTGACCTTAACCTGGCATGCTGCCTTCTTTAAAAATGATCAAGACTGCGCTATTATCACCATTGTGATCAAGTTTATTTCAATATTTCAATTAAATGGTTCCATTTTTTTTCTCTCTAAAGTACCAAACAAAAGAAACGATCAGGAAAAGGCACAAAATGTAGGAGTTCAAGTGTTTTCCCCCTTTCTTCGTGTACTTGCTTAGAACCACTGGGAGAAATGATTTTCTAATTTTACTTTTTAATTTCTTAGAAACAAAAACCAAACCTTTCTATTCTCAAGAAAGGGGGGACAAAGACAAGAATTCAACAGAACAGAACTTAAAGGCTTCTACTGATGGGGAACTTAAGCATCACTCAAAAACTTTTAATTTAGAAGAAAGCTACCAAGTCTGTCAAATAGAATAAACCAAACAAGGTAATTTTATTTAAGATTTATAACCTACCTCCTTTCCAAAAAGTAGTAAGGAGGCTAAAGCCAAACAAGTTATGTTCTTCAAACACATTTAAGTATTTCAAACTTGTGAGTCCAAACGTTTAAGAATCAGAGGATAACAAATTATTGGAGTTAACTGGTACAGATATTCTCCTTTACCCAAGACTGTTATTGAGCTGACAGCGCCACCTTGAAGATGACTTCCTTTAGGAAAGTTCTCTGACGGTCTATCACATAATTTAATACATTTGCATGGAGGTTTCATGAAACATTAGACAACTGGACAAAAAGTAGTTGGCCAAAAGAGTAGAATTTGTATGAAAGTCAATTTAAAAAATGCTTACCATACACATTCATTTGATACAATACTTCAAGAACTGAATGTCAAAATGAGTATTCCCAATTCAAAATGAGCATTCCCTCCATTAATGAAATTCAGAATTGAACTACAATTTGTTGTATGTCCTTCGAGAATTTTTCCAACACCCTGCAGACAACATGGTGTTAAGCCTCTCTGAAATTAGTTAGGCTGGTGCTTAGATAACAGTTGTGCAGTATGTCCCAGCAGCCTTACTGAATGTCTTGGTAGGATCTATTGGAGCTTGGGCTCTTCTGATATAGCCAGGACACTCTGCTATCCACCTACTGACTTGTGTGGGAGACCACTTCTCTTCCCCCCTTCCCTGCCCAGTTTCCAGAGGCACTCACTGACTCTGGCATGGCTGGGCTCACGCAGATTTTGGTGAATGGGGGGGAGGGGGGGAATGCCGTCAGATGGTCTTTCCCTGAGTGTTGCAGGCCTCTGCCACACTTCTTAACACATCTTGGGATCTTAAGAGACAACTTGTGTAAACATGTAACCTCACTCAAATCTTTTCAAGAAGCTGGTAGGAAAACTGGTATCAAAATTAGTCCCATGTAATAGAGTGATGATTGAGATGTAATGAAAATGTCAAGGTGGAAATAAGAGTTTTAACCACTTAGTCAGATGAAGCAGTAGAAGTTTTTGATCTTTCTGGCACAGCTGCTGAACTGCCTTCATGATGAAGAGCATGCCAGGAAATTTTCATGAATTTCATTATGTAAGATTCACAAAATAAACTGGTTCTTGGCATTACAAAGCCTGAGAATACACACTAGAAAGATGTCACATGGTTTAGTTCTCACTAAACAGAATCAATGATTTGGGTAGAAAGACTCTGCTCCTCCTCCTTCCTTGCTGTGCTGAGGCGTGCATGACAACAGCACCTGTCTGCTTCAAGGCTCTGTTAAACTCACCACTAGGAAATATTTTTAAGGTTCTTTACTTCTACAAGGATAACACATTCTAACCTAAGATTCATTAAGTTGCTGCATACTTTGGTTAAAAAAACAAAAACAAAACAAACCACACCTATAAGTATGTCAATATACTAATCAAAGGCATGTCATCACAATACTGTGGCTGCTAAAATGAGCCATGGCTTCACAATATCCCAAGAAATTAAACAGAATGCATCCCACCCAATTATTTATATATTCCAATGATTTCAAGTGAATCTATAACATATGTTTTATAAAACTATTATCCTGATTGCCCATAGAGGGCCTAGTACATCGCTAGTATCCAATACATGTTAAAGAAGGTGGTATTCGCTTCAGTGGTTTAATATAAGCCATTAATGCCATCATTAAGGAAGTACCTTATATTTCATAATTAGAAAACCATTTTTCATTCAATTAAAACTCAGAAGCACTGTTGTCTTTGATTTCCTTGACTGGAAACGAAGTAATAATTAAATGCATCACACAATGTAAACATTACCAAAGATTCTTTGTAAAAAATCATTTACTATCCTATGGAAGAGTGGCAGGTTTCTGTTCCCCTAAAGACTGTACTTAATTTCTCCCTCAAAAAATCCCTTAAAGTTCAAAGACAAAAATTATTGGTGAATTATTTTTACCACCATTTCCACAACTAATTTCTCAGGGATTTGAAGGACATCTGTGGTACTGCTACTCCCCATTAGTGCTATCTATTCACTGATTTTGAAGGCAGCTTTTGGGTTATGAAGGCATACACATTACAGTGGAAGTCCAGAAAGAGAGAGCATAATCAAAAAAGTACAGACTGTATCATATACCTTTATAAACACCTCATCTGGGGTGTGTGGACCACAGAATTCTGAAAAAGGCAAGTGGAGCCAAATCTACTCCAAAAACTATGGATCCCACAGACTCCACCCTAAAAAGCATTTAAAGAATATTTCCAGTCATTGTGTTTGTACATGGTTCCCTCCTGGAAAACCTTTTATTTCTTAAGCTCAAGTGCGACTAGTTAGAGGCCAAAAATAATCAGGATTATACATTGGCAATACTGAAATTAAAAAAAATACACCTTAGTAAAACCTTGTGATAAATGAAAAGGTTTCCCAAACTGTACTTCCAGGGAGAGTAGAAATCTTCCTCAACTTCCACGTCACTCACTGAAGTAAAATTTTTATAGAAAATTTTATTCAACATACAACATTTTCCAGCAAAAAGGCAATATACAGGAAGAGTTGTTGTACACTGCTGCTACAGAAACAAAAAAAAAATACTGGAAAAGAATGAAAAATAAATGTGATTGGCTGATTCTATTTTTACTGCACTCAAAACTAGACACGCTGGCATTAGCTCCAAAATAAAAGGAAACAGTCTGGGACTGAAATAAAACTACACACAATGAATATCAACATCAGTGAAATTCACTTGCAGACTCCCCCAACAAAATCAACCTCCAAGTGTTAAATTGTACATGTTCATTCATTAAATATACAATTTCATGTTCTTTTTGTTCCTTTTTTCTTTTCCTATTTTTTGGTTTTGCTTTTTTTGTTTTTGTTTTTTCTTTTTTTTTTTTACAAAGTCAACAGCTTACTGAACACTAGTGCGCATGCCCTCTGTGCTAAAAGGCTATTTTCCTTGTTTCTTCCCTCTGTTCCCATTTAAATGAAACTATTTATAATCCTTTCAATCTGCTTCTGCCAACTTCGGATGTCATTAAATTTGCCAATAGGCAGCATAGTAAACCTTAATTGTATTTAACAGTGTTTTTAATTTATTAAAAAGACCCAAAAATGTCTTTTTAGGGTTTTATTCAGTGCACCCACTCTGCAAATGGGCAGCAAAGTAGTGGCTGAACTAAATAAATCAAAACTAGTTTATTAAAAAGACCCTATGCAACTGGAGGAGACATAAATCCCGAATAAGTGCCAACAATATACACAATGAAGTAGAGATTTCTATTTATTGATGTTGTGAGTTCTTTTTCTTTTGCATTTACAAATGCACAAAAGGTCATTTAAAGTATAACTGAAGGAAATAAATCAGTTGTGAGTCTAAACATAAGACTTACTCGCTGCAGGGTTGGTGAAGGAAACCATACCAGGAAGGGCAGCCAGTCAGCTTATGCCATCTATAAACATACTACAGACAAATTTTTCGCCAATATCAATTGTCCTACTAAACTCTTTCCCCCATTATGCTGACAATTGCCTTGTATTATGTTTACCATAAAATAACTCTCATTGGCATCCAAGCTTTATAAAAACACCTTCATTTTGCTCAAAAAGGGCAGTCAATAGATACAGAGAAGCCAAACTGGACAGCCTCAACAAAATAAAATTAACATCAGCAGCAAATCCTCTTGCTGAAGACTTCAGATATAGTGCACGTGTACCAAAGTTCTACTGTTGTTAAAAAGGTGCACACACACACGTATTGTTCCTTGCCTTGAACAAACTGGTTAAGTAAGTCAGTTATGAATTTTAATAGCCTTTTCAAGGTAAGTGTAGCGACTTCTCTTTGGGGCTTTATTGAAATGGTCAAGCCCCAGCCAAGGTCTGGGATGAGACATGTTACCTAGGAGGAAAAAAGAAAAGGAAAATAAAACAACTTTAAGAACTGTTGGTTTACATTTGAACAGAGTGGTGAGAGCTGTCATGGCTTTTAGGTCCAAAGGATAGTGTGTGCATATGTATATGTCCATACTCACCCTCCCCCACCCCCCCACCCCCCAGTATATATAAACTCTAATTCAACTGTTTCTTACTAGTCAATGTTGCAGTGAATAATACTAACACCCATTCAAGGCTGTGATGGTCACCATATTTTTCTCCCTTTCTTCTGGACACTGATACATAGGGCAACTGTAGTCTAAGAAAACATGGCTCCCCATTTACTTGGCCAGTGGCATACTAAAATATGGTATTTCTTAGAAATTTCATTCATGGAGCAGGAACTTTAAAAGGTTTCCTTTCACTGCCTACGATGCCGTGACTCGCAGCTGATAAGGAACAACGCTCTACAACTAAATGTCAAAGCACTCACCCGGCTGAGCCTCAAAATCTTTCAAATTGACTTCATATTCATCTTCATTTATGTACTGGTGTCGACCCATCATTACAATGGCAAACTTAAACTTAAAAATAAAAAAGCACAAAAAAAAATAAAACAAGATATCTTTTCAAGTCTGAACAGAGGCAAAATGGGACATTGCTGGGGAGATTAATTTTATCAGTAGAACCAGTTATCTCAGAGCAGTACACGGGAGTATCCATTGGTAATAATGAAAACAAACCATGAATGAGGGAGAGGTACAGGGTTATCTTTGTGGGGGGAGTTAAGGTAAGAAGGGCCGCAAAGTGGGTGAGATGGGGGCCTGGTGGCATGGCTCCTGGCAGTGATGGACTGGGGATGGATAATCTCTCCCATCCTAGACTAAGGCTCATCAACACAGATGTTTTATCAGGGAACCCCTAATTCACACTAAAAGAAACACTAGTGTTAAAGGAAAAGTGTGATTAGCTGTGCTAGAGAGAGCAACAATGACATTATTATTGAGAAGCAAACCTTTATATTATCTTTAACAATTACATATCACTTATAGGTCTATACAAAAATGATTTACCTCCTCCAGCAGGCCTAAGGCAAATTCTTACCTTCTCAAACTCTTTTTCCTGGATATCTAGCATGGTCTGAATTCGTTTCATCACTTCTCTGAAATGTTCACCCTATGAAGGATTAAATAGATATTTAATAAGTGATATTTAAAAAATAGAAAATTCCAAGTGAAACTTTAAAATAACTCTTTTCAAATGAGCCACATACATGATATTTATTTATAAATTTAAAAGCAAAATACCTGGCAATTCACATCAAACAAAAATACATGAAAAATATAGTGCCTCAGATCAGGTGCCAGGAGAAAATTCAAAATTATATAAGCAGGTTAAAGCCCTCACTAAATCCACACTGAGTAGGAAGAAAATGACACAAACTTTCCCCAGTTTTTTTTTTTAATTGACCAATAGTTATGCAATTTTTTAAAACAAAAGCAAATCAGTAAATAAATGTATTACAAATGATTAGCTTAGTAATCAAGACCTTACCTGGTGTATCCTGAGCAAAAATGGGATGCCAAAAGTTCCAAAGACCTCTTTGTGGAAATGAGCCACTGTGATTAACATCTCATTTTCTTTATCTATATCTACCTGGTCCAAGGGTATTTCCTGTAGTCAAATTAAATATTCTGATCATGAGCAGTTCTGATAAACAGTTTAGAACACAGAAATAGGCAGATTTACAATTATACACAGACACTAATAAATCCCAAGTTTTTTTTGTTTTTAAGTTATTTCTAAGCTGCATTAGTTTTTTTTAAAGGAATATACTGACAATCAAAATTAAAATGATTTTCAACATGAAAGCATCATTCTAATATAAAATACACTTATTAACTATGACTTCAGAGAAACCAGAGAACGCTTATATGCAATAATGCAGTGAGGTGAGCAGAACACAGCTCTGAAAGCCCTAAAAATGGTGATCAGCCATGATATGACACAGGATCCCACATCCTGATAGAGGTGGACGGACTATATGGCAGGTCTGCCCATGCCACTCTGCCTCTCCTCATCCAATACACTCCAGCGGCTCCTTAGAGCCTGCCTCCAGGACCAGACAAAGCCTTTGGCTCAGTATTCAAAGTCCTCCAGAATCTGGCACCCCTCTTACTTTCCCAATCTGCCTACTTTATTTAGCCCTGCCATCCTCTGTGATCCAGAGACTCTGGCCTCCTTTTTGTGTTATGCACAGGACAACCATTCTCCTGAGTCTAGGCAGCACTAGTCTCCCATGCCTTCTTAAAAGTATCAGCTTAAAACCAATCCTCTGGAAGAATTCTTTCTCGATTCCTCTTACAGTGTTTTCCTTCTACTGATTACCTACGATTTATCCTGTATACAGTTTATTTTCCCCGGTAGACTGTGAGCTCCTTGAGAGCAGGGGCTTTCTTGTATCCCCAACAAATCAGAACAAAGTACATAGTAAATACTTAAAAATTTATTAAACAAGTGACTGAGTGCATTACCTCTCTGTTAGGCAGGAGATGAGCAACATGAGGAAGCTATGGAGTTAGTACCTAATGAAGGCTTTCTCCTGGAAATAACCAGAGGAACCAGAATCATGGCAAGGGGTAGAACCCTCTGAAACATTTTTGCCAAAACAAAAACTTGCTAGTGTTCTATTTGCTGAAACCTCTAGAACCTACTCTGCATAAATCAGTGAGCTATCATGTTCCATGGAAAGTTTTAACATTTAAAAAATATTTTAAAGGAAAAGACTTAGGAGCCAGTTGTACAATCCAATAACTAACTGCCAGTTCTACACAAAATTTAACTTTTATCATGAACAGTTAAACAGCCAACTTCCTTGCAAAGGAACAAGATCTTTTATAATTTCTTTCAGTTCTAAATCTTATGATTTACTAACCTCTATTCGAAACGTTCGACTTGTTGCAGGTGATAAACATTCTAACAATTCATCTTCCTGATGGACACCAATAATTTTGTAGCTTACAATTTCTAGCAGCCTTAAAAATAGGAAATGAGTAGAAACAATTAAAGGAAAATTATTTTACAAAAAATGACTGCTTGGATTAAATGAGTACAACTTTCTGAACTTTTCTATTCTAAATTTGCCTATGTGGATTCATTTTTGAGATATATCACTTAATCAAGTTAACAATTTTTTTGGTTGAAATGTCAAAGGAGGTTTTCCCTTCTTAAAGGTGAAGGGAGGTGGGGAGAGGAAAAATAGAGGCTAATTGGAAAAATAATTACAAGAAATTAATGTGTGAGAGGAGAATGGGATAATGAAATGAACACTAAAACTTTATATCGACAAATAACTCATTAAAAAAAACATTACATCTGAATTGAAAGGCTTCTATATTTGAAGAACGGTCACTAACAGAGAATCTATATATTAGAACATTACTATTAAAACAAATCTTAGAAGTCAGACAATTATTTATCATCTTAACTGATGAATTAAGCTAAATATGACCCCTTATAAATGGCCTAAATACTGCCTCTTCTTATCAAGTATAATAAATAAGATTTGATGATTTCCAGATAAATTTTATGTTTCAAGGGTTTTTCATTCATTCAGTTGCCTCTACAGTAATTAACACTAACTAAATATTGGCCAAAGAGAGAAGAGGGGAATTAAATTCAAATTCAAAATAATTTAATTGTTTGTTGATAAACTAAACTTGTTGCTAAAAAAGATATGTTGCTTTCATTTGTAACTAGCTCACTATAGAGAATGACCCACCCTCCTTTGACTTCATGCTTTCCTGGTCCTTAAAGGGTGGAGAAGAAATGGTGAACATTCTCATACCTGGTCATACCCTCACATCCCAATGACTTTGAACTCCTGTGGCTCATCAGCCAAACCCCTGTTTCCATACCTCAACCCACTTAATTCTTCATTCCAAACCCCTTCTACTCTCCCAACCTAACTTCACCCAATCCTTCCATTGTACCCTCTGCCTGTTGCATAGACAACAAACTTCCCTTTTTTCATCTGTTATCTTTTTCTTTCCCACATTTTCTCCCTACTAGTTCTTACTAAAACCTAGCTGCCCTCTGATGACACAGCCTCTCCTTTCTGGTACTGGCTGGATTGGCTTCATTCATTCTCCACATCTCATCACTCAAGGTAGAAGTTGAAATACTTCTTGCGCCCTCTTTGCCACCTGCAAGTTCTTCCCATACTTCTATCATTGAGTAATGTCTCTTCATTTGAAGTTCATGCTATACACATCTACTACCCAATCAAAACCTTAGAGTCTGTTGTCTCTAGACAACTCAAGTCATTCCCCTTCCTCCCTCAGTGACTTCAATGCATGCTTCACATGTATTTCCATTCTCTCCAAGTTTGCCCTCATGCTAGGGACTTCCAACATACATATTGACTCTGCCACCCCAACCTGGCAATTCCTCACCCTACCCTACTCATCTCCAAGGACTTCCACCCAACCTCAGCTACATACAAAGACGGTAATACCCTTGATCTTATAATCACCTATAAATGTACAACCACCATGTTCAAGAACTCTGAATTACCATTTTCTGACCATAATGTATTGGCTGGCAGCTTTCTGTCTGCCTACTCTTTGTCCTCACTATTTAACCTCTAATCCCTTGACCCCAAAGTCTCCAAGGCTCTCTACTCTGTACTAGGCACTCTTTCCTTTTCTCACCACACTGATTACTTGATGAACCAATTAAGCTCTGTACTGTCTTTGTCTCTTTAAATTCCCAGCCTCCTTATCATTAGCCAAGCATCAACCTTGGATCATTCCCACTATCTGCTACCTGTGTGCTTGCAGAATAAAGGCATAAAACACATAGTGATTCTGACTAGGTCCATGACAGGTTGTTATACAATATCAATGGGGCCCTCCACTGTAGCTAGGTGATCCTATTCCCCTCTTCAAAACCTTTCTTATCTTCTCCAGTTCCTGGGGCTCTATCTCTCCCCACTGTCTCAGGTGAACTTTGCCTCCTAATTTCCAGAAAAACCTGAGGCCACTTGCTGTGAACATCCTCCACCCTTCTTCCTCATATTCTATCATCAGATGTATCTTGTCAAATTTCTCCTTGTTGAAGTGGCCTCACTGCTTACCAAGGCTAACCTCCATTTGTTCCAGAGATCCCATTTCAACAGACGGGCCCCTCTGTAACCCCCAATCTTCCAGTTTTTAATTCCTGAAAAAACCTCCCTTGATCTTTGGCTCCCCCTTCCCATGAATCCTCACCTTGCACATCTCCTAAAGAAGGCCACCTACAATGGAGAGAAGTGGGCCTCCACTTCCTTTCACTCTCTTCTGATCCTGCCTTCTACCAGGGCTGCTCTCAAAATGACTCATCAAATGGTGGTCTTCTGTAAATCCTCATGCTCTTTGACCTCTTGGCAACCTTTGGCACCGCAGATCACTCTTATTCTCCTGGTTCTCCTCCTATCTGACCCCTTCTGTCTTTGGTTGAATCTTGCTTTTGGGGAGGGGGGTCTTTTTGTGCCCCCAGTGGTGAGCACAGGGCCTACTTAATTTTTACATGAATATAACTGAACAGCAAGACTTTGTACTGTCTTAATTTTTATACTTTCCATCACCATTTTCAGGAAATCTTTACTTACCTAAGTTTCCCTGATGCTTTCTCACAAAGTTCTACAGCCTTTTTACATTCTTCTAACAGGTCCCGGACACACCCATGTTTGTCTGGATATAGTGTTATTTCCTAAATAGCAAAATAATCAAACACATACTGTTTAGAAAAATGGCTTTTTCATCCAGGTCTCCTAATGTCTCACCTTCATGTGAAAATGGCCAAGTTCTCAAGGATGATGCAAAAAGAAAGCGAGCTGTAGCCGATCATATGCAAGGTGGAAAATCCTGGAGTAGAGGTGCAGCCTAAAATTTCCAAGCTAACTACAGAAACTCATCTGGAGATGAGCCTCCCCTTCCTCTTCCCCAGAAATTCATGACACTGTCTATTTAGATGTACGGGCTATTATAATCGACAGACAGTAATAAACACAACATTTTTAAAGAAAAGTTTAAAAACAAATTTTAAAAATTTCTTTCACAGCAACCTTGTGAGGTACACAGTATGTATCTCTTAGAAAGCAGTACACAAGAGGAGTGACTATCTAGAATCAAAGACTATCCGAGTTAGGACACCTACACCAACAAAATAGAATTTTCACAGTATAAGGTTCCTACAATAATAATCTAATGGGGCCTGACACAAGGCATGGAAAGAAACATTCAAAAGGGCTAATTAGCAGCTTTATTTCTAAGTGTCACCTTTAGAAACGTCTGACACAACGATGTCCTGAAAATATATCTGGAGAATAAAAGTTTTTATTTTAAACGAAGTTTTACAATGCTTCAATGAGCAATCATAAACACACCTATCACATTTTCCTAAGGTGGGTAGGGTAAGACAAAAATCTTTCAGTTCAACTCGTCTTCTGTCTTCTATTTACCCATTTATTTCTCGTCTGCATATCCAATTGAAATACTTCTAGTAAAATTCAAATGACAAATGCTGCTATTTTGAACCAAAAGAATGTGGCAGAATAGTTTAAAATCTCTTGTGTAAGAGTGCGCAATGTGCGATTTCCATAAACCTTCAGGCCAAGTGAGAAGCCAAGTTCTACAGGGAGTTTGAGAAAACTGGTCAGATATCTAACTGTTTGCTCATAAATTATTCCAACCATATAAACAGGGTTTCTTCAGATAATGATACGTTTTTAAGTTTACCACAACAGCATTTACTTTAAAATAGGCTCACAAAATGCTGCAATTGCAATGTGACTAGCAAACGAGGGCAGTATGGAACTTGTTTTTATTCCAGAGTAATAAATGGCTATGACAGTCAGTATCCATTTTGCATCTAATCTTGAGGCCCAGGCAGAAGGAAAATATTCACCAAGTTCTCCACAATTACAAGTAAAAAGGAACCCATACACCTTATTCTTTGCATACATACTGTGAAAATGGTAGTGTTCTCTAGAGGGAATTTGTTCCTGAATGTGAGAAACTATTTTCATTTGGGGGAAGGGGGGGAATTATACTTGGAAAAGAGGTATAAAACCTTAGTAGTAATATGAATAAAAAATTTTTTTAACCTAAAAAAAATCTTCAGAAGGATTTTTACCTGCTATGGCCAATGTTCTATCAAATATTTTTTAAATACTGAGCCCTCCAGAAAAAGATTAAAATATATCACTTGCTAAAATACACTGGGCTTTTTTTCCATTGAAAGTGGAAAATATATAGGTGAATATTTTCATTTTGAATCATACCAAACTTAGAGACAGTAAGATGGCTCAATGAATAGAGAACTGGGCCTGGAGTCAGGAAGACCTGAATTTAAATCTTAGCCTCTTTTTGCCTGTGAGGCAAGCCATTAAGGTTAGAGTGTGGGGGGGGGGGGGTCTAAACTCATTTGGGGTTTCAGTCATGTATGTCTCTTTGTGACCCCATTTGGGGATTTTCTTGGCAAAGATCCTGGAGTAGTTAGTCATTTCCTTCTCTAGCTCATCTTATAGATGAGGAAGCTGAGGTAAACAGAGTGAAGTGACTTGCCCAGAGTCACCCAGCTAGTAAATGTCTGAGGACAGATTTGAACTCCGGAAGACCTAAATTCAAATCCAGCCTGAAACACTTAAAGTAGCTGTGTGACCCTCGGCAAGTGCCTCAATCTGCCTTGGGGCCTTAAATGATTTGACTTTACTGAACAACAACCAAACTTTGCTGAGGAAGCTTACAATTAGCTCACATTATACATTTTACTTTGCTTACCTCTTCCCTAAATTGACTGTTTAGCCAAATACATTTAAAACTCCTCCGATTTTCAAAATCTGTTATTTTCATTTTCAGCTAGGAAAAACAAACATAGTTTAAACATGTATCCACATGCACTTTCCTCCCACCCTTTCTGTGATGATTGTCACTTCACTTATAAATGATGTGACTTCCTACCTGCTGGTAGTAAAGTTTCTTGGGTTGTCTGGGTTTAAAGAACTGCAGAAGATCTCTTAAAGTACCTTCATAATTATGTCTAAGAGGATTACCTGGGCCATCCCTATAACTATACAAGAAAAGAGTATATAAATATAATTTGTTTATTTATACCTAGAGTTTAAACATCTGGCTGCACACAGAGAAACAAGTCACTACCCTTTCAATCCTAGGTATGGAAATCAGGATCAACCATTTGGAAGCGAGAATGGAACTACCTAGACCAACAAGATTATGATGTTATCTTTTTTTTCCCTTAAATAATCACAGGTGAAAAAAAACCTTGCATCATGTCAAACAAATGCTACTACCAAAATTAATATTTACATATGAATGTATGCTGAAGTTTTTCTTTAAAAGTTTAATATTCTGAAATCATAAAACTGAAACTGCAAATAAAATAAACATCCTTAAAAATTATACTTTGACTTACTCCTTTACATTTCAGGCTAATTGCCTGAAAAAGTTCTTTTCTTCCCATTCAACAAGTTTCACATGATCACCATCTTCCAGCTAACACACACTCTGCAACCAGTCACCCTTCAGTTTTTCAAATCAGTGACTGCAAAATATTAAAATACAAAACCTCCTACTCTTCCCTTGGGCCAACCCACCACAGTATCAGGAAGTAATAGAATGCCAACTGGAGGAGGAATTGCTTGGTATGGGTCAATTGGGGGAAAAAAAGGCTCTAACTTATTTTAGAAAAGGTTTCACTATACCAGAGAAAGCACATGGAAATGTCAGGATGAATAACACAGATTTCTATAAATACATCTTACCCTTGGGACTTGAAAAACTGAAGGAGCATTGGATCTGTATTTAGCCTCTGTGCAACTGTCTTTGCAACCTAAGAAAAGGAAATGATGTGATGATGACAAAGTATGTCCCAAATGGATCAAAATATAAAATTTAAATACAAGCTATCACAACACATTATCAGTTCTCTTGGTAAACATTGAAAAGCACAGGGATATGGATAGAATATGACCTAGCAAATAGTTTTCTTAGCTTTTTCAGGGGTTCATCACGACTAGAGATGATCTATACTATTTAGAAGAATGTGAAGAATAAGAAAAAACCCTCAATATATTGAAATAATGCTGGTTCATCCAATAAAGAATTTTTATCCAAATATTTTAGTTTACACCAAAGGAGTACAATACCTTCATATTAAATATTTACTTTTAATACTGCTCAATTTCCCCAATTACAGTTATCAGTGATTCAATTCTGACATACTAAGATTGGAGAAAAATGAAGAAAATAATTTACACACAATTCACTGGAATTTACATTCCAGAGAAGTATCTAAGAAGGACAACAGTTTTAAAATGGACTATGTTTTAATGGGTATATATAAGAATGCTCCCAATCCATTTTCCACTATCTAGTTGTAAAATGCCAAAGCTAGGTTGATAGAAACAAAATCTGATTTTTTGAATAAATCACCTGCACCCCAACAGCTGAGATTAATTTTTACACTTTTTGTGATCACACACACACACACACACACACACACACACAACATACATAACATACACACTGTCCGCTTCCCTGCCCCCATGCTAAACTTCCTCTTGTCAAGGGTAGGTTTTGGGTTAAAAAAGCATGAAGAGTGTGGTAAGTATAAGTAACAAAAGTGTATACTTTGTTGGGGATAATGGGAAGGGGAACAAGGCATACATCTCATTTCTGTGGAAACATTCCAAATCATTGAGAAAGGAAAAAAGTGGGAAGTAAAAAAGTTTACCAAATCACTTAAAGTGTATTTACGTGTTTTGCGTATGACGTATAATGATAAAATGATCCAAGTTTAAAACTAATAGTCCAAACAATTTCTTGTATTTACTAGGGAAGTTCTTTCAAGTAGACTGAAGGAAAAGCACTTTTTTCTATAGCTTGGGAAGCAAAAATTTCAATTTGCAACACATACCTGAAAATAATTCATCCTATTTGACAAAGTAACAACAAACCCAGGATCATTAGGAATAGTTTTATCACAGAAAATGACATCCACTCGGTGATACAGGTCTCTGAAATACTCCTTTGCAGTTGGTAGTTCACTGTTATCATTTTCTGGGTCATCTCTGAAAACAAAAACCTAAGTTATCAGCTACATAAAAATACACGATGAAACGTTAATACAAATTGCATCAATATTTTTAAGAGATATTTTCAATGAACAAATTAATGTGATGGAAACTTATGCAATAAAAAATCTACAACATTATTGACATTTTAATGTTGTTTTGTGGCTTAGAAGACTACAAAAGCTGGTATTTTAGAATGGTCTGGGGCAAGATAAATCTACCTCTGAGGCACACTAATAGATTTATTAGCCTCACAACATTCTAGTTTCTGAATGACACTTAGAAAGTTATTTAAGACTAATTCCAATCTGCTATCCAAAATCTGGTTGTTCCCAGGTGATGTTCAACTTAAAGGGGATACGGAAGGCAAAGACTTAGTATTAGGCCATATTTAAGACACAATTCATTATAACTACTATGTCCATGACAAAGTATAGAAATACTGATATAAATCCCAATACAGCCATGCCATTAACATAGCACACACAGACTACAAAAGAAAATTCTCCACCTGACATCTACAATTCAGCTTTAATCTTGTTAACTTGGAAAAAAAAAATCAGGTAACTAGACAAATATTAGAATTCTTCAGTTAACACTTGTAGGATTACAGACGATCACCAGAAAAGGTCTTTAAGGCCTTCGGGTGGTGTATGCTCATTTGAGAGTAGGCCCAGGAAGGAGAAGTGCCTTTCCCAAGGCTACAATGTCAGCAGAGCCAGGACCTCATTGGGTTTTTAGTGTTTGGTTTTAAGCTTATTTAAATTTACATAAAAGGCATAAGGTTAGATTTTGATTGCATATGACAAGTTCCTACTGTTCAATAAGAAAAAGTTTAACAATCAGTTCAACTTGATCATAATTAAACCCTTCAGAAGACACGTACCTCTGAAACACTATGATGTCACCATCCATTAGTTCATCGAGTGCTTTATCAAGAGACACATCATAATCCTGAATTCTCTCTGTTAAATTCGGTTTAACTTCCTATAATAAAAGATAATATGAAGACAAAAACAAGGCATCTATTTTTTTTAAGAACTGAAAAAAGCTGTCATCTAATAATGCCTGGCATACACTCTTTCCAGTAAAGAATTTTCTTAATAATTTCATCTGAAACATAGACTTAAGATATATAGTGTAGGTATTCTTAACTAAATGCTAAACCACCAAATCCAATCACAAAATAGCCACAAGGCTACATTTACTTTCTTTAAGTCACAATCTGGCTATAAACAAGCGCAAGTGTGACACTGTCACTACTTTACACAATTTAATACCAATTGTAATGAACAAATGAAACTTACAACCACCGTTGAACAGCACAGAATGTTACCGTACCTCATAGAGGATAAGGTTAGTTTCTTGGGAAAATCCTGCTCTTTCACACATAACTGGGAGCAAGTCACCTAACAAAGGAGAGGAAACACGCATAACAACACATCATACTGTAACATAATGAACTCTTAAGTACCAAAATTCTAGATTGTAAGAGAAAAGCTTATGCAAAGACTTACGAATTTTACAGGATATAGGTGTGTAGATATGTCCACAATAATTCAAACTGCGCGTTTTTGGATCATACATCTTCAGGAACAACATTACATCATCTGTAAATTGATAAGCAGATTTCTGCATAAAGACCTCATACACACACATATTCCATATTAAACACTAAAAACGTTAAGTTCAGAAATAAGTTTATTGTTTCATTTAAATCTGACTAGCATTATTAAGGAGCTAAAAAACATCTGAAGTTTATTATGATATAATTACACTGGGGTAAAAGTGGTGAAAGAACATTAGTCTAGAATCAAATACAGGTTATTCTTTGAACTGCGTGACTTGGGGCAGTCAATGTTGTAACAGATAAACCTCATAATGGCAGGGAGGGGGCCCTAAGGTCTTTAAGCCAACACAGTGCAGGCATTAGCAGGTTCTATGAAAAAGACAAGGCCTAATATTCTGTAATACACTGGGGCCACTTAAATATTTATACAATGTGTCTTGGGAACTTATCAATGCAAATATTCCCTCCAAAGGAGACCACCTTTCTCTTCTCAAACTAAGCCATTCCTGTCCATGTTAACCTGTGAATCTGCAATTATTTTACATTTAAATCACAAACACGATCGCTACAGAGAAACATGACCAGATGTACATGGACCGAGGAGTGAATGAGGAGGGTCCAAAACATACACAACCATCACAACAATGTAAATGGAAAGAACCACCCTCCTGCCCCCAAAAGGAAGGGAGTGTTGCAGGCAGGAGACCCACAAAGGCAATACATTGAATATATTTTCAACGTATTGATCAGTTATGCTGATTTTTTCACTTCATCTGTCGGCAAGAAGTATTATTTATTATATATTATTATTATATATTTAATTATATATTGTATACATATAATTTATTATTACATATTTATTATATATATTATATAACAAATTAAAGTATCCAATCTGACTCCTTTCTACCTCTCCAGAGTTTTTACAAGCCTCCATGTGGGATCCAGTTAGAATGGTCTACTCCTAGTTTGTCAAACACGATCCTCCATCTCCCATCTCTGCCTTTACACTGGCTTTCTCCTCCTCCACCCTACCTTACCCCTTACCCTCTGCTTCTTAATTTGCCTGGATTCCTTTTAAGGCTCTGCTAAAATCCTACGTTTTGCAACATGCTTTTCCTGATTATCTCCCTGCCTCTCAACTGCTATCGAATGCCTTCCACTGTCTTGCAAGTACCAAGTTACTAATATATATCTACCCCATTAAAATACATACTTCTTGTGGAGAGGTAATTTTTGGGTTTGGGATTTGCTTTTCTTCTCCAGTTCTTACTTAACATAGTGCCTTGTACAAAATAAGTGTCTAAAAAATGCTTATGAACTAAGCTACATTAGCATATATTACAGTAGGTAATTTGGTTTGGAAGATCTTGTCGAGTCCATCATAGTCCTCCATAGGACCACTTTTACTTTTCTATGTCATAGAATGTCATGGACAAAGAATCTACCACTTGAAGAACATCTACTATCAAAGACCATATATGGCATCTACTTCACCATCTATAACTACCCTGGCTATATTATACTGATAATAAGTTTATCACTAGAAGTATGGTCTCTTACAAAGCACATTCTAGATGACGAATGCCTCTTTGACTTTGACTTTTGATTTTATGCATTCTAAACTATGTTCAACAACATACAAAAAGCTAAAATACCAACGCATCCTAAACGTGTATGACACAAAGAGGGACTTTAAACACATACATCCTTGGTTCACTTTAATATATTGTGTTAACCAGAGTAAATTCTCATCTCTGTATTCATAGAAACAGCTCCAATTTCCTCTTTTCTGCTCAATCACACATGACACATAAACCCAGAACAGCCAGCCCCTTTCTCTCCCTAAATACTATTTACAAGTGTTCACAGAAACAAAAGGAAAACAGATTAGGGAGAACAATGGCACTGGTTCACAGTTTACACTAAGATGTTTTCATTTTTAAGAAGCACTCACGATCTTTGTCAAACTTTGGTAATGTCGCCCCACTAGCAGCCATTTCAGGATCCACTGTTTCAAGGAATATCGTCCACGGATTTTCATTGTCACTGAGTTCAATCATCTGTTTGGAAGAAACAAAGACAGTCCCTGAAGGTACACTCCTAAAATGAAGACGTGATCCCATGTTCTAGAGCTCCCCCTGCTGGATAACAGAAGAGGAACAGATACAAACGCAGATAAGACTTACGGTTTTGTTGCCGTCGGCTTCATTATCTAGCATCGCGGGCCTTTTCGTTCCATTGCTTCTTGCCTGCATGGGCCACAATCGGATCTGATCCTGTGGAAATCCCTAAGCAGACAAAACATGAAATGCCGAGAAAGTAAGTATCATAATGGACAGAACAATGGACTTGGGACTTGAAAAGATCTGGGTTCAAAATCTAATTGATCTTTCCTACCTAAGAGATTCTGAGCAGATCACATGAAATCCTTAATTTTAGATGCCTCGCAGGTTTGCTATGAGGCCCAAATGGGACACTATACATGAAAGAATCATGTGACGCCAAACGGTATAAAAATAAAGCTCACCTTAAGGGTAGGAAGACTGGGCTCAAAGGCTGCCTGCATAGTGCTGCATGACATTACCAATCACTTAAAATGCTTGGTGCTTGAAAGCAACTCTAAGACTCAAGGCACTGAAGAGGATGCTAACATCTACAGAGGTGAAAGAATTTTCCACATCGAGAGTTTTGATGAAATCAAAGACCCTCATAGGATCTTCCCAGGAAAAGTAGAACCCTATCACCACCAGCTATTACAACCACCGGCTAGCGAAATATCCCAATACATCATAGGGAAGAGATGCACAGGCCCTTGTTGCGGCCTGCTACCAAGCATTCTCTGAAAAACCTATTCCCACTACAATCTTGTTTCCCATTCCCTTCCCACCAGGAAATAGTTCTTGACCATCCATTTTATGAATTATCAAAGTGTCTTCTGTTAGGTACAAGACCTGAGCACCAACATGCACGGGGCAATGTGACATTCAATAATCAATGCTGTACCTTGTTAAGAGCACTAGTCAGGAAGTATGATTATCAGAAAAACAAAGACCTCTAACCTCATGAAGATGCTGCAGTGAGCAGTTTGCTCAGACAATACAGGCCAGTCCTCCCTCTGATGTTGCCTGTTAGATTTTCCGATGGCTACAAACACCATCCTTATTTCTGATTTTCCAAACTAACAATACTTATCTACTTTGGCCATTCCTTCCCTTTATGTACTATGTCCTCCATTAGAATGTAAGCTCCTGAGATAGTGGTTTATGGGTATCTTCCTCTTTTAATTAACTAGTCTCTCAGGAAGAGAAACACAGGGGAAATGTAGGTGATATAAAAACAAAAGATAGCAATAAAAATCTTTATTGAAGAAAGAAAGTAAGCTCTTCTAAGACAGTGAATTTCTTTCCTTTGGTATTTATACCTCAAATATTTGGAACAATGCTTGAAATACAGTAAACAATTTCATTTATTCATTCATTCTCTGCAATCCTTCCTTTCATGGATTTTTCAGCAACGTTTACAGGAAAATATTTCTAACATTTAAATGACAAGGGTAAAAGGGAACTAACAAAGGTTCTATCAGTTTACCTCACGACCTCCATACAAAAATTCATGCCCATAAGATACAAACTGAACACAATTTTCTCATTAAAAGTTCAGTTAAGAAGAATTTTCCCAATAAATGGATCCAGTGAACTAGGGTACCAAAACCGAGTTACAAGAATCATTCAACAAAACAAACTTACCATTGTTTGAGAAAGATTCTGTACAAACTCGGCTAAGGAGGAGTTTTTTAATACTTTGAAGACTGTGTATTTTACTTTTTCTTCATCATACATATCATTGCCTTGGTGCCCACAAAACTGGTCCTCGGTCACTATCTGCAAATATGCATTGATATGGGAAAATGATTAAAAATAGAAAATCTATCAAACAACCTAAAGGAATAAAATCAGTGTGATGATTTACAGCTAAGCTAGTTCAAGGAGAAAATGGGAGGAAAAAAAGACTAAATATAAATAACCATGATAAAAAGTTACTATACATGACAAAGAACTTTATTATAAATCATTTACCCACAAAAATTACAAGTTCTAGCTCAAAGAACATCAACTCCCTTAAGTAATAAAGAAAAGCGACTTTGTTTTTTCTCTAAGAGACAGGATATATCACATAATTTCACATTTGCCTAACATATTCATATATACACATAGACAATATACTAAGAAAATCAAATGAGAAGCAATATAAAGCACTAGATGAACGCCACCTATGTTCCCTATAGTGTAAATTTAGTTTAAAAATTTGATTTGTTCCCTCTAGTAGAACGTAAACATTTTGAGTGCACTATCTGCTTCCTTTTTCAATGTCCTGAACCAGTTTCTTCTCCTTTCCTAGCCTGCTGTAAAACGTGAATGGCTAACAGTCCTGTATACATAAAGACAGAGGTACTAAAATATAATAAAGGATTGGCAGACCCAAAAGTTGACTTCTGTGGAAAAAAATTAGGTTCAGGCTATCCTGGACATTTCAACACAGGAGTCTAGTTTGGAGCACAAAGTGCACAAAGGTGGAGGTGATGGAAATGATATGAAAGAGCAGTTAGAAATACTGTCAGCAAAACCAACCTGAGGGCCAGGAGGGGCGGGGAGAGAAGTAGTTGGTGGAAAAAAAAGATAAGTCAGAATCAACTGTTCATTCCTTCTGAACACAGGGGAAGGAACAAAAGGACTTATGAAGGAAAAATAAAGAGGAAGATATTACGGTCTTCCATGTGGATATCTGTCTAAGTAGTACACGTACTTTGGATGGGCATGAATCACTAACCACCTGTCTTGCTCAACAAGTTTTTCATTAGTGATTGTCTTAATCTTCTTTTGTATTTCTATAGTTCTTAATCTCATGTTAGACAGACAAAAATGTTTAAAAAAAAAAAAAAGATGAAAAACAAAGAAAATGGCTCCAAATATTATTTGCAGCTATGCCGAATTATTTTTCCTCATTTGTCACTTATTAACTCCTAAAGGCTGAAAGTTATAGAAATTCATGTTTTATCCCCAAGCTTTTATACCTGTCTCATCTAACAGTCAAATAAGGACTTTGTGCCCTCCTGGGTTTGGAAGCTGACCTGCACTTGCATATAGAGGTGGGCTTCCTGCCGCTCCTTCCTCTTTTGGGCCTCGATTCGTTTTTCTTCTTGTAAGCGCTCTACCAGTTGTTGAGGAATATCATGATCTGTGACAGCCTGCAAAACTTCACCTGCGGAAAGAACTCAGATTTAATTTGTAATGTCTAGGTGATTCAATTTTACTCCTCTGAAGTTAATATGCTAATCTGATTAATAACTTTTCAAATTGATTATGTAGATTGCTCTGTTGGCTGAAAAATTACTCTCTGTGCCATGAACTCATCCCAAAATAAAAGATGAAAAAAGATTTTTCAGCCACATTCCTGATTTGACTAACCTTCCCCTTGAACTCAAGACAGCTTTGTATCTTGATAATCTGACAAGATAATTGGGCTTTTCCCATTCTCCTTTAAGAGTGCCCTGTTTATTACAAAACTAAAGGTACTTTCAAAACTTAAAAAAAACTTGTCTCTTCTCCCTATTGATAAATCATTTAAGGTAGTTGCTGATAGCATACAAAAGAAATCCACAGAGACTTCCTAATATGACCTGTGTAGACTCCTTTAACTAAATGTTCCCTCCAGCCTTTCTTTATTAAAAAGGATGCTGAGTAGAGGATGGATACATTCTGAAATGACGATGGTGGGAAATCATTTTAAGTGACTGAGGGAAAAAATATACACTAAAAACCACAAATAGTACACTTACTCAGCTTGGACTCCCTGATATACACTAGCATGTACGCGTTCGTACAGTGCCGAACAGAGAGGTCGTCATCGTGCCCTCCATAATTATGCTCGATCGCTTCTTCCTTCGTACACCTTGATACAACGTCGTCATCAAATTTACACCACTGTGAACCAAACGCACATTGATTAAACAAAGCACGCACCAACTGCAGGATGCATAAAGCAACTCCGTGAGTGAGGGGATGGTCAGGGTCTTTGTAGGTGCATGCTCAATGCCTAGTGCAAAGTCAGAGCAGAGAAAACATACTTTTGGAGCTGGAGTAAGGAATTTGGTTTCCTTCACTTATTAGTTCTGTGATGCTGGGCAAATCACTTAAACTATTTGCCTCAGTTTCCCCAATTCATAACTTAGCACAGTGCCTGACACAATAATCCTTTTTAATAACCTTCTCTTTCTCTCTTTGATAAATGTGATATAACATGAAATCACTGGTTCTTTATGAAGTTTTAACATATATCAAAAAAACTCCTATTTCATGATGCGTTTTTTGGGCAACAATTCTGTTCTACTGATTACTATGTCAACATACATGAAAACCGCAATTCCCACCTCCTGAATCGTATTAACTCCAGATGGGGTACTGGGTTCTTCCAAGCCACTTTTCTTCTAGAAGTTTTACCACACAAGTGCCCACAACATAATATAAAGTAAAGAGCAGTGGCCCAGGTGTTTGAAGAGTGAGCTCTATACCATGGGACCTTGGCAAAGCCACTTAAATTCAATTCTCTAAAGTCTCAGCTCCTTCGTCTATGAAGAGGAATCCAATTTCCCCTCCCTAGGCTAAGCAGAGTGAAGACCAAAAGAGAAATTGTACATTACAAGTGTCTTGAAATTAGACATGTTAAATAATGTCGTCACTTTAACAAAATTCCCCACACAGAGGTGCTTCCCCAACGATGTTTAGAATATGCTCTCTCTACAAATAATATTCTAATAAGATAGCTACAGGAAAATCTCACCACATCAAAATATTGCTAAATACTCTGAAAGAGTTAGCTATAAAAATTTAAGACATGGATAAATTTTAAAACAGGTAATCTTTAATTTAACATTAGAATGAAATAATTCCAGGTATACTGAAAATTATTAAGTTTGTTTTTAAAAGGGGTGGCTTACTGAATGCTAGTAACTTTAGCTACTTACTTTGCCATCCCCTCTAGGATTTAGGTAAACCACATAATGTCCACCATGATTATCTCCACTATGTACTAGGACTGCATGAAGAATATAATTTGCAGGATCCTTGGGATCTGTTTTTTGTAAAAACTCATCAAGTGGCAACTGTTCAGGAAACTCAAACCTATTATGAGAGAAAAACAGAAAAAGCTTTAATAGCTGTATGAAGCATTTCAGAAAGTTGTGCTCATACCTAGTAAAAAAACAACTCTTAATTAGCCATGTTAATGGAAGGAAGTCATGACATGGTTAACACAAAGACAGATGACATAAAAATAACTGATACTGGCCACTGGATGGTAACTTTTCTACTTACTGTGCACAGAGGTGTTGCTGATTTTCTGAAACTGAAAAATTTTCCAACAAAATAATGAAACCATAGTATCCAGCTATTCCATCTTGTTCTTCTGCTCCACAGTCCATGATAGGAATGGTTTGCAACACCTCTCAGACTGTGTGGCCACAGAGCAGTCTGAAGCAACGCTAGGCCTTTTCTGAAACCCAACTGGTTTGTATCTTTTCTTGGGGAAAGGATTTGAGATCAATGCAATGAATCAGTGTGTGATACGGCTGGGAAAACCTTTATCCTGAATAGGTACCAGAGGTGATAATGTTATACTGAACAGCCATTCCCCTCTTTTAGAATGCTCCTCCAGGGCTAATTTAGGTAGGGCTTTGGAGTAAGAAACCTCTCCTGAACCCCCTCCTTTCATGCCCCTAGCCAAAAATCACTACTCTGTTTAAAAAATGTATCAGACCAGTTTTTGTCTTTCCTTTGGCCTTCATAGTGGAGGCAGGTGGACACCGCATCCCTGCGAATCTTGGGAAGGATTCAGACTAAACAAAGTGACAAGGAAAGGGAAAGCTATGTTAAGAGATCTTCCTCGAAGATTATTAAATGACCCACTAGCATGGAGCTTTCTACAGAACTCTTTCTCATAATGAACCTAACACCATGGCTCTATGGGATTACAGTTTGAGAAATGGTGTACCATGCCTTAGATAACACTGATAAGAGCCAGAGGTAACGGAAAAAACACTAATGAAAACGCAGCTTTTGAGAACCCTTCTCCAACTCCCTTTATGAGTCTGAGTCATTTCAGGCATTTAAAATTTGATTGACCAAGAACTCATTTATTGACAAATACTAATAAAAACATCAAGTGATGTACCTGTATAACTTTTAATTAAGCCACATCTGTGTCACTGTTTAGATATTAAGCATAAAAGAAAGGAACAACAAAGATACCCAATCCTTTAAATCATCCACAGTCAACCAATCTGGAAGCATAATGAAGCTTTTGAAGTAAAACATTATTACAAGTCTAAATTTTTTTAATCCTCACTCTAAATATTCATACACGACCCTATCTCTCCTCTTTGTTGATACTGAAAGACACACTTAATGGTTACTTAATCATTTAAATAAACAGCAGAAAAGCATGATAACCAGCAGGGAACATGCGTATGTTTATATTTGTAGCTTTTCCCTCAAATCACAACAAAATGCATTATTTTTAATAAGCTTGGGCAGAAGCTGCACAACTTTGAAATATGTTATTTTCAATAGCAATCAATCAATATTTTTAAGGGATATAAACTATAGTCTGCTGCAAGAATTGTGAAACTTACATAAGACTATTTTTGTAATATGGTTGAGAATTTCTAATACACTATTATAGATAGATACAATGGATTGAAGAATGACAAATTTAGAAAAAAGTAAAAAAAAATTTTTTAATAGGATTGGAGGGAGATCAAAATAGCTAAAGATGAAGTGAGGACATTTCCTGGAGTGTGAATATTGGGGAAGTGAAGTTTATCTTGAATTTCAGGTGTTAGTGCAATATTTACATAGAAATATAATGTAAACTAGCTAGAGCTATTGGTTAAGTTACATATACGTATATCAAAGAGTTTCTTAAACCTCTAAAGAATGCTAACAACTATATGTGAAAACTTTCAAATATAATTACCTATCGTTTATCTTGATGTTTTGGTCCGTCTGTGGGTCATACATAAATCTCATGAGTTGTAGATGTAACACTGGGGGCAATGTGAGGAATTTCACACCTTTTTCAGCTTCCTAAACAACGAAAAGGAAATACAAGTTAGCTATTATTGTCTCTCAGTAATCAAAACGTAAGCATTTAAGTCAGACATTTGCTCGTTATTATGACAGCTATCTAGTCTCATTTTTAAAAATACGTGATAACAATCAATTATTTTACAAGACAACCGCAAAACCATCCGATTAGGAATATGTTTAAATTCTGCTCCACATAAAGATCTGGATCTGGGATGGTCTGAGGATGCCCAAAAGTGACAATGTCAATTAAAGGAATTCTACCAACATTATAATTTGACTGGAAATGAATTTAAATATTAAGGTAGATGCCAGAAATACACCACTATCCATGAGCTAAGAGTAATTTGACTGGAAATGAATTTAAATATTAAGGTAGATGCCAGAAATACACCACTATCCATGAGCTAAGAGATACTGTTACAAAATTCCCGAGTACCTGCAAGCCATGTTCTCCAGCGTCATATTTGTTGTCACCATCAAGCTGTTCTACTGCCACATAATCTATGAAGGACTCAAATACTAAGAAAAGATATAAAATACCAGAACGTGGTTATTCCAAGTATTGTACTCAATTTTTAAAGAATTTTAAAGAATTCAAGAATCAACAAAATTCAAGAGTAACAGCAAATATGAAGAGTAAAGTTTTTAATAAAACATGTTAAAGTGACACGTTCTTTACAGGGCACCCTCTCCATTAAATTGAAATTAACCAAGCCATTATCATCATCAACACTGGAGAAGAGATGATAAGACATAAATACACTTAACCAAACGTAAAATATCGCTGGGGCCCTCACCCAACAATGACGTACGTGGAACTTACTGTTTTTTTTCCCCTTTATACTTAGCTGGATGTCATAATAATCTTCCCTCCGATCAGAGCGGTAGTCCACATCTTTGCACTGAATGTAGGACTGCAAAACAAAACAAAACCCCACACATTAGCTTTGTATGTAGCTTCACTGTAAGTCATTGGCAACCATTTAAATACTTCTTTCAAAATAGTGTCAGTCGTATTTTACATACCACCATCTTGCCTCTGAATAATTTCGGTATGGTGCCTTCTACACATGTTCCTTTCATTTTATTCTCCACATTATCAAGCAACTGAAACAGAATTTTTAAACTTTTTAAATTTTAACAATCATATTAGCTCATACTGTCACATTATTCTACCATATCATAATCATATCAAACTGTATATAAGAGTGGAAAGGACCTGAGAAAGCAAGTAATCCAAACTGCCTCATTTTACAGGAGAAAACTTTGGCTCAGGTTAAAAAATGGCATAAAACCAGCAGAATCTGGGACTGAACTCATCAGATCTTCTGAGCCCAAATCAAGGGTTCTTTATTCTTTAGTTTTCTAGGCACTTCTATCCTAAAACAAGCTGATCATAACATACGCAAAGATAATGACATCCTAAGAGCAGAGCAGTCCTCAGAAAAAGAAAGCAGATTTACTTTGAAGTCCAAAGAAGTTTAAAGGTTTTGAAATAAGGAGATACAGAGCCTGATCCTGGCTATTATGGAGCTAATATAGCTAGGCTACAGGAATAATGGTGGCTACACTGTCATTAATAAGAGAACAATGAAAAATCAGCATCAAATATTTAGCTAAGATGTTCATTATTCTAAAATAATAACAATATTTCCGAGGGGCACAGTTACAGACTTTTGTTGAGTGTGCAAAGTTTCTCATTATCAAACTAGAAGTGGACTTCTGTTAAAAATTCTAAATACAGAAATAGGTAATTGAATCCTGTGTAAGACAGTGGATAAGTGACTGGCACAAATTTTCCTTAACATGGTTTTTTCTATTAGGCTCAAGGTCTCCCCTCACATACTTAGTAACTTGGTAGACAAACCACAGAAATGCTTCCAAGGGCAACATCCTGCCCTGATTCTCATTTTGTTGCTCTTTTAATATCCTAACCTCGAATTCTTTTCAAAGAAACCAGACACTTGACCCTATGGCAGCCAAAAGTGTCTTTTCCTCCAACCTTTCAGCTTTCTGAAGTTATTCAAAACTTTCTCTTGAAAGAATCTAAACCTTGCAATGCAGCCTTAGTTTACATATAAACTCTTTCTGCAGCAATCGGAGGTGACTTATCCCTCTTGAGACTTCCCAGTCTTTGGAAGATGCTGATGTAAAGTATGGATTGCTATGTACTGCATGTGGGTTCAGCAGTCCAAACTGAACACTAAAAGCAGCAAAAATCAACTCACTTCTTACCCTACATGTCAACAGGAAGGAGTAAAATTATAAACCAAATTACTTTTTCTGGAACCTATTCCCTTTGGGGGAAGAAATGCATTTAAATAGTGTACTAACTCACACACTTTAAATTCAAAGGGTTTGGGCAGAGGAGAAGGGAACACCTGGAATTCTATCTTCAGATATGTATTGTTTCAGAAAAATGTGATTAAAATTGAACTTAATTTTGCAAGGTACTAACCAGGTAATCATTTTGCCTATCTGTTTATATTATGCCTGTATATGTTATCATAAACTTTGAGTGAATAAAGTAAATTCGCTTTGAAAAAAAAAAAAGAAAAGAAAAATTAGCCCCAAACAGGGGTATAAAAATCTTCCAAAAAGGGGGAGGGGGGTGTCACAGAGAAAAGAGTTTTGTATGTCCTGTAAACTGCTAATCCAACTTTGTAGATTGGTATTTTTGGATTAGCATGCTTTACTTTTAGGGAAAAGCTCCAGGCTAACAGATGTCTCCAGACTTTTAAACTTTATGGTGCTTTTTTCCTTTAATTTCCAAGTAAATTCTTGTGGAAATTTCCCAACCTAGTGTTTTAGAGGGAGGCTCACATATAGATTAAATTATGAAGGGAGAAGCCAAGTATCATGGTACATAAAAAGATTAAATGTTGTAAAGTTATGTTGAATCCAAAGTGATTCCTATCAAGCACATGTAATTCAACCTGCTCACTATACCATATACACATTCTCATTATTAACAGGCTAAATTAGAATTAATTTTACTTTTTTTAAGCATCTAACTATAAAACATATATTCCTTTGTATAAAGGGAGGAGCATAGCCATTAGTCATAGAAGAGACCTTGCAGAACCGCAGAATTTTACAGCTGGGAAGGGATAGTAGATCTCATGTACTAGACTAACATACTCATTTTACAGAGATTAACAAAATTTATATCTAAGTTTAGCCAATTTGGCCCAATATCATTCCTTACTGAACAACAATTACATATACACCTGGGCTTGACTTCTTATTAAGCAATAAAATGTACTTTACTCTTTTTTTAACCTATTTTACATAATCAGGGTAAAAATACTGCAGGAAACTTACCACTCGACATAGTTCTTGGACATCATGTTGCATGAAGCTGTCTAAAGTTTCCCATCTTTTAAAAGATAAAAATAAAATTTCTATTTTATGGAAATGTTGACTTAAGAGCTGGAAAGGCACTAGTCCAACCCCAGTATTTTAACAATGAAGAAATCTGGGCCAATGGAGATAAAATGACTCGCTCAAGGAAGTGCAAGTGAGCGAAGCAGCAGAAGCAGAACTCTTATGCAAAGACTCCAAACCTGTGTCTCGATTTCTACCAGATTAAATCTTAACATAAACTGTAAGGAGAATTCAAGAAAAATTTGGAGAAGATAAAGACTCAATTTACGTGCAACCAACTGCTATTTAAGCTGAAGAGATGACTAAGTACCCTTTTAGCGAAGCTGGAAGGCTTTAATGCAGAACATTTCCAGGGATAAAACTGAAAGATCACTACTCTAAGAAAGTATCATAATTGAGATCCCTGAGGTCTGAAAGCTATTTAGAGCCTACACATCTGTAAAATATTCTCTATGTACAGAGTCTGTCCAAAGTCAAATATTATCACCATGATCTTGGCACGTGAAAAAAATTTCAAGCAAAATGGTAAAATTCATCTATGTAAGTAAGAGTCATGATGAAACCGAAACTGCCTTTGAAATTGTGAATGAAGTCCTTTTACCCACATATTAGATTCTGAGGATCTGTTTATAGGAATATTTTTAGAGGAAATAAAATTTTGGGGGGGGGGGGGAACGAGTGAGAGAAACTGAGACATACGACAATAACAGCAGGGGAGAGAAAAGATGTAGGTAATTCCCCAATATAGAAATATTCTGAACATTTAAATAGAATCTACCCATGAACAACTCACCTGAAACTTGCCTGAAGTTTTTAGAGGTGAATCATGTAAAAATGATAAGCAATATCTGAACCCAGAATCTTCCTGACTCTAAGGCCAACCACCTTCTATCCACTATTCCATAATCTCTACTTCTTAGTGAAGTCTGAGAAATTACAAATAAATGATTTTAAGGCTCAAGATTCTAAGTTCTTCACTGTTAATTCAATGAAGAATGATGTATATAAGAAATAAGACATTTAAAATACAAACATCAAAAAACCAGCAGAGAAATCTGGAAAAATACATGAGAAAAAAAGACTTCAAAAATAATTAAGGCATATACACTACCTTGTTAATACATACACTTAAAAATTTTTAAATGTTTTTTTTCTTTGTGAAATTGAAACTTGATTACTAAATTCAGAAAAAAAACATCGAGTTCCCAGGTGCCAATTTTGTGAGCTATTAATTTGACAAGATTTGGCAATTAAATTATGGTGAAGGAGAGTAAGGAATCAATAGGAATGCTGATATTCTGAACCTGTGAGAAAATGGAAGGATGGTAAATTAAGAGCTATCATAGGCACTTAGGATTTTTTTTGAGAAGCAAATTCTTTAACCTAGATGCACTACAATAAAAGTCTATTTTTATAGACTGCATCAGGATACAGAATGGGTTGATAATTAGCTGATGCATCAACAAAAAGAATCCTAATTCTAAATGACCTTGTAGACTTCTACTATTTATAGTATGTTTGAAAAGTTATCTTTAATAAAATAAAAAGTTTGTTTCTTCTAAATTTTGTATTAACATATTTATGATCTGTGTATGTAGTTGTTTTGAATCCTTCTGAATCTGTAGCAAATTACACAAAATTTCAACAAATTCAAGTAATATTTACTAAGCACTTACTATTTATAAGGCAGTGTGCCAAGTGGTTGGAATCCAGGGAGAGAAATTATACAGCCCTGTTCCCTTGGAGTTTATATTTTTACAAGAAGGATGCGACATTTTCGCAAATAATTTAAAGTACAAAAAAATTAAAACATCAAGAGGGATGTGAAAAGCTTTTCCCTAAGTAGTGGGACCTGACAAGTGCTTTGAATAAAGGAAGGATTCTGTGAATGAAAGTGAAGAAGGTAGGCACTGCAGACACGGTGGACAAGATATTCAAAGGCACAGAACATCTGATTAGCCATTTGTGTTTTAAAAACGGAATATTTCATCAGTTCATACGTTGTGGCACGCTGCAATTACGCTATTCATGATGTTAGATTACTTTCAGCTTTTGATACTAAAATGTGTAGACATTGCTCCTTCAACCCTGGGTCAATAACAACCCTATGGAAGGATCATCCTCTCAAAGATCTGAGTATTTTTGTAGCTCTGACTAGTCCTATTGCTTTCAAAAAGACCATACTAATTCAAAATTTTGCCATCAGTCTGTTTCTCCAGTCCTGTTGGCATTGGATTTTGTATGTTAAGTAGTAGCATCTAGATTTTTTTTTTCCATTTCACTTATTATTGGAATGACATAGTTATTATTCATAAATCCACTTTTACCACTTAATTTAATGGGAATAAAACGTGTACAGATCCCTTATTGAATACAAATGCCAAACTTGTATCAAAATTGTTGATGGTGAAATTTTCATATGTTTTCACGTTTAAATATGATGACTTTCTGTTGTGCATATATAAAGCTAGCATATTTTTTTGGAAATTTTTTTCATTTCGTTTAAGGTTGTCAGGATTTAAAAAATCAGATCAGTGGGGATTCACAGTGAGTTTGCTTTAAACGGTGTCAAATTTCTCTTCTGTTATGATTGTGATAGCTTAGAAGATATGTGAGAGCAGACCTGATGAAATAAGGCTAATTCCTTTAATCTCTTCCAACACACGTTTTGAAAATAAACATGGAATATAATAAACAAAGAAACAGCTGCTTGAACCCTAGGCGCATTACCCTATTTTTATTCATTTTTATGTCTCACTATTCCATTGAGGAGGAAAACCAGTGTGGATCAGGCTTCTAAACTAGAAATTGATCAATGTACCATCATTTACAGGCTTAAAACAATTTTAGAGAAAATTTCCACCTGTGAGTGCAAGAATTAGATTTCTTAATACTTACCCAAATGACTTTGTGAGCTTTTTTGTTCCTACTGGTTTGTCACTATGTTGTAGTTCATAGAAAACTCTTTGTAATGCTAAAGGAACACTTTTGGATGAGTCATCACCTTCTGTTGGCATCATGTATACAGCCTAAAAAGAATCGTTTATTGAAAATTATACATCATTTTTGCGCTTGTTCTTGCCATGATAAATTTTCTGTCTTAAATACAAATATATTTTCTTCATTCACCTGTAATTGAGGCTTCTCAAAAAAGTTATATGGGTTAACCTAAGTTTTAAAAGATAAAACCCTGAGGCTCACCTTGATAAAAGCAAATTTCACATCTTAAGATGATATAATCTAATTCACTTTCAGATCATGACAAAGCAAACTTGGCCGGCTCCTACTATTATAAGGTAATTAGCAGGTAAATGACCATATATCAACATGAGAACATTTAAATCCAGAACATGGAAATCTACGCCAACTATTAATAGCTAAGGCTGCATAGCAAAATGCACTCAGTAATGATAAACACCGCTAAAAAGAGTTTATTTATGTGCTTATTAATACACTTGATATTAAGATAGGAGAATTTTTTCCTCCAACTTTTAAATTAAATGTTTAAACACATTAATATGAAATATGAAAAGTTGATGAACATAGTTTATTTCTAAAACAGAAATCTGAGACCAATTGGCTACATTTTAAGTAGCTGTGTGATTAATAAGAACAATGAATGAATAAAAGCCAATTTTATGTTAATAGTGTAAAAAACTTAGTCGACTAAAAAGGATTTTCCTGAGTATTCTTCTAAGTGAAAAGGAACAAGAAAAAAGAAAATAAAAGAAATAGGATGCACTTTTACCTTGCGCAGTTGATTTGTGAAAAATAAAGTTTGTAACAAACTGTTCATGTAACAAGTTGCTCCCTGGTTCTTTAAACCAACATATCCTGTGTGCTTCTTGGAATCCCACCTAAAAACAGTTTAAAGTTAAGGGTAAATTGTATAAGCTATGTATGTAGTTACCTGTGTCTGGACATATGGATGTATGCGTTTTAACTGTCACAAAACTCACAAAAGCTACCTACTGCATAGGATGATGGTAAGAAAATTGATTTAGCCATGTTAACATGATAGAAGCCCAAGTAATTATCAGCCATGAAATTTATAACAGAGCATTGTAGTAATGAAATCAAGGACAAGGTTTACGGCTTTGGCACTTCATAATTAAGACAAAATCCCATGGTAACAAATCCAACAGCAAAGTGTACCAGAAAACTGGCTTCATCATCATGAATATCTTACTTAAGTCCTGCCTCTAACACATACAATACTGGAAAAACAGTCTAACCAAATCTCCCCTAGATAAAGTTTTACAGTTGCTGATCTGTATTTGTAGGGGGTGGATGTACAACCTACAGATACCACATTCTCTAATACTGAATAAATGAAATTAAAACAGAAGTGAATAAGAGTGTATTGAATACAGAATCAAAGCTGGCAGCTCCCTGTCACAAAGGAACAAAATTCATAACAGAGGACAGGTATGGAAGGTCAATCAAAAGAATGATTGGTTTAAAAATAAAATGCATCACTAAACTTCTTTTTTTCCTTTAAAAGTCAACCAAAGATGACTTTGAAAAAATAAAGAGTAATTTTTACTTGACAGCTAGAATTAAAGATTCTTATTTAATTTCCTTTTTCCATTAAGATGATGCAAATATGATGGGGTATTAAAATGCTAATAATGTAGTACTTTGCATTATTATGAGGCAGAGAAACCAAACAGGGAGTGTTTATTTTAAAGAAAGGATTCTTGAACTTTTGTATCACGAATCCCTTGGGCAGCTTGGTGAAAGAAAGAACTTCCTTCTCAAGATGATAATACAAAATATGTAATATGATAAGGAAAGTTATCAAAACACTTAAAAACAGAAGTTCACAGACTTGAGTTAAAAACTGTTTTACAAAGCTCTCTTGGGATGGTGATGAGCCCCCTGGCCTGTGAATCCAGGGAAACGGTGTCTTTGTACACCCTGCAGGGTCACAGAGTAGGTAGGGATGTGTGTGAGGGCCAAGATTTTCAAAGTAACAGTGATTACTGTTTGCCATGCTACCATTCTGGATTAACCAGACAGTTTTCATCTGTGGGGCAATTAAATCATATGAGGGTTAGAGAAAAGATTTAAACACTGCCTGGTCAGGTTTGTTTTTTATTTAAATTTTTGTTGGTAGTTTTTATGGTATAAAAACCAGTTACCTGCATAAGCCTTCTTTGGTAATCACTTAGCTCGAAATATGAAAATAAGGAGCTCAGAGAAAGGTTCTGCTCATAATACTCATGAACCAATAATAACTTCCCAAATAGCTACCAAAAAGTGGTAGGTAAGGTGCTTACTGACTCATGAGCTCATGAGTATGGGCGACCTACAATGCGTGTGAACAGATCCGCATCTTCACACTCTACAGGAGCGACGTCCTACAAAGAGGAGGCGTAATGCTGTGGAAATTGTGCCAAGCGTGGAGTCCGCTGAGCCCTGAATTTAATCTCGCCTTTAATATTTAATAGCTCTGTGACCACGGGAAAGTATCACGCCCATTTCTAGTTTTACTTTTCTCAACTAAGCCTACTTGACAAGGCAATAAGGATCTTGGTGACCAAATTAAGGTATCTGTAGAATAACTACGCAAACTTTAGAGCCCTATATAAATCTGCCCTGTTATCATGCAAGATCTCCTATATACCTTCCCCGGAGGATTTACTGAACACACTGATGTCCAACGAGGTCAATTAACAATAATATTTTAACAGTCTCGGCATAGTAATTAGTCTATCTGCTTTGCTAGATGGACAACCCAATCAAACATTTCCTGAAAACCTTCTGTGCTACTTCCTTTACGTATGTCACTGTTGGTAATATTCCACAATTTACTTAACATGAATCTTTGTCTTTTGGGCCACAAACTACTTCTGATTCTTTTAAAGAACTAGGTAATTTCCCAAATGTAATCCAGCCTATCTGTCTCCTATTTAATTATGGGCAGTGTCTTCCCAAGATAAATATCAATGGACCGTCCATCCAACTGCATGCTATAGTCAAAGTACAGGTAGAGGCATTCTTCATTCATGTAAATTTTCCTCTGAGTGATTTATTATATTATTGAGGAAATATTTCGGGACTCGACAGCCTCAGTACAATGTCATCCATAAATAAAAAGGATTAAGAGAATCTCATCATCAAAAGGACATCCCTGTTCCATTTTGATACTGGATAGGATACCTATCAGCCAAGCACATATATCTGTTGTTTTAAATTTCATTTGATACTGATAATTACAAGAAGACTTAAAAACTTACTGCTGTCATATCTACTGGGGGAATTTTCTATGATCCTAACATACGTGTGAGATACACGCCACTGGAAGAAAGCCTTTGGGGGTATGTTTGCTGTTATGGGCTTGTATGTATAAAAGAGGATAGATAGATAGAATTATCTATGCTTTACCTTTAAAGACATGGTCTACTACTATGTATCATGCTATATAATATTTACTTATATTTTGGTAGATCTGTGTTTAAGTTAAAAATACTTATGAGTACAAATTGCAATTCATTCATGCTTTCTCATTCTGTCTAACTCTTATTGTATATGGGAGCCTATTTATTTACATAAGAGTCTCAATATGATTTATATTGAGATCAATATGAATCAATCAATACATATGATTCTCAAATCAGTAAATAAATGGCTATCTTCTTTTGAAGCTCAAATGTGGTGTGGAACCCTGAGGTAGAATTCCTGACGGTTATGCATACACAGAAAATACAACATAGGACCAATACCAAAATAAAAAGTCATCAAGTATAGACTCTGTCATACAAGCAATGGGCTAGTTAAATCTGTAGGAGAGCCTTAATACCAAATTAATGTTATAGAGACTAACTTTTCAGTCACTCCAATGTGAAAAGATGTTCTGTTGAGTCACAAAAGGATGGTGATCTGGGTCAAAGGATTTTCTACACACCAATGAAATCAACAACCCCTACAACTAGGGTAGTAAAGGGCATTAGAAACATGGCTTCTGCTCAACGTGCTGATGACGTTGACTAAAGGATATTTTCTTGAAGATAAATTTACTAAAAAGAAAAACTTACGCAACTCCATGGGGAGCATCTGCTTGTACATAGACTTCAAAAGTAACCTTGTCATCTTCTATAAATCCTTTTTCAGGATCAGTAACTTCCTACAAAATATAAAAAAGACTGTTGAATCTGTAAAAGACACAGCCAGCTCCTATTTACGCAATTCTATTGTTAAAATTTATTTACGGCAAGAACAGGAGATATGAAGTATATAAATTCTTTCCAAAAAGACAACAGTAATACTACTGGCATGTAAGATTCTTGTAAGTAAGCACTGTTTAATACCTGTCATGACCAGTAAGTAGCACCCCTATCCATCCCCATCACAGCAATCCTGCTTTGGGTTTTCATTTTTCTGCATAAAAGACCCACTGGACTTTGAAAGAATTAATCCAGGAATGTACACACACTACCAACAGTTTAACTTAGTTCCCTAAAATGTTTAGTTTAGTTTAGAAACAGTGACAACGATATAAAATGTTCAAGTATCTATAGTACTATAAACTGCAAGTGCTAATAATTGATGAATGATTCGTAACTTCAGCTGTTTCTTTTTCCCGTGTGGATATTAGCTACTGTTTTGTCTTTCCCTACAGTGCAACTGGGCACAACTTTATTTAAAAGTTCCCTTGGTAAACTGGCAAAACATGCAATATCAGTAAGCAATTTTTGCCCACATACTTAACACTGATGCTGAAATCCAGAGTACTTTTATGAACAGGAATCATACAGCATTTAGTGAAATAAGCAATATAAAATCCAACTATAATATATGCTAACCACATTGTTAACTTACACTCCATGCCATGAAATTGGAAAATCCCCAATCATTTTCTTTATGAAAGAATAAGTGACTGATGCGGCGGCTGAATGATTTTTCATCATCTTTGTAATTTATTATCTTCAGCACAGCTTGTGCATGACAAGACCATGACCTGTTTTTAAAAAGTATATGAATATATGAAAGGCTCAGTTGATAAACTAATATATTTAAGATACCAACAAAGTGCCTTAAGACCTTACTTAGTATATTTAACAAACAAATTAATCAATTTTAAAAACTGGTTAAAAGGCAGCAAACACTTTAAGTTTTATTCTTTAAATTTTCTTTAGTGAGAAACTGGTTGTACCAAAAAAGTTACAATTTAGGTGTTATGAATCAGAATTTAGAAAATATTAAATATTTTTTCATAAAAGAACAGTATCTGCTATGCCTGTTGCAGCTTTTTTTAAAAACTGGACCTGTGATTTCATTGGTGTAGGAGTTCCTGCTGAGAAAACCCTCAAACCAATGCAGATCAGCAACTATTTTGCAAACTTAGAAAGTTACTTGGGGCACTGAGGTTGAGGAACTTTCCGGAAGTAACAAAACCAGAATACGTCAGAAGGGAAACTTGAATCCAGTGGGGCACTCTTTTACAACATCATTTTGACTCTCTAAAAATGACTCCCTTAGGAAAAAATTTACAAGTTCATTTACAACAGCATAAAATTAGTTGTTGTTCTTTAAACAACACAAAGAAGGAAATAATGTTTTAAATGGCAATGACCAAAATATTCTAATAAAGTTACTGATTTTAGGTGTCTATGTAGCTAAATATCAAAGGGCTGAAGTCAGTTAGCAAACTTTACTCTTGAATTTTTCCTTGTTATTGAGTAATAAAAAAGGAATGAGGAGGAATAGGGGTAAATAGGATCAAAAATTGCAATGAACATGTAGATTACATGCTTTAGGTTTGCAAAGAAAAGAGAAGAGTGGAAACCTTTATGACTACTAAAGCACTGACCAATCCACCACGCTCACTCAGGTGATATGACAGAATTCTAAAATAGAATTTTGTACTGATGTTTAGAAATGTATCATTTAATGGGATCCCTCCTTGTCTTTATGAAAATAGAATTTTGAATTCAACTACAAGAATTGCAAGTAAAGACCAAAAACTCCAACGTTAATTTTTTTAGTAGTCATGAAAAATTTTTTGCTGGCAAATGTGCCATAACTTCTTGTTTTGTTTTTTTTTTAACCAATAGTTTCATGTTGGGCTATAAATTTTTGGCACTGAATTATTTTGAACTTTGGCCTTCTCTTTTGAATACTTTGTTCAAATTGTCCTGAAAATAAACTAGTTTTCTAGCCTGGAAATTATCTAACCTAGAGCTAAAAAGAATCTGAGAATACTTAGTCCAACCTCCTTATTTTATAGATGAGAAGACTAAGCCTGGGAGAGATGAAAGGACTTGCCCCAGTCACACTAGTAGCAAGCAAGCAGCAGAGATGGGAGATAAACCTAAATACTCTGAAATCTAGACTGAATGTTCTTTCCATAACACACTATGCTGCACCTTGACTCATGAGTATGTGAAAGCATGTGTTCCCAGCGTAGGAGTTTTGAAACAGTGCTTTTACTACTCTAATGAATTTTCTCATCTATGAAATGAAAGGGGTTACACTATACAGAGGTGAGAAACCTGCCACGTGCAGCCATCGAGGTCCGTGGGAGTGGCTTTCTGACGCCAAGTTTTACAAAACAAATCCTTTTTATTAAGGGGATTTGTTCTATGAAGTTTTGGGGCCCCATATGAAAAACTAGAGGATCACATGTCACGACACAGGTTTCCCACTCCTGGACTAGAAGATCTCTAAGACTCCTTTTTGCTCAAAGTCCTATGATCTTCTGTAAGGAATAATATAACTTTGAGATATGCTATTTTATAAGTTCACAATATGTGAACCATAGATTTTATTTTCAACACAACAGGGGATAGGGAAGACACGCAAATATCAAAGGCCACACAAAGACCCTGTAGTATGTTCTATAAAAGGCTCAGGTTTGGCAATGAGAAGAAATAAGTTCTAGCCCCAGGTCCATTACTTGACTAGTTGGAAGACCTTAAGGAAAGCTGTTTAATCTCTCTGGATTTTTCTTGCTCATAAACAAGAAATTTCATCAAGATGATTTCCAAAGTACCTTTCAGCTTTTCTTTGGATCTACATTATTTAAAAATGTAGATATTTTTATTTTTTAAAAAATTAGCATAAAAGACAAGTCAGCAATTGTCAAACCACGAAGTCGTTTCTTTCCTCTCAGAAGATAAAGTGAATATAATAATGCTAATGATATCTAGCAACCTAACTACAGACCTATGACAGAATGACCCTTAACTTCCTGGGCTAGCAGGAGCTAGAAATAGGACTATAGCAACTGTCTCTATGAGAGGCATTTTATTGGGTTATGAACTGAGGATACAATATAATTAGGGTTCAACTTCATAAGAATACAAAAATGTAGTAACTGGCAGGAATAAAAAGAAATTACGTTAACATTTTCCAAAGGGAAAAAAAGTCCTTTTTATTAAATGTATCAAATTTGTTTAGTGAAAATTTAACATTGCTATTTGTGGGTTTATATTGTCATATGAAGTATCTTACGTGGAGTCAGATTCAGCATTGCATTGGAGAAAGAATCCTACACTTTTTTGGTGTGGTCTGTCTGGATAAAATCGTGGCATCACCATGATCTTCCATGGAAGATTCCGTACAAAACATGGAGGACTAAGGACTGATTCACTCAGCCTGCTGAAACGTTCAACTGTAAACTGAAAGGTTGCTTCTGAACGCCAGCTGGTATCTGCAAGAAAAATGACCAGGAAATCAGAGCATATATGAATATTAAAAACTGAAAATATTCCTCAACTATACAGATGTAATTCTAGACAATAAAGTGCCAGAAATACAAAACCATCCTAATTGTTGGAAATCCACTGGCCAATCCTTTAGTGATTTAACATGAAGCACCGTGATCGTGAGCATCTATCAAGTCCCAACCACTATAAAATAGATTAGTAAATGTGTACTCTAACAGATTAGAAATTGTGTATTCATGAAACCTGAAAATGGAAACAAGTGAGAGTGGAAATTGAAGGGATGACAGAAAATATCTGTATGTTTTCCAGTGAGTAACTAACTTCAAGAATTAATGGCTCCTCATTGAATTCAATCACCCCAGTGGTTGAGAATTATCTATTCAGTGAAATGGGAAAAAATACTAAATTTCTACTGTTTTTTAATTCACTGGCAATCCAGAGGAGCCAGAGGTGGAACAAGAAAAAAAGACAATCTTGAAAATTATAATTGAAAATATTTCGAAAATGGGACCCTAACGTAAAGGCCCATGGAGCTTGAAGAAAAACTAAGGTGGACCCATCAACCGTTTTCTGGTTTGTAAGGGGATGCAAAAGAGGTAATACAGAATGAGTGCTTGTCTTCCAGCTAGTTAAAAAGATTAATCACCTTTAGGTAAGGAAGTACAAGTTTTTGGGTTTGTTTGTTTTTTTTTAAATAACCAGCTCCATGCTCCTAATGATGGAAGACGTTCAAAGAGCGACATACAGCCAAGCAACTGACATTACTGTACATGAAGGAAAGAAAAAACTGACTTTAGAGTTAAGAGTACTAGGTTGGGTTTTTTTTGCGTGTGTGTACACACATAATTTTGGCATTCAGGATTGCACTTCTTTCACATTTGGTTAAGAAGTTCTAAACTTGAAAATTCCCAACTAGGTTGCTAGATGAAAGTACACATACAACACTGCCAGAATTATTCTGGAAAAAACATAAAGGGTTTTTTTTTTGTCTAATTCTGGATATATAATTCATCTTTCTAAATAAAAAATTTGTTGTATCATAAAATCGAAAAGTGCTCTCCGACTTTCTCTTGTGGCTAGGATAATTCATTTTTAAAAATTTATCTAAAGTCAAGTCTTTTCTTTTCCTTTGCATTAGACTGTTAGAAGATGGTAGAAATGTAGGATTTCTTGGGGAATGTCTTTTAGTGCTCCCTTAATGAAAAGCCTTGGCCTTAAGGGTTGAATTTTTAAAATTCTAGCACCGTTATCTCAAACATATTTAAGTATTTTCTCATTAAGAGTTAAAAGTAAATGTTTCATACATGGGACAAAGAGTCTCTGATTTTGATTTCAAGTTAGCATCGATTATTTGCATCATGAGTTAATTTTTAATATAGGCAATCACCAAAAAAAGTAAAATATATAGTTTTCTTGCATTTTTGCATAGATAAAATATTTTCTCAATTAATTTTTTCCTTAGGGATATTCTACTTTGTGCGCACAGGGGTAGAAAACAGCCTTCTAATACTGTAGCACCTATTGGCAAACCCGTTGTTATTACTCCAGTTGGTGCTGAAATATTTGGATAATAATTTGGACAAATATCTTAATAAAATCACTACTGTACGGTGGGCTGAACAATGGGCCCATGTTTGTTTAGTTTCAAATCAACGTTGATGGTCAAGACAAGAGACACAATAAAAAATGAACTTTGTAAAAATCTCACTCAACCCACTTTAAAATGAGAAGGAATCACTTTTCAGGTACAGCAAGTAAAATCTCTGAAATGCAAACCGAGACCTATGAAACAGTACAGGCAGAGAAGCACCTAGATTGAAATATTTTAGTTCTTCGTGTCTAGTAGCCCAGGGTCAGGCAATGATACAATATAGCAACTTATGAACTGTTAGAAGAAGTGCTTAGGGTGGACCATAGGGAAATCAACTGGGAGCTTAAGTGACTTCCCAGTAATTGGCTATTTTTAAAGCTATAGAAGCTTAAAGTTTGCTAGCACTTGAATTTGACCTTGAGAAAACATGTCCATCAGTTCTCACAAAGGGTAGTGAGCACCCTTTGCCATAAATAAACATAACTACTAAAAGGACACCTAATTTTGTAATAACATTTCTTCCCCCTCAAAAGTTATTCAAGAAAACCTGAGAAGGAAAAATATTTCTTCTCAGAACAAATGATTTCCAAAAAAGCACAACTATTAAGTTGGAACCAATCTTAGCACACCCATTGTTTTTTAGCGATAAACAACCTGCTATAAGGGTGAGAACTATTCACGTTAATACGTTATAGGATGCTTTGTGGAATCAGCCACAAAGCACTGTCACCATACATAATGACAGAATACTACTCATAGCACTTTGCAAAACTGATACAATGGTAAATTAATCATAGATATAAATGCTAATCAGAGCTAAGCAACATTCTCATATCTGCTCTTAAACATTATAACCAGCTCTTATAACTTAAAACTGAAATTCAAGGGTAACCCTTCAGAAAAGAACAGCATTCAAGTTTAAGTTCACAACAGAAATAACAATATACTGTTTCTATTGCTTTGTACATACTAGGTGCTCTATAAATATGGCTGTTTTCTAGGCATGGCTATTATTTTCAACAGGAAATATTAGCAATACCCCCAAATTATCATGATTTATCTTACTGATTAAGTACTGATGGAGTTTGCTTTTTAAATAGTGTATTTTTAAAAATTATAAGCTATGGAAAGGGGCATTTAATACCTATTGCTAAAAAGCATAAAACTATTTAAACAGCAGATTCAAGTCTAGAACTTACTTTCACAACTCAGCCTACAATATAGGACTTTGATGGTACCACACAAATTGTATGATTGTTTAAACCTCTACTAATGAGTCTTTTTACATCCAGATGTTCCTTGGTTGGCTGGTTGTTGTCCTTCAATCTCTAAGAGGACCAATACAACATCATTATGTTAGAGTTGAGTTACAATGTGTCCAACTGGTTGATCACAGCTCAGAATGCTCTACCAGAGATCAGGCACAAATAGTGCCCAACATTTGGGGTGAATTCTCTAAATTTGTGCATCTCATGTTCCTTTTGGGAGAAATTCTCCTAAACATAACTTGCCAGAAGTAAGACTCCAGTGGATAAAATACATTTTTGTCACTCAAAAATATTTATGATTACAGACTTATGACACAATTTAAAAATGAAATGGTGAAGATTAAGATTTGTAGTAGAATCTGCTCCCTCAATTACTCCTTCAGCACAGTCTACATAAATGAAATATGGAAAAGCTAAAAATGTTAGATTACTACCTATATTCATGTATGACTTCAATCGTCTTTACTGAAGGATTAACTCCAGTGGTTTTCAACTTAAATAAAAAGTCATACTGACCATAGGACATAACAAAATAAAGGCAGCATCTCTAAAATGAGATCTTAATAGAACTAAAAATTAATTTTATTGTGTGTATACATATATATATGTAAAGAGCCTTTAACTTTATTTTAACTAAATAAGCATGTTTCAGGCACACACAAAAAATAGGACCTTAAGCAAATTAAACAGAACCCAATAAAGTGGGGAAATTTAAAAAGGTAAACAAATGGGGACATTAGTCTATTTTTTGCCCGTACATAGAGCCCTTAGATCCAAAATGTATCTGGGGTAAAAAAATCTTTTCAATGATATATCTGAAAGAGGATTTATTTGTCTTGAGACCTCAAGGCATCTCATTACATCTCCTAAGGTAGATAGCTGTTTTTTTCTTAATTTAATCAAACCTTAATTTTCCTCCTTGCAACTTCTTGTTCTACCCTCTTAATTCCTTCAAAATGCTCTTCATATGGCATCTGATCTTAACCGTACTAGCTGCCCCATCTGGATACTCTCCCAAACTATCCTAAATTCAGCATGACAATAACTGAACACAATACAATTAAGTTCTGACCAGAGAGGAATACTGGAGAGTGGGTTATTTTCACCTTATTCCTAGAAACTATTCAGTCTATAATTGAATATTGTCAACTCCCTGACCTCCAAGTTTGGAAAAGCCTTTCATCTTTTTCTTCTAATTGTGCCACCTGTCTAATAATTATGGAGCTCAAGTATAGGACTTTACATTAATTGCTAAATTTTATTTGGTGTCCCACATATACACCACTTTTAAAAAATGCATGTTAAACACTATCTCATTTGGTTCCCACAACAGCCTTAGTAAAAGAGTAAAACTGTCTGCTCAAGGGCAGTCCCTTGATCAATTTTAAATCAAAAAACCCCAGAGTATCTATAATCTAACACACATCCTACATCCATGTATTTTTCCTATACCTGACACTGAGCTCCATAGTCTTAGCAGTTGTGTGTAGTGTTTATACAGTATTCTAATAAGGGAAAGGGGAAGAAGAGTGTCCCATCACTATATCAAGCATAAAGGGGGGCGTCCCAGGATCTTTTCCCATGCTCATTTCCCCTCCCAGCTATTATCCACAGCCTCAGGGATGAAGAAGGGAAAAAAGATTAAGTGGAAGAACAGGAAGTCCGCCTCACTTTGTAGCACCTGGGTCCTAAGGTTGTTTATAAACACCCTGAGAGTGAGTCTTCTTTTCCAACTGCTTTTGCATAGACAGAAGCCTTTGTGGCTCCAAGAATAACACTTACCAAACAAATTCAGGTTTCAAGAAAAAAAAAGCATCTATTTGGGCCAAAATATTAACTCCTTAGTTTATAAAAGGCTAAACATTTTACCTAAATTTCAGAGGCTCAATGATGCTTTTGCCTAAAAGTACACATTTATACCTATATTTACTTGTAGCATGTAAGTAGCCCGCCTTTCCTTTTCCTTTCTAACTGTCCAATGAAAGGACTGTTTTCCTGTGTCAAATAATGCGATCTTTTTTATCAGATTACTGCCATAGGCAATCAAATAAGCCTTTTTAACACATTATGATCTACAGCACATATACTCAATATAAACCCAAAATAACTGGGAAGGAAATTCCAGATTTCTACCACTTTTGCAAATCATCTTCACCTACGGGAACCAGATGGATAATTATTATGTTATTGAGAATGAATTTTTAAAAATTGAAAAGCATGTAATTTTATTTGCACACTCATTTGAAGTTTACAATAATTCATCAAGAATGCAACCTATCTCACACTTGGACTATTCCAACAATCGTCTGGTTGCCAAGTCTCTTTCCCACTCCAAATCTAGCCTCCATTCAGCTATCAAAGTGATCTTCCTGAAGGACAGGTCATCCCGTCATCCTCCTATTAAACTCAGAATGGTACCGTATTACCTACAGGATAGAACAGTATGCTGCTTGCCCCATTTCTGGAAATTACCTCCCTGGGCCTCCTGGAATCTTTCACTCACGTCTCAGATTAAAAAAACACCCTACCTTCTGCTAAGAGCTTTTCCTGATTCCTATTAATGCTATGTTCCTTTCCCCAATTTATCTGGTACATATCTTACTTGTACACAGTGGTTAGCATGTTGCCTCCCTAATTATTAGACTGTGAGCTCCTTGTGGGTAGGATATGTTTTTTGCCTCTTTGCATCCCCAGAGCTTCTCAAAGTAACCACCACATTGTAGGCATTTAAGAAATGCTTACTGACTTGACTATGTCTCAATCCCTCCCTACTACTTGAGCATTTATAGCTCTTTAAGGTTTACAGAATCCTTTTATACTCACAGTCAACCTTGGAAGTATATGCTATTATTACTGCCCTCCTATCGATAAGGAGGCTGAGGTAGAAAAGTTACCTACTGTACCGTCTCTTTCTTGTTGCTTCCAAAACAAATGCTCACTTTTTTCCCCACTAATTTTATGAAAATCTGATTAGTCTTTCTATTCCAACTCTTTTAAACAGAATCAACAAGAAAATTATTTTGGTCTGACACCAAACACTACAATGTGCGCACACTAACAGAATTCTTGGTACGCTATAGATATAACTTAATTACAACCTCTTCTAAACAAAAAAGGATTTAAAAAGATGTGAGGATAACTGCAAAATATGAAGATAAAAATAAATGAATAAAGTATTTCTCTTTTCTTTGCACTGGGTGGTGCAGAGCCATTCTTTTTCCTCCTTACCTAAATCTTTACTTCCTCTCATTGCTACATTTGAAGCTCATTTTTTAGTGTCATTTTCTTCCTAACATAAAGCAAGTTTGAACTACTTACAATAACCTGTTCAAAAAGACCACTGCTAAGTCCTGGTAAACGGTCCACAGAGACAATCCTTTTTCAATCTGAAACAAATTCTGTACAATTCTCTTTCTCTGATATGTAATCCCACATAAATTTGTACCCCAACCCCCTTCTAGAGATAATCTCTATTAAAAATCTTCTTAAATTTATGTTTTATACACTAAAGATAAAAGAAATGGGCTCAGCTATAAGTAACTTTTTCAAAATTTCAAAGAATCCCTTAATGTTACAACTGGAAGAGATCACCCCAAACTCCACAGCTGTCATGCTATCAAGTTATTATCTTACAATTCCTCTCACTCAACCTCATCTCAAAGATTCCTAACACCTAAAATCACCCATCTTAAACAGCACACAAAAAGATCTTTGATTCAAAACACTTCAATGTCAACTGAGGACAGGAGTGTCAGCTCTGTTTTATCTCTGGCTCCTAAAGAACAGCAGTGTAATTTCTAACAATTCATTCACCTTTATCAAAATTCCGTTACACACTAGAAATGCTCTTTGGATTGTCTAAGTTATAAATAAAGGTATTCTACTGGTGTTGTTTCCTCCCTAACTCTAGCTCCATAAAACTATTAACGCACAATCACCCTATAAAATATAACAGACTAGAGTCAGACTAGAGTGGAGTGCTCTCTTTGCTCCTGGCACCTATACCTTCTTAATGAACACTGGTTAATTAGACCAGCTTCCTGGACGCCTTTTGTTAAAAAGTCTCTTTTGGCATTTCTGGTGATTGAAAGAAAAACACCAAAAATCCAACAAAAAAAACCATACCCACACAATTGTCCTTTTCTATACAGGGTTTTAAGTGCACTCCACAGGTAATAAAGCAGCGGGATTTAGACCACGCCTTTTTACCTTCCTCAGATATTGCCTCAGCCAGCTGACAGGGGATAAACCGCACTGTGAGAGAACTCTCAACTACTGCTGCAGTTTCTCATGAAGGCTGAACTTTTGGCAGGAGGTCTGAACAGCAGTCCTTCTGGTGATGCAGCCCGTGACTGATGGTTTCTTTCAACTGCCCCGTTATTCCCCTGGGAAGGACACAACCCTCATGAGGATTGATGGACTTGTTTTTGACAGAACATGGTTTCATATTACACTGCAAGATTCCAGGGACTGCACAAAATTATTACTGGCTGGTATCTTTTTGGCTTGGTGGGTTTTTCTTTTTTTGTCTTTTCCTTTTTTATTTTAAATTAACTGGTCACAGTTAGCCAAACTCACAAAAGTTTTGTTTTGTTTTGTTTTTTATGAAAGGAGAAAAAGTGAAAGAGGAAAGTGGTATTCAAATGATATGAATTCATTACATTTGTTTTGACATTAAATTCTGCCACTGATATTACTGAACTAATTTGTTTCAAAACTTTATTGCTGTATAACTATGTATGATCTAGTGGGGGAAACCTGGCCTATCTGGACATAGTGTGAAAAATTGGAGACCATCTAAAATTTTCTACCTATAAGCTTCTATATTAACAGGGAAAGTAGTGACTAAGCACCTCTATGCTAATGTGCTACAAACATAATGGAAAAACCAAGCAAGCTTAAGAGATCTGGAAACTGGAGAGTAAATAGTCTGTGAGCCCGCGTTCAGGATGTTGTGAGTGGACGGAAAGCTGCAGGCATGAATATAAACTAAACTGCTGTAAATCTTTAGTTTTAAATATTCCCAAGCTACTAAAAGAACAAAGTCAATTCAAACACACTCAACATGGAGTCTATAGACTACTTTGCAATTCACACCACAACATGCCACTGCTTTTCAGGCTAGAATGTGTATAGATTCCTAGAAGGAACTCTAAAGAAGAGCAAATGATAACTCCCTTTCACCAATCTACTCACCATCCTCCATATCCTCCTCCGTGTTGTTATGTCCATCGGCCATCGCTACATTTCCATTGATGACAGGGTTTTGTGTAATTCTTGGTGGATCATCTGTATCTCCAGCTTTTAAGAGGGGGGAAAGGAAACTCAATATTTTAACTACTTAAGTCTTCATTCACTTTATAAGCAATTCAATAATGAAGTCACATTTAAGTACTTTTATTGGAGACCATAAATTTTCATAATAAAAATGTCATTACAAATGGTTTTAATAAATACATTTTAAAATTATTTCTTATTGATCATATGAATGTTAGCTTTACTTTAGAAAACATGAGAGTACCTTTTATATTTACCCCAAATATATACTGATTATCAACATTATTCAACAGAAAGTTGTGTCTGTGGGTAACAAAAACACTCAGTACACTAAAATAAGAATGCATTCCTAAAAATAGGAGCTTTAACCTAGAGTCTGTGAAACATCAAAAAAAAATGCTAACAGTATTTCAACATAATTTAATCCTTCTGTTTTCAGCATTTTAAAATATCATACTAAGAGTGGTACAATAAGCTTCACTAGATTGCAAAAGGGGTCTGTGATACATAAAAACTAAAGGACCAGTTTGAAAGGAAAATATATATCCATGTTCAGGGTTTGGGTAAACTAAATTATTTTGGGGGATAAATGGGAATACATTCTACATTGGGGTAACAGTTTCAAAATTTATATATATATATACTAATAAAAAAGTAACATTAGAACTACTGTTGAATTAACAACGGCCATTTTTGAATGCTTTATTCAACTTTGTTATATATTTACAAATGTAAAAAGCACAATGTTTGCAAGTAATCTAAAGTAAATTAAGTAAACTAATGTCTAAAGTAAATTGGCTTTTTTTCTGTAGAGATAAGAACTGTGGCTGAGATTCCCAGTGGAAAAAACATCCCCTTATAAATGCAAGTTGGCACTTTCTCTATTCTGACTTTAGTCTAGAGTAGTTAAGGGGCTTGCTCAGGATCAGGCATAATGTAACAAAGTCAATGAGAGGACTGCTTTTCTTGGCCCCAAAGTAAGCTTCCTATAGTGCAATTGTTTCCAGAGACACAATTATTATACAAACTTAGATTCAGAATAACTATAAAACATCAATGAAAAAAATGGAGCAAAGAACTAGTTAACTTATTAAACTGAACATGCCTAGAAATACTCCAAGTAGCAGTAATACTATAACATAATGATGTAATATACGATATCTATAATTTTACATTTATCTCATTTGATCCTGACAATACAATGAGGCAGTTAATATGTTTTTCAGTCACATTCTGCTCTCTATAACCTCATTTGGGATTTTCTTGGCAGAGACACCAGAGTGGTTTATCATTTCCTTTTCCAGCTCATTTTACAGATGAAGAAGTGAAGCAAACAGGATTAAGTGACTTGCCCAGGGTCACACCGTTAGTAAGTGAAGGGGGCCAGATTTCAAAGCAGGAAGATCATTTTGCACTCTTCTCTGCTCCCCTTACAATGAGGCAGAGTAGGAAGATAGTATTCCTTTCTGCCTATGGAAACATTCTCAAATAGGTAAATCAATGTATCATTAGTCAGAAAACTAGGACTTGAAGATGGTTCTATCTGAACCATCTATGCTCAACTTCTTCCAAAAAGTTGCCATAGTGTTTTATAGGGTTTTTTAAAAAAAAACAAAATAAAACACTAAGGGAATAAATACTTGTATTCTCATTTGCCAGGTGCCTTATGCCCAAAGAGGTTAAGTACCATAGCATCATTGTCCAATTTTACTGGACATCTAGTTCACCATTGTATCTATATATCATACAAAGTAAAGGGATGTGTGCTTTTCTTTGTATACTTTTTGTTTGCATTGGAGTTGGGGTGAAAGGAAGTAGAGATTTAGATGTCACTTTGATGTCCAAAGAACATTTTCAGATTATATGAAGTGTCACTAAAATGTGGATTAGTTAACAAATGCTTAGGTAAACAAAATAATGCAAATGAAACTTGCCATTTTCATTTGTGAATTTAAAAATGAGATGATTACTGAAGACTGAAACTTCTATGGCAACATGAACCTTCTCAGGCTACACTTCATTTGAATTCAAATCAATCCTTACCTATCACTAATGGTCTACAAATGTCAAATACTTTCTCCAACAAAAATTCCAGTTGTAAATTCAATGTCCCATTATTACTTATAAATTGTAAACAAGGCTTTTTCAGTTAGATACATCCATCATTATCTGTCTCTGTCATATACTTTGAAGACTATTCAAAGGGAAATGATATTCAGCACCATGGACAGCATCACTAGAAATACAGGCTTACCAGCTCCTTAGGTGACTTTCTAGAACCAAGAGAAAAAAAGTTCTGCTTTCATAATATTAATACTACACAAAGTTTTCCCAATTTCATGTTTTAAACTGTCTTACATTCCATTTCCCAAGCTACATTAATTACACCTTTAATATAAATGGAGATATATTTCAATTAATGTTCTATATGTTGAAGAGGAGGATGCTTAAAAGTATTTGAAATGATTCTTTTTCATTTCTAATTTAATAGTTTCCTACAACAATTATTTTAAACTGAGTAACAATGCATCCATAATAAATGATGAGATTACATTCATATAAAATACCTTATATTTAATAAGAGTACTACTAAAATAACTTCCTCGAAATACAAAATTTTCTTCTAAGGTGCTCTAAGCAGAAGGGATCTACACAAGGTATCAGTATTTCTGAAAACTTCATTATTTCCACTTTTTAAAGAGCACTGTATTTGGAATCAGGACTGGCACTGAAAATCCAACTGTCTCTGGCTACTTGTGTCATCCAATTACCAGGGTCACTTATCTAGTTTCTGCCTCTCCTTACTGACAAAATGAAGGGGTTTAATTCAGATAGCTCTCAGGTACCTTCCAGCTCTAAATCTATGATCCCATGACTAAGACAAAAGAAATGAGACAGTAAGAATTTCTTTAAAAATGAGACAGTAAGAATTTCTTTAAAAATGTGTTTGATGGAATAGTTTTAAGTTTTTAAATTATGTTGATTCTCCTTTGCTTTATCTTTCCCTTACTTAAGTACTGAGTTCTTGAGAACTTGTGCAGTAATTGTGCTTAATTGTCCTTTCAAAATTTTCAATATGACTTCTATTTTTTTTAAAATCTTAAGAGAGCTTTGTAAAGATCTCTATTTGGTCATATGGGCATTTTCTAAGGGCATTTCTCTGTTTCTTTTGCGTTCTCAATTTTGTTAACAGAACCTACTATGGATAGTTATAGTTTCTTTTTATTTCTTCTACTTTAGCTTTGATTTTACCTTGTTCATTTGCTATTTTGTTGAGAGGATTTTCTGCCTTCTTTTAATCAGTTTATCAATTCTCTTAGTCTTTGAAGAATTAACTTTTGGTTTGATCATTTCTACAGTTTTTTTTTGGTTTCTAATTTATTCTAATTTTCAATACCTGTTTTGTATGTTCCTTGGGTTTGCTTTTAATTTTCGAAAATTAATGATTAATTCATTAGTTCTCTCCTTCTCTAATAGTAAATGTTAATTTTTCTACCTGAGGACCGATTTAGCTGCATCCCAGAAATTCTGGTGGTTGGTTTCATCATTATCATTCTTTCACAGAATTGTTTCTATGATTTGTTCTTTAACTTCACTGGTTCAGTCTCAATTTGGGCCTGCGTCTTGCAAAGCTGATAGGAAATCTCATAGAATTATCCAAAGTTAGAGAAAACTTTCAGGAAAAACCTAGATCCAACACATCATTATACCAGAAAAACTGAGGTTCACAGAAGTTGAATGACTTATTTTTAGTGAGTCAATGCCAAAGCTGGCATAAGAAGTCAGATGTCATTTTCAGTTTCAGGGTGCCTCTACATGGTTTAGAACTATAGTTCCAATTTAAGAGATCAGTGAATCTCTTCGCATTTAACACACAGATATTTTACAATAAAAATGACCTTTCTGGTTCCTCATTGCTGTGTAGTACTAATGTTGGGTTCACAAAGACTATGAGAGTGGGCATAAACTTTCTTAAGCTGCAAGGCTTATAGCAAAGGCCCAATAACAAGACTAGATTGGGAGAGGCTCACCAACCAAACTCTAGCTACCAACATGGGTAGCTGATAAAACCACAAATCCCTGAAAGACTCAAGTGTATTTGAGAATTTGAGGAAAAGCAACGGGACAGCTTTTATAGAGCAGTGAACTTGCAAATCAGGAAAACCGAGGGTCAAATGTTGCCTCTAACTATTATTAGCCTGTGATCATTAGAAAGTCATCAGACATAGCTTTAGGCAAGTTATGGACAGGCAGGAACCCAGACCGAAATCTGTGTCCATGAGAGTTCTTATACTAGGCATGCTGACTACATCAATTCTGGCCTAGAAGTGTTATAAGGTTTGTGTGGGTAGAAGTCAGCTTCTGATTAATTGGAAAGGAATAATGGCACTTAGCTATTAATATAGCTTTAAGTATTTAGTGCTGGGAGATATTTGCACAGGTAAAACCAAGAATGGAAGTTTCAGTCTGTCGGAATCTCTGAAGGAATGCCAAGAGGGCCAGAGGGACAGGACCTTCAGACACTGTCTCCCTATATTCACTGCCTCTACTCCTCATGCCAAGGTCACTTAAGCCGTTAGGATACAACTTGTCTCTACCACTTACAAACTGCTCTTTCCAAAGTTAATAACCACCTTAAGAAAGAAATTCAATGGGTTCAGCTTCTCCTCCCGCTCTGGGTAGCACCTGACATTCTGGACCACTTCCTGGTTTTGGGAATCCTCTCCCCAATGTCCTGTGACACCATTGGAGCACACCTCTTTTTTGCTACCTAGTTATCTTCTTCCTATCTAATCACAGAACAGTTAGCATTTACAAACCACTACACAAATATCTCATATTATTTAATTTTATCCCAACAGTCCTAGTAGGTTAGCTTTGACCTTATCATCCCACGTCAGTACTTCACCTCTAAAACTTTCAAACCGATGCTCCTTTCTCATAGTATAGCTTGATTCAGTAAGTTTCACATGATGTAGAAGGGCTCTTCCCTACCTTTTCTTTCTCCTTAGCACATCACACTGTTCAACTCACAGAACCACATAAATACAAAGTCATAGGGACTAACCTTTACCAAAATAATTGGCCTCCAATTCTTTTTGACAATAATCTTTGTAGATTATACTCTTAAGATAGTTTTATTTGCAAACAAGTATCTGTAATGTTTTGAAAGAAGAAAATGTAAATGTATTGAAAAGTACTACCACTTGCAGACTACACCCAGGGCTTTATACACAATAGATTTGAGAAAAAGCATATCTTAAATTTAATTAGAAGTTTTAAATCTGTAATTTTATTGGTATAGGCTTCTCTTCTGTGTGTTATGTGTGCGTGCGTGTGTGTGTGTGTGTGTGTGCCAGGTCATACTATATCTTCAGAAGACCATGGAAAGAGCACTGACTGGATTCAATGGATGTTTAAATTCAACCTCTGACACAACTACCTACGTGACCTTGGGTATTTCATTTAACCTCCCTTAACTTCAGTTCTCATCTGTAAAAAGTGAAAGAACTGGAATAGATGTGCTGGGGCCTCTTCTTGTGCTAGGTCTGATTCTTATCATCCACTGAATCTTTAATTTCATTAACCTCTCCTTCCAGGTCAGTCTCTATTTCCTAGATGTGGAAACGTCCACCATCATCTTAAATCTAGCGCATATAAAACTGAACCCATAAGCCTCTCTCTCACATCTGGATGACAGTTTTCTGTCATCAAGTTTGGCTCTTTTATTCATTGTCTCCCTTCATCTACAATCTGTAGCCTCACATGTAACCATTAAAAAATAATGGAATTTAAAGTTAGCTAGAACCTTGGCTACCATAAAATCTTACACTCTAATTTTAACCGTGATAAATGCCCAGAGTGGTTTATCATATAGAAAGTTGGTGCCAGAACACTAAAACCTATGCCTAACTCCAGGTCCAGTGTTTTTACTTACAATACATTCCTATAATAACCACAGTCTTGGCTCTTATCATGAGATATCTGGATTACTATTATTTTAGTCTCCAGCACTGCCGATCTGCCTGAATATTCCTGTTCCAAACCACCCTATTGTCTGATGCCTGAAAACAAGGGATCAGACAGAAATGCTATCATTAGGAAGATTTTAACCCTGGTCAAACAATTGGATGGTTCCTCTCAAAACTTCTTAATCAAAAAATCTTCCTAGTATTTAAAGACTCCAACTGACCTTTCCAAATATTCTTAAAGAGGAAGTACAGTGAGGTAGACAGAGTCTTGGCCTTGAACTCAGGAAGATCTGGGTTCAAGTACTGCCTGTCACATAATGGCTGGTGCATTCTCAGTGCCCCCAACTAACTCTCCATTATATATAAATTACAGGCTCATATTTCCTGTTTATCACACAGTGCTCATTCATTCCTTGCAGTACAAAGCTAACTAATCCTCTCTTGAGAATTCTCTTCCTCAAGCCTATCTTTCTATGTACTAGTTTAATTCAGATTCTAAATTATGTTAAAAGATCTCTTTCAGAACTATCCAAGTCCCATATTCTACAACTAAAATATTCTCTGAACAATCCCATTCCATGATTCTCTCCTATATATTTGTCTTGCATTTACTATTTGTTTCACATTTGGTACTTAAAGTATGTAAATGGAATCAACCCAACCAAATTTTATAATTCCTCTAGGCAGAGAGACTAGGTGTCTTCTCTATCCTACCATAGAGCATGGAACAGTTTTGGCACATTTTAGACACTTAATATGCAGGTGGAGGGAAAAAGCCAGATCATTTAGAGAGTTTGTGATTAAGCAAGGCAAAACAAAAATAATCCGAGTATTATACTACTTTGAATTTAAGATTGGTTCTTTGATCTTACTACTTGATGCATGTGACAGGAAATGAGATCTAAATGTGCATCCAAACCCTCAAAAGAAGTAAAAACCTTACATTTATAAAATTAATAATTCTAAGAAACTGAGGTCTCTCTGGTTCTACTTAGGATTGCCTCTATTAAAATATCGGGTGTACAGAAAAATGGGCTTAACAGAAAGCATATCACTTATATTACAGTGTTGTTCTAATATGCCAACTCTAAAATACAGCTTAACAATGAAAACTAAAATCCTGAAAATACCAAAAATACTCAAACCTGAAACAGACAACATAGGAACAAAATATAAAAACTTATGGTAACAAGATGAATAATTATGGTATATCCTTACTATTTTATCGGAGGATCATCACTGTCATAGCTCTAAAAGCCTCAATTTATAATATCAGTGAATTAATGAGGAAAACATGGACTGTGTTCCCAGGAAACTACAAAAGAGTTGGAAGAGGACAATATTAGTTTCCTGGCTGCAAACAAGGTATAGAATTTATATAGATATCAATAAAAAATTTAAAATAACATTAAATGCTGAGAAGGTCCAGTTCATCAGAAAATATACAAATGATTCGAAGTAAGTAACAGAATGAAACCAGTTACATAGTGTCTACCATAAATAATACAGCTTTATGTGTAAGAGTGGGTTATGAAGATTTAAAATGGAATGATTATCAAAAAAAATTAGTATTTGATACTAGGTACAATGAAACTAATAAATTCATTATCCAGAGAAAGCAATTAATATATACTGCAGCAATATGCGTGTAAGTTGCTTGAGTGCACTGAGAGGTTCAGTACTTTGCGCAGTGGGGGAGCAAGGGGATGGGGAAGCTTCTGGCAGCCCCCATGGGTACAGCACCAGGCCCTGGAGTCAGTTCGGATTCAGCTCTGGGCAGGCTGTTTAACTTCTGTTTGTATAAAATGGAAAAGATCATCGTTGAGCTCAAGGCTGTAATGATCAGATAATATCCATCCAAAGTGCTCCCGGTGCCCAGCACACAGCTACGTGCTGTAGAAGGGAGTATTCCCTTCGTCCGCTTCCCCTAATGTGTAATTATATTACACCATAACTATATGCCAGCAATTTGTCCTTAACCTTCATATCTTAATTGGTAAGGATTTAACATTTGTATCTACAAGTATAAATTACAACTTTTCCAGGGGGAAAATAATCTTGCTACAAGGTATGGATAGTATCACTACAATATGAAAATACTTAATACCAAAGAGAATTTATTGACAGTATAACAACTTTAAAGAAAAACATGAATATGTAAATGGTATAAGAAAGTTTACTGAACAATAACAATTAGGATATTTCCATTATTCTGGTATAGTTATTACAAAAAAATTTAATGTTGGCAATTGCATTTGTGTCTTATTTAATAGACGTTAGTTACATACACTCACCAGACACTCAAATTTATGCTATAGACATATAATACAACAGGCCATTAATGATACTGCTTCAGAGTCATATGAATGTGATGATAATGATATATTAAAATAATGCTACTAGCTTTACTACCCTCTTTTATTCAGTTGCTCTTGAGATAAAGGTGGCTGGTTCTAATGGGATTAATCTGTGGGTATACTAACCCAACCAGGTATCCTACCAGAAGTTAACATTAAATTGCTGGGTTCTATAACAAGTATTGGGCAGGTAACTGGTTAAGAAAACACTATCCACAAATGAGCTATGATGGTTTAGCCAGAAAAACTAATGATTAAAATAATTCACAGCAATTTGATAAACCAGAGAGCCCACTCATAGAAAATTTTATGCATATAACAAAAACCAAAATGTGATTAGCTTCTGAAATTTAGAAATGTTTCATACACACAATGTTCTTTCAAAAAGAATTACACATTTGACATTTAACATAAACACATCTATGCTAATTAATAATTTAACTGGTTTCCACTTGTCAATCTTAAGCTTTATTTAGTTCAAATTTTTTGACCAAACTTTTTTGAACAAATTATGGCTGATTAGCTCAAACTTAGCCAAAAACAAGTCTCCTGATTTTGTTAAGTCACCTTTTAGATATCACAAGCAAAACAATCATACCTTTAGAGTTGATAAACCGAAAGTTCATATGTAAAACCTATCATAAAATATATATAAAATCCTAGCCATAATACTAAGTCATAGACAGATGCTATTTCAGTAGAAAATGGAACAAACCAATTAAGAGTTCCAAAACCAATCCACAAGATTCAAATACAAGTAGAAAATGCTTTCAATTACTGAGAGAGAATTCTTTGGGAAAATAAATCATTTGCAATTTGAGTATACAGAGACACAGACATAAGAAAAGCACAAAGTACCTTTTCAAAGAAGAGCTTTTGCTCTGGAGTGGATATACTACACACACAAAAAGCCTGTACTTGGCCAGTTTTAAGATCTGTATTTCCTCCACTATTATTGAAGATGCTCAGGCTTTCTCTTCCCACTAGCTTCCATTTGTGATGTCATAAGTACAGAACTACTAACTCATGCAAGAAGATCTGTCTATTGCTATGGAAATGATAGTATTATCACTAATTCAGCATTTGAAATGTACTAGCCAATGAAGCAGGCAAAGAAAAAAATTACAATTGGTCATTTCATATAATTTCATAACTTTTAAGTTTGCAGACTAAAGCTTTGGGAATATATTTACACCACAAAACAAAAACACCCTGAACTTAAAAACTAGAGGAATATTGTCAATTATGTAGTGCGTTATGATTCAGAGTCTCCACTCAAAATTGTCTCAAACTTCTAAGCATTAATTTTGACTTTAATGATAAAAAATATATTTCAAACACCTTATTTCAACTCTAACTAGTTGTTAGCTTTTAAAACTTCCCCTGAAGAAAATCTGATGCTGTTATCACTAGTTCTTAATTTTCTTAATGAACTCAGCTCACAAAACTGCTCAGCTTTCACTTGCATTTCAAATGATGCTTTGTCCCAATTTGTCAATCTCTCAGCTACTAAAAAAAAAAAAAAAAACTCTCCCCTTTGTAGCTTCCAGATCTTAGGGTTCATGCCTCCACTCTGACCCGGTAATGTTTTATAACTTCCTTACATCTGACCTCCCCAAAAGTTAAAGAAATAGATCAACCTGATCTATTTTATGCAAGGCAGCTAGATGCCTTGCATTAACTACCACACGACTAATTTCTATGAAAGGTCTGAAGCATGCTAGATCAATTTCATTAGATTAGTAAACCCCCCTCAAAAAGCTACTCTTTCCCTTTTGTTTCCTATTTAAAAGTTGGTTTTTAAAAAACATTTTTAAAAGTCAAAGAATTGTAGTTTATTTAAAGCGTACATGCAAAGTACTAACTGGAAATGCAATAGTAAATGTAGGAAGATCAGCATGAAGAAGGATGTCAAACCCATAACCCTAAGAGTAGTATCCCTTTATTTCATTATGAATTTTATAAGCTGGTACCCAAAAGACAGAGAGAATAAGGAGGATCAGAACAGGTTTATGATGGGTGTGGGGGCTACTAGATGTAAATGCAGGCAACATATGAGATCTACTGACTTCAAAGCCTTGAGTTTTTCTATTGCTTTTGTTGAATAAGACACAAAAGGGCATAAGTTAATAACCTCACTGGCAAACAAGCAGTATAAAGCACCAGCTTCCAAACTGTAAACGGCACTCGGCACTCTAATGGTGTATGTGTGTGTTTCCCTCTCCCCAGCAAACACCTGACACAACCAACGCATATAAAATAATTTATAATTATAGAAAGACTACTGGTTCAAGAATAATTAATTAAAATGATTTTTTGACAGCTAAAACCAAAACCACCAATTCAGGAAAACTGAATAAAGGGCAACTTATTCTTTAAAGAAATCAAGAGAGGAGGATTCTGGGAAAATGAAAGAGTGGGTCAGAAAATTCCAAGCTCAAGATTTTCCTCTACAAAACAGATGAAATAGTGTCTCAGGGAGAACATAGCGTGCTAAAAATAAGAGGAGAGAGTAGAGGTAAAACAAGGGATCCTCTTGGGGACAACTGGAGAAGATCTGAAGAAAAATTCCAGGATGAGTTTTGATCCCTGTGAAAAGTAAACACCTCTAGGTTAGGTCCTAGATCCAGTTAAACAACAAGTTACAAACTTTGGGTTAACTAAGTTGAGAGGGTGCCTTGGCCCCAGTCAGGAACTTTTACCCCAAAGCCAGTGTGGGGAGCTGGGGAAGATTGAGGGAAACTCTGCTGACAAGGCACACCAGACCCAGCTATGCCTGGAGATGTGAAGTAAAGGGGGAGGGAGTCCCTCCACAGCCCCATCAAGGAACCAGTGCCCACAGCAGGTGAATGCAGGAGCTGTGGCATGGACACTGCTAGCTGTGGGCACTTAGAGCAGGCTGGAGGTTTTGATTTAGGTTCCAGGCCAAAAGGGAGAACTGAAGGAGAATATGAGACCAGAGGCAACACAACTCCAGAACTGGAAATGCTTACAAAAACTAAACTATTACAAATAAAAAAAAAACAGAAGCAAAGGAAGAGTTACTATGGGAATAGAAAAGGTAAGGGCTCATCTTCAGAGGAGGATACAGATAAAAAGAAATTCTTTTCCACCCCAAAGAGTAATGTCAAATGGTCACCTGCCCAAAAAGAATGAATAGAACTTCAAGAAAAATGAGAGACCGACGACAAACTGAAAAAAGCAATCCAAGGAAAACAAGATTATGAAAAGAGTCAACCAATTAGAAAAGAATCTTAGAGAAGAAAATGAAAATCAGAACTGGGCAAGGGAAAGTCAGAGAGCAAGAATAATAATAAAACAAAACATAAAGAATGAGAAAATAGAAGAGAATGTGGAACATCCAACTGATTTGGAGAACAGATCAAGAAAACATGAGAATAACTGAAGTACCTGAAAGCTATAATCAAAAAGAAAATTGTCCTGAAGCATCAGAACAAGAGGGGAAAGTAGAAATCCACCAATCACCATATTAAAGAGACCCTACGAGGAAAACCCACAGAAATATTATACTCAAATCCCCAAATGCCCAACTCAAAGATAAAACATTAAAAGAAATAACAATTTTAATATGGTGGTACCAACTAGAATCACACAAGACCTAGCAGAAGTGACAAAAGAACTGGGTTCTGGCTGAAAATATACCTAAAGCTAAGTATAACCATGAATGAAAAATTTAATGAGCCGTCAGACTTTTAGGGCTTTGTTTAAAAAAAAAACCTCAAAACAACCCTGAACTTAATAGATTTGACAGAAAAGAGCTAAGAGAAATATAAGGTACATACCAGACTAACTACAAAGGACTCAATAAGGACAAACTCTTTACTTTTTATGTTTGTAAAATGCAAAATATGTCTTAAGATTGTTATTAGTAACTGGGTACTTCATAAGAAAGGTTTCCTGTAAAAGTTGGGATTTTAGTTACAACTTGAAGGAAGCCAGTAGATGGAGATGAGGGAGAGCATTGCAAGAAAGAGGGCAGATGAAAAAAATGCCTAGAGTAGAGGGTATCTTGCTCAAGACTGAATGAATATGCAAGAATGAAATTGAATATATATTATATGTTCACATACTGAATTGAAAATGTCTTGAATGATAGTGATATGGATAGTATATGGCAAAGAGTAAGGTATAAAGACAAGAATATTCAGCAACAGGCGACTGTAATCGTACAATTGTTGGGTGATGACAGAAAGGGTTATGTCGGAGAGGTTGCAAAGGTGAAAATCTTTGGCAATAGATTCGACATGAGGAGCTGAGAACATGGGTTCAAGTTCCACCTGGATGCCAGTAAAAGCTTCCTAACTCCTTTCCCTGCCGCAGATTCCTTTATTCTGTAATCCATCCACACAGCTGCCAAAGTCACTTTACCTAAACCCACGTCTGACCACATGACTTCCCTACTCAAAGTTCATTAGCTGTCTTCATTTTTGACATTTAAAGTCTTTTAAAACATGGCTCTAACCTACTTTTCCTGACTTATTTATTATACATTTGAATCTTCTTCATACTCTATAGTGTGTATTTTGTACATTTGTTTTTGCAAAAGTTACACAAAACACTGCATATCTTCCCTTTGCGCTCCCTTTAAAATGCCTAGTTTTCTTCACTGCTCAGTTCAAGTACCCTTTTCCATGAGGTCTTTCCTGATGCTCCTTATCCAGTGGCTTGTGGAAAAATTTGGCAACAGTAAAAGGTTTCTGAATGTGCAATGACCAAAAATTAATTCAAAATCAAATAATGAACCTGGTGTGTGTCTGGCAGTGCTTGTCCATGCTGCATTTCAAAATGCAGCCTTAGTTCTGAACGCAAAGCATGCGTATGCCTTCAGGCCACACAACTCCAAGAAATGCAGTGAAAGGAGGTCAGAGTGGAAAAAGTTTAAGAAGCTCTGATCTATACTTACATGACCATCATCTACACTTCTCCTATCTTCTCCCCTCCCCACAAAACTGTTCATTTAAAATACATGTATATGAAAACACACAATGTCTTTCCTTGTGGGATGTAAACTCCTTATTCTTAAAGTTTCATTTTTGTCCCTGCACTCTCAAGGCTCAGCCCAATGCCTGATGCACACTCGCACCCAGAATGACCGAGATATTACTGTGCAAATCATTTAATCTCTCAGTGTTCTTAGGCAGCTCTCAAAGACGGTAATGGAACAGTTACCCATAAATTAATTAATAATAATTAAGGATGTACTGTGCTAAATGCTGGAGACAGAAGAGGCAAAAGATAGTCCCCCTGCCCTCAATTTGCAACTAGTAACATGAAACTCATGTTTTCTATACCAATGATTCATAAGTCCTGACCAAAGTACACACACTGAAAAAAGAACACAAATTAAACAATAAAATACCAGAGCAGAGTTGGATTGAATTCTCTAAAATTTTTACTTTTAGTTGGGATTTATCTATAATGTACTTAACATTATGTTGCCTGGGGCAACTTTAGTTTAGATATGTGTGTACTTTGTTTAAAGAGAAAGGGAAGAATTTTTTTTTGCTTTTAATAAGCTGCACTGTCTTCTCCTCAACCTAAAACAAACACAGCCTAACCTAAGTATAGCTTATAAGTATGTGATAATAGCTGACATTTATATAATTCTTTAAGGTTTGCTAAGTACTTTGTGTGTATTATCTCACTAGACTTCAATGAAGAACTTCAAGAGGAAGAAGCTGTAATTCCCATTTATTTTATAACGGGCACCTAAAGCATAGGTCATGTAGCTATATGTGATCTGAGGCAGGATTAAAAATCAGTCTTCCAGACTAATTCTAGCACTGATTCACTATGTCATGGAATATAAAGAATAAATCAATTCCTTCATGTAAGGAGTTTACATTCTAATGGAACATAAGTATATTACATACAAACACATACTATAAATATAAAGTGAAGACAAATATATAGAAAGTAGTTAAATACAAGGAAGGGCACAAATGGACGGATCAGGAAAGAACTTCATGAAGAAGATGGTGCTTGACCTGCATGTTAAAGGAAGAGACAGACAGAGATCAGGAAGCATGTAGAACCTTTAAATAATAGTGATGAAGAACAAGTCCACTGAATAAAAATACTAACCATACATGTCTACCTGGAGTATACTAGGAGGGAGTAGGGAAGAGAAAAGGTTAGATGACATGACTCAAATATTACAGGGATGGGTACCTCTGAAGGGCTTCATGGCCACCACAGCAGAGGGTCAGAATAAGCTTTAGTTCACTCAGGTGCTTTAAGTCAGAGGTTGTGATTTTAATATGGAATACCATAAGATGAAAAAGAAGTGTGATCCTGTGGGATCAACTCAGATTAAGGCTTGATTCCTTAGTAAGCTGACTTTGACAAATCAATAGACTAGGCTAGAGCCCTTTACAACAGAGAACGGATAACATGTACATAAATAAATGCAAGATAAATGGGAAAAGGCAACAGAATGAGAGAAATTATGTATAATTTTTCATAGGTGTGCCAGGATTTTGAAATATGTTAAAGATTGTAAGAGGCACAGGGTATATTAAGGAGAGAGTACATTTTAGGGCTTGGGATCAACCTGTGTAAAGGAATAGACTTAAAACATGGACCTAAAGACTGAAAAGACAAGGTTATAGAGGGGTGTGTGTGTGTATGTGTGCGTGTGTGTGTGCGTGTGCCAACTCTGGGGTCTGTATTTAATCCTACAGGTCACAGAGAGCAACTAAAGCTTTCCGAGTAGGGCTGTGACATGGTCAGACAATCATTAGGAATTAATTAGGGCTAAGTTATTTGGCATCTATGTGGGGGCTGACTCAGAGAGTAAACTAAATAGAGGTAGGAGTAAAGATACCAGGTAAGATAAAAACCCTGAGTCACAGTGACTGCTCATCAGGACAAGACACACATAGTGGAGGCAAACTGAATGAAACCTGACAAACGACAGGACACAGAGAGTGAGGAAGAGGGAAAAACTGATGATTCAGAGGCTGTCAACTTGGGTGTCTTGTAGTGGCATCCTCAAGAAAAACTGCAGGGACTATTTCTGGAGGAATGCTAATGTTCATTTTGGATGTCCATGAAGGTGAAAATTTATAGTAAACATTTGGTTGATGTTGAAATAGACTTAGGAGTTCACTTATGAAAAAAATATTTAAACCTATGGAATTAGAGGAGAGCACCAAGGGAAAGAGAGTAGAGAAGAGAGAAAATGGTGGAACCTACTTGTGTTTTAGGTTTAAAAAAAAAATCACTAGTATGTGAAAATAATGTAATATCAGAAAAGTTTTTGGTATTTTTAATATAAAATATTTTTCAGTGTCTTAAACACAAATGCAGTAGCACAGGTAGAATAACTTAAAATCTGACTTTTCATTATGAACTTAAAATAGGTAATATCATAGTATGACACCCTCATGTTCAAGTGGGTAGCTAAACTTTCTCAATCCAATACAAGTGTTAACAATTTACTTCTAATTAAGAATCCTGAATTTTGCTCTCTAAGAGTAGCCAAGATATTTCAACCTACCTGCAAAGTGGGTGGGGTGACATTAGTTAAGAAGACATTCTAATGAAGGGCATCTAGGTAGCAGAGTAGAGGGAGCATTGCGTTTAGATTCAGGAAGACATGAATTTAAATTCAACCTCAAACACTTACCAGCTGTGTGACCCTGGGCAAGTCAACTTTACCCTGTTTGCCTCAAGCTCATCTGTAAAACGAGAGAAGAAAATGGCAAACCACTACTGTATTTTTGCTAAGAAAACCCCAAATGGGGTCAAAGAAAGTTATGACTGAACAATATTCTAATGATAAGTACCTTAAAAGTGAGCACTCACCCTTTGCTCAAGAGGGCTCAATAGCCCATTATACATAGACCACAGAGGGCCACGATGCAGGTGGCGTGGCATTCAAGCATAGCTCGGATTTTGGCCTACTAAAGCATGGGTGACTTCTTTTCAGCTATATCCAAGAAACTAACCAATGTTTAAAAGATCATATTACCTACCCCTCAGCCTTCCCTGTCCATGCTGAGACCAACTTTGTTAAAAGATATTTTGCTCTCAGAGTATTAAACTGCAATATCATCATATTACCTTGTCTTAACCTGCAGTTTGGGCTTTAAGGATGATTTGGAATGGGCACAGCACCAATAGGATCAATTCTCCTTACTCAAAAGGTGCTACTAACAATTAATGGGAATGCCCACTGCCCTTAATGGCCCTGAAACGAAACTTCCAGCACAGTTATTCAACAGGTGAATATTGGAAAAACATACACTAGTGGTCCCTCTATTTGTAAAAAAAAAAATTTAATTTTATTCTATCCCACACCATACAAGTAACATTTCAATTTGCCTCAATTAAGTCAGGCACTCTAAGAACACCTGAAGTCAAATTAGGCTTTCCTTCAAGAAACATGCTTATTTTCTTTAGTGGTGATGTAAAGAGTTCTGTACAACAATTCTTTTTTCAATCAGTCATTTTATACAAAAGCAAACATACACAATATCATTTCCTAAGTTTTTCCAAACTTTTTAAGTCTGCTACTTTCAGAAGAAGCAAAGAAATCAATGGTCCTTAAGTATTTTGACGGTTTGCCCTACATAAATGTACTTATAAGTTGAAGAGTGAAACTACAAGCATGGCTTAGGAACTGTGAATTGTAACAATTTTGGAACTGTTACATTTTGGAAAGCAAAGCAAAGTGTATGTTATGGTGGAATATTACAGACCACAAGAAATGCTGAAAAAGAATTTAGACAGACATCAAAAGACTTGTATAATGAAGGAATAAGGAATATATAATATAGTAAGTATAATAAGGAATAAATAAGGAAACTGCTATATAACTGGAGTAATGAAAAAGGAAAGAAAAAAGGTAGAATTTACTGTTAATTAAAACCAGGCTTAGCCTCTGAAAAGTTGAGAAAATGCATCTCCCACCCTTAACTCAGAAGGAAAGGAACTATGGGCATGGAATATTGTATATACTGTCAGATATATAAAGTGCTGGCAAGTTTGTCCAAATAACCTTTCTCCCTCTTAAAACCTTGTCATACCGATGGCTGGTGGGATACAGCTGAAAATGGGGCAGAAAAGAGAATGATTTAAGAATTCAACGCAACAAAGTACCCACGCACGTCCAATCTAACACCTCACACCCCAAAGTCTCAATATTCTCAATTGCATGACAACAGCCAGAAAATGTAAGAAGGAAAAGACCAGAGGCAGAGGCAAGGTGGATAAACTGGGCAAAGAGAGCCACACTTTGTGCCTTGAAGAATGGGAATGATTTCCGCTGGCTGAAGCATTACCAGGATTAACATGCTTTAAAACAAATAAAGTCAGGAAAACGACAAGAATTATTAATTAGTGAGTGTTGAACCTCTTTAAAGGTGATTTTTTCATACCACAAGCAAATGATCCCCTAAAATGATAGAAGAGGGTGATTTTGTGAGCATTCTGAAAGGGAACGTAACATGGGTCCAAATAAGAGCAAATCAGAACAGACTAATGTCATTATCAATTTTTGATCAGCTTACTAGAATGGAAAATTCAAGTGATGGAAACAGTTTAACTGGGTTTCAGAAAACCTATTAACTCAAAATGAAAGATCTAAGTGGTTCTAGTCCATCCCACTTCTTTTAAAAATAAATTAAATCTCAGTAAGGTTGTAAGTAGCCAAAGGCCACCTTCTAGATCATAACTGACCTAACATGACAAGCAGGACACTGTGGTGGATGCAACGGGAACACAAGAGGAAAATTATGGCCTTACAGACCACCAATATGAGGTAGTGTAGTAGGGCCACAGTGTAGTTAAGAGAAAAAACTGTTTCCATCTTTTCCTGGGATATACTTGCGAAAAAGACAGATTGAATGAAATGAGGTTTCAGAGACAGCTGAATGAAAAGCATTAAGAGTACTGTCAATCTAGATAAAATGTTACAGGGCTGTCTTCACTCCTGTTTCTGTTGAATATTTTAAATAAATGACTTAGATGAAGGAAGGCAGATTCCAGGTGAATATGAAGAACAATCCTCCTGAGAATTAGAGCTATCCAAAACTGGAATGGGCTACCACGGAAGGTAGTGAATCTGGAGTCACTGGACATCTGTCAAGGATATACTTGTAGAGGAATTTTTGTTTCAATGGCAGGTAATGCCTGGTCCTTTTCCTAATGTTCACTTGCTTCTGCCTCCCACATAGATCAGGCTGTTCTAGTGACTGGTGACTCTTCACCAAGAAGGGTCTGCTGGCCCCAGGTGGCCGCATGAGCAAAAACAACCCTAACCATGTTGTCAGTGGGCATGTGGGGCTAGAAGAACACCTCCCAGAACTTCATTCTGGTCATATTACAGCATCAGGCTAAGACAAAGAATTTTTTGTGGGGGGATGGATACTCATATCATTAAACATTACCTGATGAATCCAAAACTAAAGCTCTACTACCCTATTTTTGTTATTTTTTAAAGTGTCTGTAATATGGGATAAATGAAAGACTATTCATCTGCTACACAAAGAGGGTTTTCAATGGGCTAGGAGTCAGGTAATAAATTTCTAGCCATAATAACCATAAAAAATTTAAAAATACAGTATAGTGCTGTCCCTTTCTAGGAATGGTGTTTTGTTTGTTTTTTTTTTAAAGAGACTAAGTTGCTAAGAATTACACAATTTGAAGACAACTCATAAAGATTAATAATAACAACTTACTGACAAAGAATTGGAAACTGAGGGGATGCCCATCAACTGGGGAATGGCTGAACAAGCTACGGTATATGAACGCAATAGAATACTATTATGCCATGAATGTTGTTATGTGATGATGAGCAGACAGATTTCAGAAAAACCTTGAAAGGCTTACATGGACTAAGGCAGAACCAGGAAGGAGAATATCGTACACAGCATGAGCAATACTGTGCCATTAGCAACGGTGAATGACTTAGTTCTTCTCAGCAGTACAGTGATCCAAGATAATTCCAAAAGGCTCATGATGGAAAATGTTACCTACATCCAGAGAAAGAACTGCTAAGAATCTAAATGCGGGTTGAAGCATACTATTTTCACTTTATTTTTTTATGGTACTTTTCTTTGGGTCTGTTTCTCCTGACTGCACATCTACAACCTATATTAAATTGCTTATTTGAGGAGGAAAAAAAATTTGAAACTCAGAATCTTATTAAAAATGGTAAAAGTTGGTTAAAAAAACCACTAGCATTTACATAGTACCTTATGGTTTGCAAAACAATACTTATCTTCCCTCATTTGATCCACACAACTCTGCTATAGATGAAGAAACTGAGGTAAAATGACTGGCCCAAAGTCATAGTCACACAGCTAGCAGGTGTCAGATTTGAGAAGAGGTCTTCCTAACTTTTAGTCCAGTGACTATCCACTACACCACTAAACTTTCTCTAGGTATTAATGGAATTGTTGGTTAATCTCAACATATAGGAAATCTTTGACTTTAAAAGAGAGAGACTATTTATATATTTAATTTCCCCCGAGATGCCCTTTATTAAAAGGAATCTTCAGCAAACAATTGAGAAGTCATGACCAGACCTGATCTAGTTCCTACAATGGTTGCTCTCTCCAAACACGCAGACATTTTTCATGACACCAACATCAAGACTAAGTTCCAAACAATATGGAACAAAACTGAACATTTCCACAGTCAACATAATCTGACTGAGTCAGCTCCCAATTATATAGCACTGGAGGTCTGCAAATCATATTACTCATTATCTCATTTGATCTCCCTGATAAACCTGTGCGGTACTTTGTCTGCCTGTTATACAGGCAGAAACAGAGGAATTCCGAGAGGTTTGAGTGACTTTGCTTGGGGTCAGGGCACACAGCTAGTGTTTGAGGCAAAATCTGAACCCAAGTCTTTGTTGACTCCTAGTCCAGCAACTCGATTCATTATGGACACTCCTTACAGTACAACTTCAAATATACGATGAATATGCAAATGGATACAGATGACATTAATTCAAAATTAACTGCTTACATACATATTTAACATGACTCATCGACTCAATCCATGAAATTCAAAGTAGTCTTAAATAATGATTGTTTATGCCTGCACTTTCGCAGACAAGATTCCAGAATGGAAAGGCAGTACACCATTTTTATTTAACAGAGTTGGTGGTATGGTAAAGGAATTTGGACTTGGTACAAAGGAATTATGAACATCAATGTTGGTAATTACTGTTTATAATAACCTGGTCTTTTCTCAGTGTGTTATACCTCATCTTATTGCTTTCTGCTTCTGTTTCTGTGCAATGAACTTTATTCTGAAAGTCTTAGAGGAGGACAGGATGAGTTGATGGCCAAGCTTCCACCACAATGGTGGGAGGGGCAGCCATTCATGTATTAAGAGTGAAGGATAATAGATATGCAGTGTAAATGCTGAATTGCTACAAAGAGAATGTTCAAAGACAAAAACAAGATTTAGCATGTCTCCTCATATACTTTTAACTTTTCATGCTATGAAATTGCTCAGAATATGCTCAGAAATTCCCTCTCTTCTTTTAAACAGGAGCTCAGGCATCACTTTCTATATAAAAGCCTTCTTGATCTACTCCCCTACGCCCAAGTAGTTTGTATTTGTATTCCATATGCTTATATTATTTATGCTTACATACATACTTAGTGTCGCCAATAAAATGTAAATTCCTTGTGAATAGAGATTGTTTGATGCTTTATATTTATTTCTAATGCTGAGGAGCACAATGCCTGGGAATATAACAGAAGCTTAATAAAGCAAAATTTGCTGATTAATTAATTATTGCATAGATCCCTTTAGACTCCAAGGGGCAAGAATCATTCTGAATGAGAAGTTAAGAGTTCTTCCCTCGGAGGGAGTACTGCCATTAATAAGATCAGGAAAGACCAAAGCACACTCAGGGTACACCTTCGTCCACTGAACACAGCATTCACACTCTACTAAACAGCCTGAACCACAACGAGGAAGAATACTCTGATTACCCTTCCTATCTAACTACAACGTATGAAACTGTTTAGAACTTTTAAAATGAGCATTTCTGTAGATATGTAAAAGAAGGTTACATATGTAACTGTACCAATCTTTATTTCATACTAGTTGCTTTTAAAATATGTGTATCAACATGACTAATATGGAAATGTTTCACATGACTGTAATTGTATAACCTCTATCACACTGCTTAGGAAGGGGTGGGAGGAGAAATTTGGAATACAAAAACCTTTTAAAAAAATGATTGCTGAAAATTATCATTACATGTAATTGGAAAAAATATTATTAAATATGTATGTATACGTATTTCACACAATACTGTCAAAACTCTTCTTCCTTTGGAACTTCCTTCTTTTTTCTATTGTGCATTTAAAAAATGCTCCAGTGGTTTTCTACACACACACACACACACACACACACACACACCCCAATTACCCTTTTCCCTCCTCTCCCCATCAAAAGTCCTACTCAAATAGAATGAATCCACACATTGGACATGTTTTAAAAAATGTGCCTCTTTCTGTACCGTAAGTCCATCATCTCTGTCAGGAAAACAGCTTTATATAGGTCCTCTACAGATATTTTTAGAGTTCTTTAAGCCTTCCAAATTTGTTTTTCTTTACAATGCTATCCTTGCAGAAATTTTTTCTCTTCACTCTGCCCACTAGCTCTTTATCAGTCCATACTACCCAAGATTCAGAGAAATAAGGTCATTCAACATTACTTACAGCTCAATAATATTCCATTACATTTATATGCCACAATTCATTTAACTTTTCCACAACCCCTAAGACTCAAGTTCTTTTCTTTGTTCCAGGATGAACACATTGAGAAATGAAAATGAAATGTTTAAAAAGGCTTTTCATAGACAAGTATATGCTTTTAAAACAAACAACCCTGAAAAGCTGCATCCTGCTTACTGGCAAGGCACTGGTACACAACAGGTATGAAAATGCTGATACACTATTTTTTTTTTTTTATGGTACTTCACTTGTTACAAGGCGGTTAATTCTACGGTGGTGGTGGTACAAATCATGGAAAGTGATTTTATTTTTCAAAAAGATAAAAATGCAACCCATCAACTTTAAAAAGTTGTTGTTATTTGGTTCTGATCCTAATAGGGATGACAGCACAAGTTCAAAAAAAGCCCAGTTCTGAGGCAGAACTGGAGGCTAGATCCAAGTCACCTGAGGGTTAAAGAAGGTTGTACACACATCTTTTATGTACACATGTACAGAGAGATTGGGCCTCTTTCCAAGAGGCATAATTCTGAGATGCAGAAAATTTCCCACTTTTTCTAACATACCACTTACTTGAAATTAAGAAGAAACACGTGCACATCAGATTATCAGGCGATTTGGCAATTATTATTAAGCCAAGGATTTTCTCTCTACAGTCATGGGACCTATCTAATTTGCAGATAACACTAAGCTAGATGACACAAAGACTGGATCAAGGTAAGGATTGACAAAAATTTTCAGTTTAGTAAGGATGACTGAGATAAAATTTAACAGGAATAACTGTAAAGGTTTACATTTGGGTTTCAAAAAAAAAGTTACGATCACAGGACAAGATGGAAAAAACTTTGCTAGATTAAGCAATTGCTTGGAAAAGACATGGAGTTTTTATGAGAGGCTTATCTTTTATCACTCCTTCTATCTTACTGCTCCTCCTAATTTCTCTGTCCACTACCAATGCCACCACTATATCCTCCCATCCAACCTTCCCTCCATCCTTAAGAATCCTCACTAGATCTTACTACTCTCTATTGTCTTCTATCTCTCCCTGCTCAGTTGAAATTGCTCTACACCAGGTGCCCCATTCCACTTTCTCACTTCCTCTGCAATCTACTTTCTGACGTCACTCAATTCCAGCTGCTTCTCAAAGTTACCGCTGATCTCTACCAAACCTAATGGTTTTTCTCTGTCTGCGTTCTTCTTGAACTCTTGGACGTATCTGATAGGGCTGATCACTCTTTGGGGTTTTTGTGCCTCTACCTCCTCACAGCTCTTCTCGCTTGTGCCGGTCTGCTCTTTCTCAATTTCCTTTGGTGGACCCTCACGTTATGCTCGATAACAAGAGTACCAAGTTCTGGCCTGGGCTCTCTTCTCCGTCCTCCCTATCTATATCTTCTCACTTGATCTCACCACTCTCTATGGATTTAATGGACGTTTCTCCGAAGATAATTCCCACAGTTATATAACCAGGCCTCAACTCTCTCCTGAGCTCTAGTTCCTTCATTAACATACTACCCAGTCAACTTAAGACATCTCAGACTCCAATATATTCCAAAGACATCTTATTATCTTTCCTCAAAACTGACTCATCTCCCAAACTTCCTATTACTGTTGAGGATACTACCATCCTTCTAGTTACCCAAGTTTGCAACACTTTTGCAACAAATACAACACTTTCAACTCTTCAGGCAAACCACATATACAATAAGATGCCAGATGTTACCCATCTCTTCTCCATTCACATGAAGATTATCCTAGCTTAGGCATTCATCTTTTTCCTGAACCACTGCAATAGTTTCCTAATTGGTCTCTCTTGTTTTTGCTTTCTCCAATTCATTTTCCACACAATTACAAAATCAGTATTCCCAAAGCACAATTCTTACCATGTAACTGTGGGTTCAAAGAGCTCTAGGGGTTCCTACTAACTACAGGATCAAATTCAAACTCCTCTGACACTGAAGGCCATTGATAACCTGGTTCCTACCTTTGCAGGCAACTCACTTTACCCTCCTTGGAAATACAGCCAGGTGGGCCTCCACACAATAATCTTTCACCTCCACATCTTGGGACTTATCTAGAATCACTCCGTTTCTTCAAAGCTAAGCCATCTTCCACATGAGGTTTTTCCTAATTTCCCAAGCTGCTTGTTTTTCTCCAGGCAAGCGTGCATACATACACACACACACACACACACACACACACACACACACACACACACACACACCACCTTGTTTTGCATATACTTACTTACACCAATTGTTTTTCTTGGTAAGAGTATGGGTTCTATTTCTTTGTTCCCAGTAACCGCACAGTAACTAACACAGTAGGTGCTTAAAAAGTTTGTGAACTGACAGTAGAAATGAGCCAATAGAAGGCAGACTACATTATTTCTTGGATGCAAAATTAAAGATGCCCAAGGTTTTGGATGCACTGAGAGTTTGTGATTGAAGTGAATATGCTCGTCCTTTGTTTTCAAAGACCATGCCACCACAGAAATGATGACATAACTTGACTTTGTTTTGAGTGAAAGAGGGCTGTGCAAGGTCACCAGTCTCACTTTCCCCTCCTGGGCCATCTGGATCCAATGACCAGATACTCATCAGGATAACTGGAGAAGGCCCAGGATGCACTGAGCTAAAGGAAAAAATAAGTAAATCAAGCTAGGAGGGAAAGAGCAACAGTTACTGAAGCCAAGAGGGACCCCAAAAGAGCCATTAAGTGGAGTTTGGGAAGTGAATGGAAGTGAATAAGAATACCTATTGCTACTGTTTCCTCAAAACAGGCTACAATGTAATTAAGTTGTACACAGCAAAATATCCATCTTAAATCCAGTTTTAGTTTTCAAAGCAATTTTACATTTGATGAAGATAATTTTAACAATACATTTTCCTCTAGTTTGTAAAGGCCAAACAGAGTTTGTAAACAGAGTTGACATTTAGTTTCCTGATAATGAACTTAAATAACAAAAGCAGAATATGACATTTTAAACAAAGTGAGGTTATAATTATTCAAATTTGCCTTATTAGTGGTTTTCATTAGTAAAAAAAAAAAAAAAAAAAAAAAAACAGAAAACTTTCAAGCATTTCCTGTCTCCTATGTCTCAAACAGAACCTTATTTGATTCAACTTTTTCAGTTAAAACTAAATTAATGGATAAAAAGAATGGTTGCTGTATTTCTTCCCGAATTCCACTAACAATGACTTTTATACACTAGGCACAAGAGTTAAATAAACACTTATCAGAACTATTAGAGTAGAATACGGTTTGGAAATGAATTGAAATAGATGACCTCTGAGACTGTAAAATGTCTGTCAAAACAATTTTTTTTTAGTGAATGTATTTGAATTCATACTGATATGCTATAGAATATATTAGGTCAAGGATACAAAGTTTACATAATAATTGATTTCTTTTACCAGGTCCTAGATGATCCAGATCTTTAAATTATCTTGCAAATAAATACCTGATTAGAAATGCTGTGAAGTCTTACTAGCTATATCCTTACTTTATTTCCCCCACGAAATACCGTTCTTTTAAATTATAATTTCAAAACATGAAATAAGATAATTTTGAAAAAAAAAACTTTCTAAAAAGTATTTTAAAGACTGCTGAAGAAAGTACAGTTTTTGTCTTCAAAATTATGTAAGCTCTAGAAAATCTGCTCTAGAAAAACTAACCTCTAAATCTGTATAAGTTAGAATATATGAAATTATATGTGAAAGAGTGAAATTAAAATTATCTGATTCCCACACACAAACTGAGAAAGGCTTTTATAAACCCCCTCCCCCAAAATAACTTTTACCAAGTCAGACTAGTGCTAAAATTTTAATAAATGCTTTCCATCTGATGCAAAGTTTCAAGGAATTGAGCCACTCTAGAAAACTGACAATGAAGATCACTCACAGAAATGAGAGTTTGCAGCTCATGAATGACAAAGGTAAAAGGGCAAAGTTCTTTAAGTGCAGTAGCTAGGAAACTACAAAATGGCAAGTTATCCTTTGCAGCACTGGGTATGAAAGCAAAGAAGCCGAGAGTGCATGAAATGGACTGAGGATAAAGATAAATCAGTGATATCAAAAGGCATTTAAAATACCTACTATGCTATAAGCACTATGCCAGGCACTGCAAATAAAGAAGACAAAATAATTATGGGATTGTAGATGTCAACCAGGGCAGAGAATAGGCTTAGTGTGAGTGAGAAAATGTTAGACGGAGAAGGCTAGGAGGGGTTCAGTAAGAACAGAATCTCCAAGTTTTAAATTTTGAAAGAAGTACCAATCCAAGAGATGGTGAGCTCTAATGTGACCATGCAAGTAACAAGAAGGTAACAAGAACAGACGCTGACCTCTATCCCTAAAGGCATTTTGAATAAAACTTTTAAAACATGAGCTGATGGGGATTCAAATGCAAATATCCCAGGTGGGTATTTTTTATATTTTTTGGAATATTTTATGTTCCCCAATTATAAGTAAAAACAACTTAACATTCATTTTTTAAAATTTTAAGTTCCTAAATCCTCTCCCTCCCTTCCCCCCGCAGAGGGTAATAAGCAATTTGATATAGGTGATACATGTGCAATCATACCTAACATTTCCATATTTGTCATTTTGTGAAAGCACAGACCAAAAAACCCCCAAAAACCAAAAACACAGGAAAAAATAAATTGAAAAATAATATGCTTTGATCGGCATTGAGACTCTCTTTCTCTGGAGGTGGATAGCATTTTCCATCCCGAGTCTTTTGGAATTGTCTTGGATAACTGTATTGCTAAGAATAGCTAAGTCATTCACAGCTGATTACTGTGCAATACCGCTATTACTGTGTACATAACCTCTCCATTTAAAAGAGAGCATAGATTTAGGAAATAAATGCCTACATGGCCAAAGTTTTAGGAGACTTTCTTACCTAGTCATCTGGTAAAACATCTAGCTACAGAGATCTCACTGAAGGTGGAAAAGTAAAATAAGAGTAGTAATAATAAATTAAAATAAAGTGAAAGCATCTAAGGACATCGAAGCTTGCCTCTGTGGCCTGGGCATGAGTTTCCCTACTCATATGCATTTATTTCTGCTAGGATTCTATAATTATGTGCCTACAAACACTACTTGAAGTGTGACTTTATGAATATACTGTAATATTTTGGATATTCCTACCTTTGCTTTCTAGTAAGTAAATGTTTTAGTATGATTATTTTTGGTTTTACCTTCTTTATAAAATGTTGTAAGAGTTTTTAAAACGTGAAAAAGTCTAAGCTTGATCTGAGAAGAGATAAAAGCTGTTAGTTCCCCTTGTTTTTTTTTTTACAGAAGGGGCCAAGGGCGCAGAATATTCTGTGAGGCTATAACAATGCTATTTTATACTCAATTGCCTTGTTTTTCTTTTCCTTTAAATCTTTTTTCTTTTTAATTAAAGGAATGGATCATTGGGTAAAGATGAGGGATTATTCATTCACATATCAATATAATTCTGAAGCCTAAAAGTTTGTTTCTTCTCCCTTGCTATTAATTCCTTTATGAATTTAACTGTTCACTTCTGCTACACATAACGGCAATAGGGTCCGAGGCAAATTTCACTGGTATTACGAATGTTCTCTACTAACACACGTTAGGTCAGTAGCTTCTCTGCAATTTATAATCTTTGAGAATTGCCTAACTCTGTGGTCACACAACCAACACATGTAAATGGCAGCTTTCTATGCACTATATATGTACCAGGTCACTCTTCTCCTAGTGTAAGTTGAGAATGAATATAAATTTGCCGGACATTTTTACCATTCTGTCTTGATGTTGTTTGTCAAAGTTTTAAAATCTAAATTCTTCTTCAGGTAACAACACTGTCATTCTTGTTTTTGAATCTGCAGCTGCATAGTCAAACTAACCTCAATTTTAATGAAACATTTTTGTATTAAGTATGTTTCATATAAGAAAAAATTTGTTGGAATGGAGTGTCAGTTTTTTAGAATAAATAGGCCAAAGGGGGTAAAAAAGGCCTTTAACTATAAAACTGTATGTTAAACACACTGTAATAAGCTGAAAGGAGCACAAGTTATTACACTCATAATTCAAACTTAGAAAAGTTTTACTTATGACCAATTCGTAATTAATAGCTACTCTTTGAACTAGTTACACTGTAACTATTACTATGCTAAGTTCTCCCAACACTTATGTTTCTGGCTGGAAAATACCAAGTCTAATTCAGAAGAATCATTAAAAATAGAAACAGATGGCATAGATAAAAGGGTACTTCTTTCTTTCCTTTTACAAATTACCATCATGAGCCTAATACCACCAGACAAGAGAGATTTTGAAGCAGTAACAATTCAGTACAACCAAAAACCAAAGAAGCACATTACCTGAATGTGGGCATATGCTTCGAGATTATTCCCTGAATCTTTATCCATTTTTTGATTAAAAACATCATCAACCACATGAATTCCTAATAGCTCCACACACATAGTACCAGCAACATGAAGTAAGTCTAAACTTCTAAAAATGTCAGGTTTTGCACCTTCTTTATTCAAGACTAGGATTTAGGCAACTATGGGATTACGGCTCCAATGGTTACAGAAGCCAAGTCTGGGTCTCCTCGCATCTCTTATCTGTCTCTAAAGAGACAGCAACACAGTCCTTTGAGTACATAGATAAAAGAAAAAATATATATAAATACTCCAAAACAACTAGAAGTTAAAAAAACAAACCTAGTTTTCAAAAAATGTTTAAGTTTTAACAACTCTGAATCCCTTATTCTAAATTTTCCCCGATTCAGGGATATAATACATGTGAACCAAGTGCTCTTAAACTCTTATGCAAAGACATTTTATAAAGAACACTATTCAACAACTGGCAAATTGCAGAAAATTAAAAATTATCTTAAGTTCTATAATTTTGATAATTTACTAAAGGCACAATAAGCTAAGGCTTAAAGGATAAAAAGGACTAGAACTGAGGCATCAAAAAAAACTTCAATGCTCCATTCACAAAAATTTAACTGTCAACCCACTCTAAGTGTTGTGAATAAAGTGCAGGGCCCAGAGCCAGGGAGACTCCTTTTCCCGAATCCAAACATGGCCTGACCCTAGTTGTGCGGCCATTCTCTTCTTTCCTTACTTGAATGAGATCCTGTACATGTGCAAGAATTATCTTCAGATGGGATGATTTTGTTATTACATTGTTAGTGACAACATGCCTTTATAGGCTTTATAATCTTTTATTTTCACATTATCTAGTTTTCCCCAACATTTTCCTCCTCTTCCATCAGCCAAAGAGCAATCCTTTATGTCAAAGAATATAGTGTTCCCCACCTGCCCCCCCCCCACACACACACCCACTCCTCCAGACCAAAAGGCCAAGTTTGGTCATCACAGTTCACATTGTTGTGCTTCCATTCAGATTGTTTTAGGCCTTGTCTATATACCATTTTCCTGGTCCAATTTACTTTGCATTGGTGCTTAAGTCTTCCCATGTCAACAATTTACATTATTTAACCTTAATAGGGCCTTCAATTCAGCAGTTCTTTTACTTCTCCCTAACTAGTGGTCTCACTCCTACTCCTCTTTTAACTGAGACTTTTGCCCAATCTTCACTCAACGTCTGGTTTTGGACCCTCCTGGCTTAGAGAAAATGTTAACAGTAATAGTTTCTCTTCCAAACAACCCTGAGTCTCCTGCCTCTTCCAGAGTGATTTATCTATTTATTTTTTCTTTTCTATTAAAGGGACCACCCCCCCCCCGACTACCTTTTAAAGAGATATATTCACTGAATGGGCATTACCTCACTTAGGCCTGAAAAAGCCTAAGCCTAAAGGGCCCAAGGTCTCCCAGTGCATCCTGGGCCATCTCCAGTCACCCTGATGAATATCTGGTCACTGGATCCAGATGGCTCTGGAGAAGTGAGGCTGCTGACCTGCACAGCCCTCCTTCACTCAAAACAAAGTCAAGTGCGAGTCATGTCATCACCTCTCTGACATCATGGTCCTCTCTGAAAAAGACGGATCAACACAACAACTTGCTTGAGAAATCGAGTTTTTTTGCCACTCTTCTCTTTGCCCATTCTCGCAAAAACCCTTGGCAAACCCTCTTTTCTCCAGTCTCTGATAAACAAATGGCTGTCCCTTTAATTTTCAATCTCTCCTTATCTACTGGTTTCTTCTGTAGAGCCTACAAACATCTCCAAGTATTTTGTACTCATTCATTAAAAAAAGGGAACTTTCATAAGACATTAACCTCAAGCTATCCTATAACTTTCCTCCTTTCAAACACAACTCCTCTTTGGGGGGGTTGGTGAAGTTACTCTCTCCTGGCTTTCCTGATACCTGACTATTCTCAGTATCCTCTGCTGCCTTGTCATCAATGTCATTCCCTCTACCGTCATGTTCCCAAATTCAATCTTAGGCCCTTCCTCCCTCTCTACACCCTACACATCTCTAGAGAAATGAGTCACAGATCCATAGATTCAGTCCTAGGCTGCCCTTTCAGTCTCCAACCACCAAAATGCTCACTGGATGTTTAGGAGACATCTCCTCCTTTGCTCTTCTTTCCTGTTTCTGCTGAAGGTACTATCAGTCTTCAAAGCCTGTGTCCTTAACATCATTCTTTACTCCTTATTTCTTCAATGTCTTTGTACATCACCCTTGGAGAATGCTGCCCTTCCTCTCTTTTGTCTCATAAAAGCCCTCCCTTCCCAAAATGAAGCTCATTTCCCTCTACACAAATACAACCTTTCTTGATCCCTAACTGCTAGAAACTCCAATAGGTGGTTTGCACATGAATTATATTATTAATATACACAGCTTTATATATATACATACACAGTATTGAAACATAATGTAGTGGTACACAGTCAGTCCTAGCCAGATGGACATATCCCAGGTATGTGAACCTTGGCAAATTAACCAACCTCAGTGTTCTAGGCTAGGCAACTACGAATGTTAAGTTGCAGAGGTGCCAGTATGAATGGACAGAGGACTTTCCCAGGAATTCCCTATATTCATAAAATCACAGGTCCAGATCTTGTACCTATGTCCTATATGTATGTATGTACTTGTTCTTGTCTGAATAATAAGTTCCCCAATAGGAAGTGTTATATTTCTTGTATCTGAGCCTGAGAAACGGTAGGTTCTTGCTTACTGATTCATCGTATTCAAAGTTTATTATAGAATAGTAACATCCCTTACATTCAGAACCCATAACTTGTTTAGCCATTCCCCAAACAATGGGTACCTTTATTTCTAGTTCTTTGCTGCAATAAAAAGTGCTTCTATAAATAATATATAAATATATATATATATATATAGAGAGAGAGAGAGAGAGAGAGCGAGCGCCATTTTTTTTTTATCACTGGAGCATATGCTTTATAGTAAAATCTCAATTTACCCATTTTTTAAAGTTACAAATTTGTAAACAACTGAATTTATGGTTTCATATACAATTTTATTTGTATATTTGAATATTTGTATTTGCTGTGGTTAAGTTTATAATAATTTACAAAAAGCAAATCACACAAATTTGAGAGATGGAGTCGGCCTTTGGAAGTGGAGTCAGCTCCCTGTTTTAACAGGGCAAAGTTGCCCTGAGATCAGAAGGGTAGGAGTCTTGAACCACGCCAAATGTTTTGGTTTATTTAACTGTCATAATAAATTGAAATTATTGTGACACCAATTTCTGGTTCTAAAGGAAATATTAACTGTACAACTGAACTGAAGATTTTGGATTTCCAAATCTTTCATGTATAAATTATAAATTAGATACTGAAAATTGTTGCTCAAATTCCTCAAATATTCTGACAAATAGCTTTTGCTGCTAACGCTGAAGACAAAGAGTTAAACAATTATATTAAAAAAATTCTACCTGTCACTAAATTTCTCTGGTGTTACATATTTAAGTTGCACACTATTTTGTGAACTTGCAAGTACAACACATTATATAGCCAATTACTGTCACTAACGTATCCTCAGGCTTTGCCAGGACAATTTAGTATTAGATTTTTTCTCTTGACATAAGTGAACACATCATCCTCTCCCTTAAGGATTACCAAATAATTTCTACCAACATTAGGATTAGTTTGTAATATCAGTCTTCTTAAAATACCTATACAGCTCACTGAGATACAAGTCAAACATCTGGCTTATAGATAGTAAGGTCCTTTCCAAAGAAAAAATTCCATAAATTATTTAAAAGCTAAATAATGAAGTTTGAAATTCTGAAGAAGTTAAATAATTAAACATATATAAATGTGTCCCAAAAAGCTGTTTGGAAACTGCACAAGGATAAGTGAAGAGCTTTGCATTATATTCCATGGACAGAGAATGCTAAAGTCTTGGAATAGGGAAGGGATCAAAGAGGTACATTACGAAAACCTTTGGAATGTGTGTGAAAGACAGATTGAAAACTGGTATAAAGGAGACTAATGAAGAGGCTATTACAGAAGCATAAGGAAAAGGGTTGAATTAAGGTGGTAGCATTGAAAGAAGGGGAAAGATAGATGCAAAAAATACTGAAAACATAGGTCTGCAGAACTTTGAAATTTGACTGGGGAAAGGAGGACTGGGAAAATCAGGTATGACTCAAAGGTTATAAACCTAGGTGGCAACTTCAGTAAGTATATCGAAGTTGGTAGGGAGGAACAAATGAACTGTTTTAAAGGTGCTCCAATTCAGGTGCTAGGAGGCAACCAAAAAACATGAAAGGCACTCAGGAGAGGTTGGGACTGGAGACTGATCATCAAAGTATCAAACTTTTGAAGTAGGTGAGATCAGAGAGAATGGGGAAAACCAAGAACTGTTCCCCCAGTGGTAAAAAAAAAAACAACAACAAAAATGTAAAGTTTTTGAGGAATTAATGTAAATTATTATAAACAAGCATATAAAAATACTTCAAATCACTAAGAGAAATATCAAGTATAATACTGAGGTATCACTTTACACTCAAACTGGCAAAGATGTTAAAAGATAGAAAGGTCACATTGTTGGTAAAGTTGCAAATTGGTACCTTATGGTATAAAGTTATAAAATAAGTTATGAATAATTTTCAAATGTAATAAAATATTCCTAGAAGCACTTTCTGGTAGCAGAGAAACTCACCAAAAATTCTGTAAACAAAATGTGGTACATGAATAATAGAATATACTATTGTGTTGTAAAGTAAAGAAACGAGAAATGAAGAACACAGAGAAAGTCACATGGTGCAAATTGGAAACAAAATGGAACCAAAAGAATGATCTATATGTGGAATAAAATACTGCAGCTCTCAAGAGCGACTGAACTCAAACTGCAGTTCACATTCTAAGCTTTCCAGAACAGAGGATGAAACATATCCCTCCCTCCATGGAAAGACTGAAGGTAAAAAATGCTATGAACAAAGGTGATTCTTTTTTCTTTCCTCTAAGGGGAGAACATGTAGAGAATTGACATTTTTTAAGAGAGTTAAGGCTTCAGGAGAAACCTTGGGGAAATCTATACTCAAAAGGAAGTTCAGAGGAAGAAGGAAAATCAACCAGGAAGCCTCTATAGCCCAGACGTAAAATTCTAGAACACCCAACTCTGGTCTTTGAGGCAAGTCCATCACATGATTAATGCCTGTGTAAAACTCAGCTATTCCATGCATCCTTCAGAAATTTTAATACTATAAATCTGTGCACATCATTTTCAAGGTTCTTATATCTGTTAGTGATCACCATTAAGATTTCACACAAATTACTGTTTTAAGGATACTATTACTTACACACACCCAGGGAGATGCTTTACTTAAGGTGATCTTATTCCTAAACAGTTGTTATTTTAGGGGGAAGGAAGTTAATTTAAATCAATCAACCAAGCATATTTTTTAAAATGGAACATATGATTTCCTATGGCATCATATACTATATTTATACTAGTGGCCCCCCAATCTGCTTTGGCTGTGAACCATTTTGGGGAAAAGGCGAAGGTAATCCAGGTTAAGTGACTTTTCCAGGGTCAAACAGCTAGCACCTGAGACTAGATTTGAATTTAGGAAGACAAATCTTCCTGACTCCAGGCCCAGCACTATATCCACTGTGCCCCTATCTGTCCCAGCTTCCTTTGTGCCCCAGCTAAAATCTCATCTTCCACAGGAAGCTTTTTCCCAACTTTTTTAATTCTAGTGTCTTCACCCCTGTGAATTAATTCAGATTTATCCTGTACATAGCTATAAGATAGCTTGTTTTCTTACATAGTTGCTTGCATGTTGTATCCCCCATTACAGTCAAGTCCTCCTGATTCAAGAGCTGGTGCTCTATCCACAGTGCCACTAACAACCTCCTGAACCAAATGTTTCTAAAAAATAATTCTGAACTTAACACTAAATAAAATTAAGATTTCCAGACACAAAGAATAGAAAAAGGTTGATTATATACAAAACTTCAAATCTCTAGTACATATATCATTCTTTTCCTCTTAGGTATGTAATAAGCTTTCTGTGCATTTTTAATACTTCATTGATCCGGGGTAGTGGCAGGGGTATGGGGGTGATGGGGGAGGGGTATGTGTGTGGAGAGAACCTTATCACCACCTCTTCTGCCCTCCCTTTTTAAAAGGAAAACAAATACATCTAGTCAAGAAGAATGAAATCTATACAGTAGACTTTTTTTTTTAATGTACATCTCTTTCTGCACCTTGAGTCCATCATTTCTCGTCAGGAAATGGGCAATATGCTTTCTCATAGGTCCACTGGAGACATGGTGCTGGAGTATAAAGTCTTTAAAGTTGTTTTTCTTAACTGTTGTACTTTTATGAATCGTTCTCCTCGTTCTGCTTACTCAACATCACGACATAAAAGTCTTGCCATGTTTGGCTTTTTCACATCATTTTTGCTGTTGTTTAAGTTGGTTTTTCAGTTGTGTCAGACTCTTCACGACCTCATTTGGGGTTTTCTTGACAAAAATACTTGCATGGTTTGCCATTTCCTTTTCCAGTTCATTTTACAGATGAGGAATCCAAGGCAAAGAAGATTAGGTGACTTGCCCAGGATCACACAGCTAGTAATTGTCTCTGAGCCCTGATTCCAGGCCCATCTGGTACCATTCCCACAGTGAACTAATAATCCACTCCATATACCACAATTTGCTCTACCTTTCCAAATGAAGGTCACTTCCTTGGTTTTCAGTTTGAAGTTTTTTAAAATGCTGCTAAATATTCATTTTTCTCTTTATTTCATTCCTTAAGAGCCTAGTAGGGGCATCACAGAGTGACCACTAGAGTACCACTATGTCAAAGGTGGTAGTTTGGAGAATTTTGGGTTATAGTTCCAAATTTTTTCAGAATCATATTTTCAAGGTCCAAAATTCAAATGAAGGTTTGGCACTTGGGAGCAATGAAGTTTAAAAAAAAAAAGGTAGGAAAAAGCAGCAAATACATATCAGGATAGGTTGTAGCCAAACGCTTTATGAAGATTAAGAAATAAAGACAAAAGATGCTTGCAGACACTCGCATCAAGGTTCTGGTGAAGTTTCCATTCACCTTTAACTCTGCTCTTCCCCTTTCATTTATATTTGTTCTTGCAAAGAGTGCATCTCAGTATCATAATCAAAAACCACCCGCTTCTAGAAAAGGAATTCTTAACATTTTTTTTTTTGGTTATAAGACCCCAACTCTGCCTTTTGCAGTCAAATGAAGCTTAACACAACTGTTGTATGTTGCCTACATTCAAAATGGAAGGAAATGTTAAATTTTAGTTGAAGGTTAGTGGAAAAAAAAAAAGGAAATCCTGGCCCACCCCCAAGTTCATGGACAGCCATAAATTTATCCATAAACACACACACACACACACACACACACACGGAGCAGATCTATCAGCTATATAGAACTTATCAACTCTTCCAAATCCTCATATTTTTCCCTCCTGTTATTTCTGGGATTATTATTCTATTAATAAGAGCAATGATTTAAAAATAAGGAAACTCCATAAAAAATGGAAGCCATGGGCACTCTTAAAGAGATCTTTATGGCTAACATGGAAGTATGTTTTCCAATACTTCTCATGTATAATGGGCATCATATTTCTTGTCTTCTCAATAAGCGTGGGGGAAAGGATGGAGGCTGGAGGGACAGAACTGAAAATTTTTTAAATGAATGTCAAAATAAAAAAGAAAAGAAAAGAAATGAAAGAAATCTAAAAAGAGAAAAGGTTGGCATTAAATGAAATACTTCACCAGGAATTAAGTAGCCCAGTCAGGGGTTCTACCACTACTTCAATTAAACTGGGGTCTAGTAAATAAAAATAGCTAACATTTTAAGGTTTATAAATTATTTCACATATAATCATAGCTCATCTGATCCATAAAACAACCTTGTGAAGTAGGTATTACTATCATCCACAGTTTACAAATTAGTAAACTCAGAAAGGTTAAGTGATTGGCCAGAGTCATACAGCAAGGGTCTTCTTGACTTTCAAGTCCAGTGTTTTATCCCGAAACATTCTGCCTCATATTCTAAATTCAACTTCACTAGCCCAACTGAGCACAGGTACTTTTTCCATAAGTCAAAATTTAATCAAAGACTGGCTAACCTGCTTTCTGTTATCAGAAGACAAATTTTACTTTTACAAGATAAATATCTACTTATAAATTTGTAAAAACAAAAAGAAATATCACAGCCATTTAATTCCTGGAATAACTGGGTAAAGGATTATGATTTTGATGTAATCTTACTGTAAAAGTCATTACACAATGAAATAATTCAGTATATGAAGAATCATAGGTTTTTTTTGCTAATGTCTATGCAAGCTTTATTTTACTTTTCAATACTAGATTGAAAGAGCAATGATCTAAAAGTAAGGAAAACAAGATTTTTATTTGAGACATTTAGCTTTGTAAATCCTAGAATATGCAACAACATAATATCATATATACAAAAATTATTTTAATAGCAATATTGCTGATTGCTTCCAACACAATCAAAATCACCAAAACTTCAGTCAAAATGTGGTGTGGTGGAATTACTTAGATTTGGAACGAGAAAACTTGGGTTTCAATCCTGACTCATATTTGCTACACCTGTGTGACCTCGGCCTTTAACCACTTTGGTTTTCAGTTTCCTCAACTGTAAAATGGAAAAGACTGGCCTGGATAATTTCTAGGGTCTTTCTAGCTCTAAATCTACCAATTCTCCAAATATAAATTTTAAACTACTTAAGAAGTAAGGCTTCTTTCAGTCCCAGAGGAAAGAAAAGTTCAAGCAGTCTTTTAATAGCTCAAGACAAATGTAAACCATTTACATACACAAATCAGAGAAAATGAGTAGGATTTAAAAAGTCCTCCCACCTCCATATTGCTAGATTACTACCCAAATTAGTTAGGTTTATGAAGCAACACACAATTTTATATTTAACACTGCAACTGTAGAATGACAAGGATTACCTTGTTACCAATTTGTCATCCTAGAAGGAACTGTGTATGTCACTTCAGATATACAAGTTACATGTTGCTCATTTCATAAAACTGAAACAATAACAAAAACAGAGAGGTGACCTATAGCTTTAAAAAATAATACAGCAATTTCATTAACTAGGAAATTAGGAGTGATTAGAGCTGTGGAAAACCTGACTTTATCAGACTTCATTTCTAAGAACCTTGGACTAAACTGCCTTAAAACTGAAGAGGGAAAAAAATCAAACACTGAATTTGACATTATCTAAGACCAAAAAAACCCCCCAAAACCAGTGCCTGACATGTAAGTGCTTAATAAATGCTTTCTCTGTTAAAATGTCAACCTACATATTTCTTATTTTCACATCACATTATAAAGGTAAAGTACATTGTCTACTACCTAACAATTCACTAAGAATAAAAGCTAGAAGAGACTGCAGAGCTCTAATCTTTTCAGTTAAGGGGTAAGAAAACAAAAAGACCCAGAGAGGTTAAATGCTTTGCCTAAGGTCACACACCTAATGGAAACCTGACATTGCTGAGTCCATAACTGAAGTAAAAAGATTATGGTGGACATTTTAAGAACACAGAGATTGAGTAAGATTTTTGTTGTTTTTGCAACAAAAGGTAGCATATAAGTGCCATAAAGTAGTAAAAACAGCTGTCACAGACAGGATCACAGAGTTGGAAGGGACCTTAGAGACCTAGTCCACAGCCCCATTCATTTTATGGAGAGGCTTAACCTGTTCAAGATTCCATAAATAGTTAAGCAGCAGTTTTAGGATTAAAACTCCTTTTCTTTGATTCCAAATCCAGTATTTTTCCCACTATACTGTGCTGCTTGAGTATGATATAGAGAGAGCAAAGTATGGAACTTGGAGTCACATGACTTTACTGTACCACTGTGTGACCTTGGACCAAGTCACTTCATCAATAGGGGGACTCTTTCTTATCTATAAAATGAAGATGTTGAACTATTTCTCTAATGTCCTTCTCAATTCTAGAGTTATGATCTTATATTAGTTGAAGGAAAGGGATGACCATTTTCTTCAGGGGGTAAGGGATGGGATGGGTAAGGTTAAAGAAGGTTTAGAAGAACTGAAAACTGGAGGATAGGCTTTAGAGAGACATTTGTAAGCATACCTGAAAAGATGACATCTATCTACTGACAGACATCCCACCATGAGCCAAAGTGTGGAAATGGAAGAGTATACTGTATGGAGAGGGAATTACTACTATGATGTAGTAATTTAGTTTGATTGGAAGACAAGTGTAATTGAGGAAAGGTACAGGATAACGCTGGAAAGAACAGTTAAAGGTCTTGAATGCCAGGTTAAAAAGTTTAGATTGCACTCTATAGGTCCTTCCAGTCCCAGAACAGAGAGAGCAAAAGGTGAGCTATGAGACTTATTTTGTGATTACGTCAAGGACAAATTAGAACAGGGGTTCTTGTGTTATGGATCCCTTTGGCAGTGTGGTAAAGCCTACAGACACCCTCTCAGAATCATATTTCCAGACACACAGAACCGCAAAGGAAATCAATTACACTGAAATAATTACCATGAAGTTGTTTTTTTTTTTTAAAGTAATAGATCCCATGTTAAAAATCCCTGGGCTAGAGAGAAAAGGACTAGAAGCTGAGAGGCCAGGCATGTAAAAGAAGAATGGTTAAGACAGAAGGATTGACAGAAGAGTAAGAGATTATGGAAGAATCAAAGATGATGCCAAGGTTTTTAGAATAAACTGGTGAATTTACTTGACATCTCAGAAACTGCCAAATATATAGAAGTCCTGATAGTCATATTAGAATAAATGAATCCCTGTTATAGTGAAAAATATGATACATATTCCAGGATAACAGATTCACAAGTGATGAATTATACACTGATGGCTTATAATACAATCCACAATATAACTGACTCCATGGCTAAGTATTAAAACTAGATTTTACTATAGAGCTAATGTGTTAGGTTTGACTTGTCTGCATGAATGCCCAAACTGTCATTTCTATAAAAGAAGATAGTTAAAAAATACAAACAAAACTTTCATATTTCCTTCCACACTTCCAAGTATCAGCAATGAAAGAATTTGATTAACAGTGATCATCAACAACTGAAATCCAGCACAAGTATCTATGAGAGTAACTACTAATTCCTTATCCTTACTATAGTCAGATGCTGTCTACTTGTAGACTTTGGACCTATCAATTCATGTTAATCTGAAGTTTAATATATTTTTACTAGATCAAAATTGATGGAACACACAGTTGAGGGAGAAAAGCTTTTATTTCCATCTTCTATAAAAATAATTTTGTAACTATGAAAATTTAAAAGACTAAGAGTATAAAGGTTGTTAAATGTTTTCTGGACTCTCACTTTTCCTACCAGTTTTTCGTAACTTAAAAAGTAGTAAGCATTAATCATGATACTAAGTTAAACACTGTCCAAAGGTTAAATGGATGCTCTTTCCAACTATTTGAAGCATTTACACTGCAAGAGATGACAATGACATGAACAAACAGGAAGGAATGAGTTAAGTTTGCTAAAGCAAAAGACATCTTGTAAGAAAATGAATAAAAATCAATTATTGGATTGCATTTTGTATCCAAGAAGAGAATAATCTGTCCTACCATAAGTTTAGTACCTAAAAAAAAAAGCTAGGAGGTTTTAAAATATTGAGGATGAGGAAGATGGAAAAGGAATAAAACTTTCAGACAAGGAGGCAGAATTATTTTAGTTTAATTTATGAAGTTACCAAATGGGTACCAAATTACCCTAGAGAAGAATGAAGTTTCTCAGACAAGTTGACACATTCATTTCTAATCTACATGCCAACAGTACTAAGTGATATTGCTCATTCAAAGGTGTATATTTATGATTTCCCAAAACTGAATGATGTCTTCACAGTACTTTTACCTCTCAGATAGTAGTCGAGGGAACTAATTTAGCCTAACTGAATTCCCAAATACACTTTCACCATGCTCCACGCCATTATTCTTCTTTGTCCTCTCAAATAAATTCTAATGGCTTTCAAAGTGGATAGAAAATTTTTAAAAAACCAAACATTTTTAGGTTAAGAGCTAAGTACAATGATTGTTTAATAAAAACAAAATCTAATTCCTTGAAACAGTGTAATTACACTTTCCTATACTTTCCTACTGATAGGGAAACCCATCCAACATATCTGCTTTCATTTGACCATTCTCTCCCTAGAAGCCAGACTCTCCTTACAAGGACAGCAAACATGAGTTTTACTAATATACCACTAGTGCAGACTGTAGCATTTTTAGGAAGGTCACATGCACAGGACAGTGGAAAGAGTGCTGACTTTGGAGTCAGAAGACCTGAGTCCCCATCCCAGTTTTGTTACCTACAACCAAGACAAGTAATTCTATTAAAGATTTGAAGGAGACAGTCTGTAAGGTCTCCTCGATCTCTAAATCTATTATCCAAGACCCTCCCTTTTCCCCTCCCATACACACAATGACTTGGAAAAACTCCAAAGGAAAACTTATCCACAATTCAAATTTAAACCTATAATAACAAAGTTTTGATTCTCTTAACACAGACTGCTCATGACATGGAATCACGTCCTAAGTATCTACAACCCAACATATATAAAGATGGATAAAATATTAAGCACATACAATGTGGCATGTACTGTGTAAGCAAACAGAATTTTACAAAGTTTTTCCCTTAATTAAAGGGAATACCTTTCTATCCACACATCTGTGGATGTTTTATGATAACTGCAGAAGGTATCAGGTCTTCAAGAAAATCAATCAAAAGAAATTTCCCAAAAATTTTAGCAACAATTTCAGTAAAGTATATTTTCTGAAACTGGAACTCAGAGTTACCTTTAAATCATATCTTTCCTTCTGGATGTAAAAAAAAAACATGTTATTTATCCATCAATATTTGAGTTAATTTTGTGAGTAGTGAATATTCTTTTTTGGAGGAAAAGATTACTAAAAGAAAAAAGTCCAACTAACAGAAGCTTGTAATTACGTATCATTTTACAGTTTACAAGGCAAATTCTGATTAAAAATAAATAAAATCAAACCCTGTGAATAGGTGGTCCTGATATGGGGCTGAAATTTACAGCCCTGTAACTCAGGGAGGCTGACTCCCCCCACCTCCCAAAATAACCTCCCATAACCCCCTTCCCAGCTGTTTGGATTACAAGTATGATTAGTTGCTTTTTTATACTATCCTAGGAGAAACTGCCTGTTACTTATTTAGAAAAGTAAACAATAATGAAATTGACTCTGGAGAAAGAAAATCACCTTTGCTACTCTTAAGAACCCTGTAACTCCTTTTAAAGAAAAAGCCTTCAAGTTTACTGGAATTTAATTCTAGAGACATATTTACTAACAAGATACCAACTCTAATGACCATGTCTTTGAACTCTCTGGCTATTAATGGTGTAATTCTACATTAGGTGACAGCATTTTGGTTTTCTTTATGGGCATAGTTAAAAAGTAGCACTTGAAAAGTAAACTGAAAAGTACCCACTTTTTAGAACAAGTTGATTGAAACAAAATGGCATGAAGTAATTTACTTGTGTTAAAAAAAAAAAAGTACTGGATGGAATAGAGAGTAGTCTTGTGTTAGATATGGTTTAATCAACATGCTGTTCACCCTAAGATACTGCTTTGTGCACAATAAAATTGATCACCTCATCCTTCTCCACTACCTCTGTTTCATTCATTACTGTCATCAATACAGCATATGTCAAGTAACTAAGTAACTTAGTTCTTTAAAACCTGAAAAGGGCAATCTCACATAACATCCAATTCTCATCAACAAAAGTTACTAATACTTAAAAATAAAAGTTTACTTCTTCCATTTTTATCAAGCTAGTAACTAGATAACCTGTTCAGATTTTACTTTTAGCCTAGTATCACTAAAATTCAAATATCCTTTCATTTTATCTTTAAATTATGACCTCTATGGTATGATTTTTTTTTTAAAAAAAAGCAGTTTTCCAACTATTTTTCATTTAAAAAATTTTGCCATGTCAAAACCAAGTTTCTTTCCAATACATTTACCTGACAAACACATAAGTCAAAAGGAAATATCCATTTCATGCTGACTTAAACCCACAACCAAACTTCACATCAAAAGAAAATAGTATGATTCACATGTACAGAAAAACGAAGTCACTTTTAAAAACAGGTTTGGCACAATGTTCCAAAGACAGCTTCTGAGGCATGCCCAGCTACCACGTGTGACCAGATTAATTTGGTTTCAAACACTTAGTGGATTCAATTTGTGCCTCACGTGTTAACGAAAAAGCTTTAAAAATCAAAGTTGGTTGGTTTAAGAAAAATCAGCAGCTTAAGTCGAAGCTGAAAGGTGTAAGAAACTCAGTTTTGTATGTATTTTTAGGTGAAACCTCCTTTCTATATACATTTCACTGTCGATCTTCAATGTTATGGCTCAAATCTAACTCAAAAAGTGAGTTGAGTTTTCTGAATCTTTCAATCCAGAATAGCACACACACACACACACATACACACAGAAATATACGTATATATATATTTTACACACACACACATATATGTATATCTATATACACGTACATATACATACACATTTCTCTCTGTCTGGAGCACTTTCCTAACCCTAACTGCAACAACGCTGATGAAATCAAAACACAACAAATAATTCTCTGGCAAGACCACTTAAGTTCTGACCTAAGGATACTTTAACAACTTCTTGCTCCAGCTGCCTAATGGATAAGGCATGGGGATAAATGTTTTGCATAAAAGAAAAGTTAAGACGTTGGGGAGCCCCTGGAGAGAGCCCCTGGAGAGTTTCGCCTTAAAAAGAGGCATCCAAGGAGACTAGGAATAGTTACAAGGAGATAAAACAATGCCCCCACAACAGCCCAAACGGCTTCCCAGCCCCAACTCCAGGCTGAAGCCAGCCACCCCCAATGCAGAGTCAGTCCGAGTGTCTTGCGGCACAGCAGCAAGCCCCCGGCCGCACAGCTCTGAGCGCAGGCGGGAGAGCCCCCGCACCCTCGGGCCGGGCACCGTCCCCGGTCCGTGGTGCCCCACGTCCCCTCCTCTCTCCACCCCTACACGGCCCTGCCCTGCCCAGCCTTCCCCTCCCCCCCACCGCCCTGCTCCGCTGCATGACTGTGCAGCCTCTCCCAGGGCTGGGGCCCCCGGGGGAACTCCCGGCCAGGCCCCCCACTTTGGAGCCCGAGGAAGGCGGCCCGTGGGGGCTGCCAAGAAGTGCGGGCAGGGCAGGGCGGCGGGGGAGGGTGTGCATGCGGGCAGGCGCCGTCCGGTTCCGTGCCCCGATTAAAGATGGCGAGCATCTCGCGTGGCTCCCTAGGCTCCCCCATACAATGAAAGGGACCCGCAGGCAGCGGCGTCCCCCCACCCCCCACGCGGGCCCGGGAGGGAGAGTGGGCGGGCCGGCGGGCCTACCCAAAACACTGGGCGGCGGCGCTGCCCTGGGTCCCCGCACTCCCTCGGGCCCAGGGGAAAACAAACCCCCTGCAGGGCCGCCTCTCCCCCCGCACACGCTCGGACACACGCACACGCACGGGTCCCCCGGCCCGGCCGCCCCCGGACGCGGCTCACCTTCCATCTCCATGTCTTCCGGCTCGCTCAGCTGCTGCTCCCCCGCTTTCTGCTGCTGCTGCTGGTGGTTCATGTCGGCCGCGGCCTGGGCCTCGCCTGCTGCCGGGAGCCGGGACTGCGGGCCCGGGAAGCGGGGAGCGGCGAGGAGCCTGGGCGGCGGCGGCGGCGTCGAGGCGGCCTCCTCCTCCTCGTCGTCCTCGTCGGCTCCGGCCGGGGCTGGCGGCGGCGGGCAGGCGGCGGCGGCGGCGGCGGCGCGGGCAGAGGCCGGGGTCGGCGGCGGCGGCGGCTGTGGCGGGGGCAGGGAGACGCGCACGTATTTGCTCGCTATTCGCCCAATCTCGGCGCCGAGGCGGGGGAGCGGCGGCCGAGGCGGGGGAGCGGCCGGCGGGCCGGGCCGAGACGGGCTTCCCTCCCGCGCCTGCCTCCGTCCCTCCCGCCGGGGCCCGCCCCCGCTCTGCGGCCGGCCCCGGGCTTATGTAAGCCGGGCGGGGGGCGCGGGCCCACCAGCGCCCTGCCGGCGGCCGCCCGCTTCTGGACGGCGGCGGCGGCGGCGGCTCCGGGCTAGCTGGCCCCGGCGGGCGGCAGGCTCGTCAGGCTGGCTGCTGGCGGGCGGCGCGGCCTGGGCGCGGGGCGGCCTCGGGCCGGACGCGGGCCCGGGGTCGGGGCGGCGGCGGCTCCGGCGGCGGCTGCGCCGCGCTCTTCGCCCTGCGGCCTCCGCCTCCCGTCCGGACAGAGCCGCAGACGCACCTCCGGCGGCTCGGCTCCCTCTCAAAATGGCGGCGGCGTGAAATGTCACATCCGCATGGGGGGCCCGAGAGCGAGCGAGTGAGCGAGCGAGGCTGGAGAGGGAGAGAGAGGGCGAGCGAGCGAGAGGGAGAGAGACGAGAGGGAGGAGAGAGAGAGAGAGAGAAGGGTGGGAGGGAGGGAGGGAGGAAAGGAGGGAGGGAGAAAAGCAAGCCCAGAGCAGGGAGGCAACCAACCGGGGAGAACGGGAGCAGCAGCGCCGCCGCCGTCGCCCCGGGAACAGCAGCGCGGGTCGGGGGCGGCCGAGGCGGAGGCCGCCCTGGGGATGCTCAACTTCCCGCCTCCTCCTCGACTCCCCTCGGGACGGTCCTGGCCACCCACCGCCCGCACCGATCCCGCTCGCCCACCCCCCTTTTACACCCACGTGCCTTCCCCTCGGGATCCTGAGCCCCACCCGACCCTTCTCTGTCCCCCACGCACACCCCTCTCTACCCGGTTACCTCCAGAGGATTCCCCCCTTTTGGCTCGGACCCACAACTCGCAGCCCAGGGGGAACAGGGAGTGGAAGCCCTGGGTCGGCTGGAGGCCGGGGACCTCAGTTTGAATCCGGTCTCTGCCGCCCAAGGTCGTGGCCGACTTGGGCTCGAGACACTCTGGGTCTCAGTTTCCCCCTCTGTAATCTGGAGGGGGTTGGGCTGTAGTTGTCCTCTAGACTAATCTCATTCCAAGGTTAAATCTGTGATCCTATCTAGTCTTGCCCGGCCCTTCCCCAGCCCCATAAATAAAACCTCAGGTCAGGACATTCTCCCTCCTACTCCTGGTTCGTAGGACAGGCCCCCTCCTAGCCTGTCCGGAGTTCCTCCAGTCCCCTGGAGCTCTCCCAGGCTTAATATTCCTTTAATCAGCTCCAATTTGCATGACAGTCACTCCATCCACAAACCCACCCTGGCTCCTGGAACTCGCAGAGGTGAACCTCTTGTCCGGGTTTCTTGTCTGGGAATTTCTTCATCTCCCCAATTTTTCAGGAAAAATAATCTTTTTAGGAGGGGTTAGTTACTAGATCATGAACTCTTTAAGGCAGTTACAATGTCTTCTAGGTTCTTTACACTCTTAAGCAGTGTAACTGAGAAAAACAGCGAGGAAAAATTTTAAATGATAACCCAAAGGAACAGTAATAATACACTGTTAAATTGGTAAATGCCTGAGAGAAAACTTTGTCGTCTTATGTAAACACTTGCAAATCGTGTTATTTAAATTTGTGTGTGTGTGTGTGTACTACGTCATACATCGGGGTGTTTCATTTTAAGGATATTGTATTTGGAAACCACTCATCTGCACATGTCAGATTGGGAGGAGAAAGAATGCTGAGGGTCATCCAGATATTCAGTCCCACTTAAGCAGTTTGTAAGCACCTACTATGTGCCAGATGGAATGCTAAGCATAATTTTTTTTTTCAAAGCATTCCACCTCCACACCCCCTCACCCCAAGAGAAGACAATCTAATAAGGAATTTCTATTTTTCCTAATTTTTCTTCATCTGCCCTACCCTATTCTAAAATCTGGGTAGGGGTTTCAGCGTTTGTTCTTATTCAGCTATGTCTCAAGTTAACGAAGAGTTTGCAAATACTAAACAACCTTGCAAATTCCTTAAAGGCTGGGACAATTTCATGTTTGACTTTACACACGATACACAGTGGAAAATTTAAAGGGTTGAATGAATGGGTTCTATACACAGTGGATCAAATCAAGTACTCGACCATGAGTTCTTATTGTAAACAGCTATCTTTGATACCTGTAGATTCAAGACAAGAAGATTAAAGAGACTTCGTTCCAGCTGTAGAATGAAAGGGGAAAGGTGTAGGAAACCGTTAAATAGGAGACTAGGAACTATAGGAACAAGTTAGATATTGTATTACTTATATGAGTTGACTTTTTTTTTTAACCTCTACGGCCAAATTTGAAAAAGGGAATGAGAGCCTCCATTCCTGTTTGGGAATGGGGTAAGAATTAGGGGGCGGGGCTTCTAAATCTACCTGGAATTCACTGTTTTCCAGAGTTTCTAATTTCTTTAACCCTATTACATAGTTTACTTTGGTTGGCTGTTGTGTATGTTTTAATCCAAAGGAAGTGGATAGAATCAGGTCTTAAAAGTCAGGAAGGCCCAGGTTTGAATCCTACTTCACTCACTAATTTGCTATGTGTGTGACCCTGGGCAAGTAATTCAGTCCCTTTGAGTCCCAGTTTCCTCTTATGTAAAACAGGGACAATAATTGCACCTATCTCAATGTTGTGAAGATCCAGTGAAATATGTCAAATCGTTTGCAAAGCTTTAGGTGAAATGCCACTAAATAAATATGAGCTATTTTTATTTTTGAAGAAAAACTTGGAGGGTAGGCCAATGCAATGTCAGTGTATTTTTAAAGGATGGAGCTTACCCCATTTTCATTGCACTAGTATCATGTCCACCTTAAATTTAAAAAGCTACTTCTCAATAGGAGGGGGTGTGGAAGAGGAGCTCTGCAGATGATGTGAATCAGCTGTGTGATGTTTGTCTGCTCAGAGGGCTGTGTTCTCCTGTAATAAGGTGGATGCAGTGAAAGGTTTCTTGAGTTCTCCAAATGAAAGGAATGGGGTAAAGTACTGCTAGCACAACAACTTAAAATCTTCTAATCTGTCCAGCTAATGAAACTGAGAACAGGAGGAAGGAACTGAAGGTAGCCTCAATAAAGGCACACTGAGGGAGGAGGCTCTGCTCATTGAGTACATCCCATAAAGTCAATGGGAGTGGCTCCCTATCATTACTAGTTTAGCAAGACACATTTCATTTCACAGTCCTGGTGCCAATGCCATGACTTGACAGAAACTGTGTTATTAATTCTTCAGAGGATAGAGTATGTGTATTGCAAACCTTTTTTAGTTCGAAATAATAACATAATGAAAAGTCAAAGAGGCAACTGAACTACTTCCTTTTCTTTTAATGGATCTCAGGGCCAGCAGTGATTGGAAAAAATGAGAAAGTCATTTGGAGCTATCTAAACAAGTGAGTCAGCAAGCATTTATTAAGGACTTCCTATGAACCAGGCATTATTCAAAGCTCTGGGGATACAAAGATAGACAGAAACAAAGCTCTTGCCCTCAAGAAGTTCACATTCTAATAGGAAGGAGGGAAATAAGTATTTCCCTATTCTGATGAAAGGAGACAACATACCAAAAAATTGATGAGATACATACAATATAAATAGAAGTTTATCTTGATTAACATTCATTTCTGATATTTTATACAACAAAGTGCATTGCAAAATTATAATGCAGTTTCATGTTAATAATTTTTATACTTGTCTAGTTGTGCTTATAGGTTATTGGCATTTTTATGTTCTAAACAAAAGTATACCTCACTTGTGGGATGATTGGATTAATTTGAAATTAAAATGTACAAAAATCAAGCTAATCAAAATGATAACCTGCATAGTGGACATCTTTGAAATAAATGTTTCCAAGAAGTCTTCTGATTTTCTCTTCAGATAGTTTTATAAAGGTGAAACTATTTGAAACTGTTACTTGTTGCCTTCTGCTAGACAGAAGGCTGATCTTTGTTAAAAGGATTAAAGCACACTGTTGTTTTCTGGATTCAAGGTTGTTGGACAACATGAATGGTCATTATACTGAATTCTCTCTATTTTAACCATCGGTTCCTATAAGTGTAAGTGACATTGGTTATGTTCTAAATACCTCCCCCTGATTTATAAAGTATGCTAATAGTAAGCATTTATGTAATAATTCTTTGAGGTTTGTAAAGTGTTTTACACATATTATCTCATTTACCCTCACAACGATTTTGAGAGGTAGGGGCTATTGTTATCTCCATTTTGCAAATGAGGAAACTAAGGCAGACAGAAGTTAAGTGACTTGGCCAGTGTCACACAGCTAGTAAAGTGTCTGAGGCAAGTTCTGAATTCAGATCTTCCTGACTCCAGGTCTCTGAACTTTGTCAATTGCCCCACCTAATTGCCTAGAAATTACTTTTACTTCTTTTTATTTATACAGGTTGCCACAAAGCTTTTAGTACAGGTTTAAGTTTTAATATCTCTAATAGCTTAAAACTGCATTAAGGCTTTTGGGACACTTTGTATTATATATCTCTTACAAAGTCATCCCATTTAATTTTCCTAATAAAGTCTAACTAAAATACAAAAAGGAATTTTTACGTTTAGATTGTTGACCTGCTTTTAATTTCTTAAAATCAGGAGTTCACTGACCTATATTCAAAGTAGTTTATGAAAAGGACTTTAGAGGTTACCTATCATAAGATCATAAATTTAGAACTGGGAAGAATTTTAGAAGTCATCTAATCCAACCAGAACACTTGGCCTAGAAGGCAATTGAGTAACCTGATCAACTGGATGGGGTTGCAAGATGATGAACCTTTTGGAGCTTAATTATATCTTCTAAGGGATATGGAAACAACCCTCATTAAGGATGAGTATAGCTCCTTAATTCTCATTCATGCAATTTGACAGCCATTTATTGAGAAACCAACCCCTCTTAATTCTAGCGCCTTCCCTTGGATAAGTAAGTTATCTAGTATATATAGCTTCTTTGGATGTTCTCTTCTCCATTATAAGTGCCTTGAGGGCAGGGATGGTCTTTTGCCACTTTTTGTATCTTCCCCCTCCCCTCCCCTTAACACAGCCTATCAAATAGAAGGCACTTAATAACCATTGATTAATTAATTTATGTTAGTATATTCTAGGCGTTGTGTTAGACCAAGGATACAAGACAAAAACAAGTCTTTGCCCTCAAGGGGCTTATATTCTATTGAGGAAATAACAAGCATATAAATAAATACAAAATATGCCCAAAGTTCATATAGTGTAAAGTAAATTGGAAAGATTGGCCCTCATGTGGTATATAAACTTGAGCTTTGAAGGGATCTAGGGATTCTAAAATGTGGAAACGAGAAGGTAGTACATTCCAGGTATGGGGAATAATCTCACATGGGGTGTTAAATATGCAGTGTGAAAGGGTCCCTTCCTTCCCCCAGCATGGACAGATACTCTGTTTCTTCCCCTATGTATGACTCATTGCTAGGTTGAATTTTCTTCCCCACTGCCCCACCTTGCAACTTTATTGGTTGCTGAACTGGAAATCTGAGGACCAGTGGTACCACATAGATAAAAGAAAAAGATAACATGATAGAAGAAAAAATGGCTTATACCTGGTGGGTATCTTGCAGGCAGCTTTTGAGAGGACAAGGTGTGACACAGCAGGTAATGGAGGGAGGAAGGGCCTTGCCTATGCTGGCATAATGACTGGACAAGGTCTTCTATGATCCTGATGATCCCAGCATGGATCAGACTCAAATTAGCTGCACTTTTACTACAGGCCCCTGGCTGCCTTTCATTTCCTTTTGTGTCACTTTTCTCTAGTGTTTACCCCATGAATGTGGATAGGTCCTGGAAGATATACAAGTGCCAGGAACGTAGGCAGTGTCTCCTGGAGTAGATGTGCAGGGAGTGGAGGTGAAATGTGAACTCATGAGTTACCAGCCTTGCAAAAAAAACTGTATCCCAAAAAGTCTTAACATGACTTGAACAGTCTCAACTGACTGTACTCAGAGTGGTGCTGTTGGATTCTATTCAAATCATTCTGTGATTCTCGATTGTTTATCATTTCTGTCTCTGTTTGATTATACACTACCTGTTACATGCCTGTTTCAGTTTTGGACACTAGATACATTTTTTTACTTTCCCCCTTCCTGGGAGTTACCTCTAGACTTGGAGTCCTTAACTATTCCTATAATAAACAATTGTACGAGTAGTGGTTTTCCCAGAGGAAGCCAGGGTGAAGGTGAAGAGCCAATGAATATGAGAATTGAGAAACTTGTTTCTTTTATTGAGAAGACAGGCAGCCCTAGAGCAATGAGTCCAGGGCAAACTGAGATAACAGGCAAAGGATGGGGATTGGCACAGGTGTCCAGGCCCTGTGGCCTCAACCTAGTGGAGCCTGGCTAGTCACTGTTTCAAGAATGAAAACAGACCTATTGGGCTGGTGCATAAGAGTTCATGAAGTCTGGGAAAAGTAGGCTAGAACTGGACTGCCATCAGCTTTAAGTATCAGAGGAGTTAGTATTTTATGTTAGAGTCAAAAAGGAAACCACTCATGGGACTTCTTGGGTGACATGGTCAGAATTCATTTGATAGCAATTTATTGGTTGCCTTGGATTGTTGTGGGTCTGAGTCTGAGTCATCCCTTCCTGCTAAGCCTATGAAAAGGAGGCTTCACTAAAGAGTCAATTTTTTCACTCTTTCCCTTTTCAGAGAGATGCTGAGAGAGTGTAAAATAAAGAGCCAACCTGGGTCCTAGGAAGGAGAAATCCCAAGCATGTGAACAGCCTATCCCTCTATTCCCTCTGGGCCCACTAATAGCTACCTTGGGGCAGAGGCATATGGTAGTTTTATATACAAGTTATTCAGAAAGCTGAAGAGGAAGATTCATGGAATCCAAGTTCTTGTCCCCAGTTTTAGAGGGGCAATGGCATAAAAACTCAGATGGTTCCTATCATTACAATCATTCCAAATTGACTATTGATCCAGCACCAGGAATGGGATAAAAAGGAAGCATAAAACCAAGAAAAGTGGAAGATGGAGAGCAATTGAGTCGTCTGTTTTCACATGGGAGAGGAATTAGCTGTTATGAATGAAACATCTCAGTCCAATGAGCAAAATTTCCAGTGTTGCTGTGGGGACCTCCAATGCCTCTGAGTGGTAGAAATTTCTGAAACTTCAGATCCTTAAGAGGAATTCCTAGAGACTGTAGGACCAAGCCTCTCTGATGGAGACAGTAGCAAGGTGGGTATTTCCTGGTCAATATCAAATTCTTCAGTGTATGCAGTCTTATAGAGAAAGAAGTAGGAATGCCTGAGTAGATAGTAATGGCTTCTGGGAAACAAAAGAATCCTGGAATCTAACCTTCTAGAAATAGAATGAGAGGCTTCTTTCCTTCCTGGTGAGAAGAGGATATAGCTCATGGTTCCTGAAGCTATGGGAATATCAAAAGACATAAAGGAGGAAGTTTTTTGTACTTGACCTATGATTTCACTAATATAAAACATTCCAGGTGAGGAATGTCTTCTACCACTGTAGATGAGCTACTTTTCAGCAACCTAAAGTCTTAAAGAGTTGTCTGGGAGCATTGAGAGGTCAAGTGATTTTTCCCAGAGTCACACTGTCCCAATATGTCAGAGGAGAGACAATCCAGGTCTTCTTGAGTCTGTCTAATATACCCAGGTCCAGATTAGTGCAATTAATATGGTAAGATGGGATTATTTCAGATTCTTAGTGCATATTTCTGTTGGGCTGGAAACAATGATCCTATTTTATGCAATTTTAATTTTGAATAGTGCACATTTGAATACATGTGATTACTTCAGGGGATTCATTATTTGCACTAATCAGGTCCTAGCAATATACCATACTGTCTCTTTTCCCTTCTACATGGAGGGAATTATTTGGACAATGCAGTTCCCAGTGGTAGTGGGTTGATACTTTGGCACTTTCAAGTTTATTTTCCTGAGATTGGGGAGAAGTCTGAGCCCTTATAATGATGTCATAAGGCTAGAAGTTTGTAAGCATACTTGGAGTAAAAGTGAGACTCAATAGAATTTTGGGGAGAGGATCGTTTCCTTTTCTAGCAACCGCAAATTTGCTTACCTTTTAAGGGAAGTAGCACTATTAATCAGATAGGGACCCTGAAGTTGTAATTCTCCATAGAGAGGAATTATATCAATTATTAATGGACTATTGAGTCCTTTATGTAGTATCTACTGGAAGCAAAATAAAACCTGTCCATATATGCACAGACCTAGATACAAGCTATATGCGATTTCCCAGAGTCAACTCTGAGTAGGATAAAATGAGCCAAAGAGATGTTATTTGGGCTGTCACCAAGATAGAACTCAGTACATGTAAGCACAGAGCCTGTATTACTGGCCAAGGGAATGAAGAAGCTTTTAGAGAGGTTAAGTCACTTATTCAAGCTCACACAGGTGACCATTTTCAAACATTATGGCCTTCATTTCTGCAATCATCCAAAGCCTACTCATTGATCTCCTCCTGAACCTTGAATTCTGCCTCTGGAACTACCTTGAATTCCCATACGTGAGCTTTTACCTTATTGTGCCAGAAACCAGGCCTCCATATCATTTCCCAGCCACCACTTCCAGTCCATGCCACTGAGAGTCTCTCTACCCACTTTTTAGTTCCCCTTTATGTGTTGTCTTCCCCTCATTAGAATGTGTAATCTCCTTAATTTAGCACAGTTTCTGAATCATGAAGTCCTTAATTAGCTCTTTCTTCCTATCCTTCCTTCTTTCCTTTTCTTCTTTCTCTCTCTCCCTTCCTTCCTTTCTTCCTTCCTTCCTTCCTTCCTTCCTTCCTTCCTTCCTTCCTTCCTTTCTTTCTTTCTTTCTTTCTTTCTTTCTTTCTTTCTTTCTTTCTTTCTTTTCTCTTTCTCTCTCTTCCCCCTCCCTCCCTTCCTTCTTCCCTTCCTTCCTTCCTTCTCTCTCTCTCTTTCTTTCTTTTTATTCTCTTTTTCCCTTCCTTTCTCTTCTTCCTTCTTGCTTTTTATTACTTATTGGTCTTTTTATTATCTGTTTTTCTGTCAAGTATCTACCTTTTATCTATCTTATCTATCTATCTATCTATATTTGTAGGAGAGACAGATCAGTGTCCTGTTCACCATCCGTACTACCTCTAGAGTCCTACTAGGACCTGATTAAAAGAGAAAAGCACTGAAAAAATTTTCACTGAATCATCCTTTTCTGAGTGTTTTGTACTTAGCTCTATTAGAGCTCATTCCTTAAATAGAATGCAGAAGGTAAATGAAGGTTCCTGAAACTAAGTAATATTGGTATCACTCTTTTGCATGAAGCCTTCCCTGGTCCATTCTTCTCTTATCCCCCACCCCAAGCCAGAAGGAAGAAAATAAGTATTAAGTACCGACTATATACCAAACACTGTGCATTTTACAAATATTATCTCCTTCAGTCCTTACAACAGCCTGGGGAGGCAGATGTTATTATTAACATCCCCGTTTTATGAATTGAGGAAGCTGAGGCAGGCAGGTTAAGAGACTTGCCCAGGATCACGTAGCTGGTATCTGAGCACAAGTCTTCCTGATGCCAGGCCCAGAGCTCTATCTGCTCTGTCTGCATCTAGAAGTAAAAAGGATGATGTTAAGAATAATAAGATTTATACGGTACCCACCACACGCAGGCTCTGTGGTAGGCATTTACAGACTGAGGTACGTGCAACTATTAGCCGTATTTTATAACTGAGCAAACTGAGGGAGACAGCGTTTCGGTGAGCTGTCCAAGGTCATCTAGCTAAAGCATGTCAGAAACAAATCTCCTTCCTCTAATCTCCCATAGCACTGTATTCATATGTTTTAGGGCGTTGATCACATTTCATTATGATTTTTATTTGTGTGTATATTAGTTGCTAATATTTATATAATATTGTACAATTTATAAGGTCCTTTCCTTACAAGAACTCTGTGAGATAAGTACAGTATTTGAGCAATTTCAAACTTTAATCATCACTGAATAACAATTAAAGCTTGAAATTGCCCCAAGACTTTGAGGCCAACTTGTATTATTTTTTCCCCCTTCATAGATGAGGAAACTGAAACCTAGGGAAGGCAAGTGATTTGCCCATGGTCACACAGTTTATAAGTGGCAGTGCCAAGACCTAAACCAGGGGTGGGGAACTTGTAGCCTTGAGGTCACATGCGGCCCTCTAGGTCCTCACGTGTTACTCTTTGACTGAATTCAAACATCATAGAACAAATCCTAATAAGAGAATTTAGGTCTTTTATTATTTATATTTGATATATTTGTATTTTATAACATTTTATATTATTTATATTTATTGAGGTCACAAATTCCCCACCCCTGATCTAAACCCTGGTGTTGTGAATCCAAGTTCAAAGCTCGTTCCTCTATACAATGCTGCAGTCTGATCCTGTATTCCCTACTAAATCATAAGTCCAAAAGGGATGGAATTATATTTTATTGACTTGTGACTCACGTCACCTCAAGATGGTACCTTGTATAGATATTCAACAAATATTTTCGGAATGCGTGATAAGACATTTTAAAGCAAATTTTAATGTTGCTGAAAGGTTTTTATGATCATTGGAATAGAAAATTGAAATCTATTAGTGAAGGGAAAGGTAAATTAAAATGGAGAAAATGGAGCTCAAAGAATAGGAGTTCTGGGATTTTCAGGCCTCTCTAATAAGAAGATTGCATAACAGCATTACTAATAGAAATAACATGGATTTCCAGAGTAAAACAGACTAGCTCTAAGCCTAATTTTCTTAAGCTTCTCTAGGGAAGTCTCAATCTAAAGAAAATACTATAGGTTATTAACAAATATATATTAAGCATCTACTATTTGCTAAATGATGTGGTAGACACAGAGGATACAAATACAGAAGTGAGACAATACCTTCCACTTTCCAGGAAAGAGCTTACTTTCTACTAGAATATTCTACAACACTGAAGGCATTCCTAATTTTGTTCCAAGGTTCAGTTCAAGGGTCCTCTCCTTCAAAAGGCCTTTTCTTATTGCTCCAGCTGTTAGTTTCATACTGCAAGAATCCAGAAACTAGAGACCAAATTGCCAACAGTCACTGGATTATGGAGAAAGCAAGGGAGTTCCAGAAAAACTTCTGCTTCTGATTCATTGATTACACTAAAGTCTTTGACTCTGGATCACCACAAAATGTAGCAAGTACTCAAAGAGATCAGAGTATGAAACTGTCTTACTTGTCTTCTGAGAAGCACCACAGTTAGAACTGAACATGGAACAACTGATTGGTTAAAGATTGGAAAAGGAGTAGGAAAAGGATATATATTGTCACCTTAATTATCTAACTTATATGTAGAGTATGTCATGCTAAATGCCAAGCTGGACAAATCAAAAGCTAGAATTAAGTTTCTTGGGGAAAATGTGAACAATTTCAGATACCACTGTGATGGCAGAAAGTGAAGAAGAATTAAGAAGTCTGTTGATGAGGGTGAAAGAATAGGGGTAAAAGATACTTGAAGCTAAACATAAAAAAAAAAACCAAAAAACCTAAGATCTTGGCAACTGGTCCCAGTACTTCCTGGCAAACAAAGGGAGATGAAACAGAAGAAGCATCAGATTTTATATCTTTGGGCTCAGAGATTACTGCAGATGGCAACTCCAACCATGAAATTAAAAGACAATTGCTCCTTAGAAGGAAAACTATGGCAAATCTGGATAGTATACTAAAAAGCAGAGACCTCACTTTGTTGACAAAGGTCCATATAGTCAAAGTTATCATTTTTCCAGTAGCAAAGTATGACTATGAGAGTTGAACTTATAAGGAAAGCTGAGTGCCACAGAATTGGCACATTCAAATTGAGGTGCTAGAAAAGTCTTTTATGAGTTCTTGGACAGCGAGAAGATCAAATCAGTCAGAGTATTTAATTTAATTCAGAGTATTCACTGGAACATCAAATACTGAAGCTAAAGCTTAAATACTTGAACCTCATAATGAGAAGATGAGACTCACCTGAAAAGGCCCTGATGTTGGGAAAGATTGAAAAGGTGATGGCAGAGGATAAGATAAATAGAGAGTATCATGGAAACAATGAATGTGGAACTCCAAGAGATAGTAGAGGATAGAAAGGCCAGGTATGTTATGGTCCATGGGGTCATAAACAATTAGACATGACTGAATGACTAAGTGTCAAAAGTAAGCTTTAAACCCAAGTCCTTTGACTCCAGAACCAAAGATCTTTCCACTATATCACACTACATATGAGGACAGTATGGCATAGAGGGGAGAAGTGGGTGCATAGATATGGAAGGTCCAAGTCTATTGTCTTAAACACCCTCAGAACAACAACTCACAAAACAGTGATGCTTCCAATGCCTGAGACTCCAATGCTCATCAACCCGTAAACATCGTGGGGCAGACAACATTCAGGTAAATGGCAATTTCTTGTTCCTATCCCACTATTCAGCAAAGATTTAGTTAATCAATAAGCATTTATTAGTTAATCAATAAGCTTACTATGTGCCAGGCACTGTGCTAAGTGCTGGGAGCACAACAAAAGGGTCACATTCTAATGAGTGAGGCAATGTGGAAAAATGTATATACCACTTAACCCCAATTGCCTCACACACACAAAAATATATATACAAAAGATATGCAAGGCAAGTGGAAAGTAATCTCAAAGATAAAAGAATGGGGATGGGTTGTGAGAAAGGTTTACCTGAAAAGGTCAGATTTGAGCTAAATTTTAAAAGAAGTCATGGAAGTCAGGGGTAGAAGTGAGGAAGGAGGGTCCTCTAGGCATTGAGACAGCCAGTACAGGGACTTCCAGGAGTCAAGATTCCAGATTAAGCAGTAAATTCCTGTAGCTCTCCTATATTCTCCTCCATAAAACCATAAAATAGCCCTCCCAAACAAATCCTGAAATAGTGGAGCCAGTAGAAAGGCAAGATGGAGTAGTCTTTTAGATAGGAGAATTGGAAAATTGGCAAGAGACATCTGGTGAAAGGGAAGAGAAAAGGAGGATGGAGGGTCCTATTTAAGGAACAAGAAGACCAGTATTTCTGGATCAGAGATCCTTATAGGGGCACAAAGTATAAAAGACTTGAAAGGTAAGAATGGGCCATGTTAAAAGACAGGATTTTATATATGAACCTAGAGGTAATTTATTGAATTGTGGAAATAGTGACATGGTCTGAACTACACTTTAAGAAAAACCAGCTTTTTCAGCTAAGGGAGGATGGATTGGAGTGGGGAGGAGATGCACTACCAAGAGACCAGTTACAAAGATATTGCACCTGTTCCTGAGTCCTGTAGGAGCAGTTTTTAAGTTGATTATCTGAAATCTTAAAGGTCCTTGAGCCATTCGATGATTCAGTGGGGTAGAGAATCTGAGTTAGCATGGTAAGAACAGGAGTGCAGTACTTGGTTCAGTTCACTCAGCTCTTATAAGAAATAGGGACTGTAAACATGTCAAGAGATGTGATAGATGGCTTTAAGCTGCCTTTAGTGAATACCTGGTACTGGTCAAAGCAATACACTTCGCCAGAGGATGAAATCATCTAGAGCCAAAAGATTATTGTTATGCCAAACTCAAGGCACAGCCTTCTTGCTAGGCCTTAGCTCTGGGAAACATGTCTCCATATATCTTGATAGAATTTTACAACCTTGCCCCCTTTTACCTTTCTAGGCTTCTTACAGTTTACTGTCCCCAACCCCTACATTCTCTGAGATCCAATAACATTGATCTCTTTTATATTCTTTGAACAAAAAACTCTTATTTCCTGACTCCTAGTATTTTCACCTGCTGTCCCTCCTGCCCAGAATGTTCTCCTTCCTCATCTCTGCCTCTTGACTTCCCTGGCTTCCTTTAATTCCCAACCAAAGTTCAACCTTCTAAAGGAAACTTTTCCTGATCTTAGTTAATTCTACTGTCTTCCCATCTGTTCATTATTTCCAATTTGTCCTATATACAGTTTGTACATAGTTTTTGTACATTGTCTCTCCATAAGATTGTGAGCTTCTTGAGGTATTTTTGTCTCTTTTGTATCCCTCATGTTTAGCATAGTTCCTGGTATATAGTATGGACTTAATAAATGCTTGTTTACTTGACTTGATAGGAGACTGGAGTTTGGGGATAAATACCCACCGTTAGTGGGTGTGACAGGCAGAAAGATCCCAAAAAGGACACTGAGAAGAGTGGTCTGATAGATAGGAGTAAAGCCAGGAGAGAGCAATGTCAGGCAAACTTATATGCATGAGAAGAGGGTAATTTTGACATTATTAAATGTTTCGGAGAGGTCAAAAGGATGAGGAGTGAGAAAAAGCAATTAGATGTGGCAATTGAGAGATCATTGGGTATACTCAGAATGACCTCACTTGTATAATTTGTATCATTGCTTGCCTTCTCAATGGGTGGAAGAGGGATGAGAGAATTTGAAAGTCAAATTTTAGAAAATTAATATTAAAAAAGTTAAAAAATGCAACTGAGAGAGCTTTGATGACTTTGGGCAAACTGGATAGTTTCAGTTGAATGATCCAGACTCTGCTGGATTGCTTGTCTCCCCTCAACCTAGCACAAGGCCTGGTATGTAGCAGGCATTTAATAAATTAATTAATTGGTTAATTAATTTGTGTGTGTATGCGAGAGTGGGATCTCACTGAGGAAGCTAGAGGCTGTGTGCAGCTGGGATGGGGAAACTGAGAGTAGACGAGAGGTAAACTTTTTTTAGAGAGGTTGAAGGAGTGTGAATTTATAGTATCCTCTAAATTCTGCACCTTGGGGCAAAGTACTGATTGCCACGTTCTGTTTTGCCTACTTGTTAAGTTGGGGTGGGGATCGTATCTTTTATTTGTATCCTTGTTTTTAGATTTGTGTAATTTATATTTATATTGTATCAGTTTAATGAATATGAAAATTAAACGGGCTAAAATTAGAGCATTTCATTTAAGGGTCCATGAAACAGTTCACTAGACTTACTTGAATTTGTTACTAAATAGCTTCATGCTAGAAGGAAACACAGACAAACAGAACAGTTTAGAAAGTTACAGCTTGATTTTATTATACTTAAAAAGAAAAACAACATATATACAATAGAACCCTGTAGTTCAAGGGCAATCCTCTTTTCATGTTCTATTATTATAATATGAAAGTACTCGTTTTAAAATATCTTATTTCAGAATAAAAAGAAGAAAAATAAATTTATTTTATTTCAAAATAAATAAATAATCAAAATTATTTAGTACTTCAAGGGAGGAAAAGAAGGAGGGAATAAAGGAAAGAGGGTGGAGAGAGGAAAGGAAGAAAGGAGAGAAGGAAGAGAGAAGAGAGAAAAGAAAGGAAAGGAAAGGAAAAGGAAGGGAGGCATGTAAGGAGGGAGAGAGGAAGGAAAGAAGGAAGAGATGGGAAGAGAAAGAAGGGAAACAGAAAGAGGGAGAGAGGATGAAAGGAAATGAAAAGAGAGAAGTAGGAAGGAAGGAAGGCAAAATAAATAGATGGAAAGAGTCTTGGATAAATGGAAAGATAAGTTTTAACTAAGCTGGTACTTGGATAACATATATAGTCCATTCATACTGTAAACTATTCCCCAATATAAAACAATACAGTAAATATTTACTAAACACCTACTATATGCCAGGGACTACACTAAGAATGAGGTATACAAATGAGAAAAAGAAAAACAGTCCCTGTCCTCAAGGAGTTTACAATCATATTCCATGGGATTAAAATGGAGTAGAATTGCAAATGGAAAGTAGAGTTAGCATTCTGGTTTAGCAAGACCTGTCAGAGTCTATTCCTCTGGCATAGACTTGGAGAAGTCATGCCTTGATGAGCCATGAGAGTACATTGCTAATGGAGGTCATTAAGAAATAACCTGAAGAGGCCTACTCTGCCACATCAAGAATGTTTCTGATGAAGAATCTCAAGTAAAACAATCATAGAATCTGAGTTGCAAAAGACTTTAGGTGTCATCTCCTCCAAAGACATCTTATGAAAAGGTCATGTGATATCTGATTGAGCAATATACAATATTAAGAAATTTAATACCTCCTGGGACAGCCCATTCCATTTTAACATAGCTTTAATTATTAAATTCTTCTCTACATTGAGCTAAAACTTGACTTGCTATAAAATCCATCAATAGATAATACAATTATCCCTCCCACATTGTGACTTTCCTCATCACTGTTTTGGTAAACTATGGATCAGTAAATAAGAAATTAAATGAGAGTTTTGGGGAGAGTTTTGCTGAAGCCATAGATGACACAAGAAGTCCAACCCATGACACGGAAAAAAAGTTTAGAAACTCAGAAATGCATAAAACATATGTACAGTGTTGAATGATATCCAACCAAATTGTACAATAGGGTACTGTAAACACCCCATAAGAGAAAAAGAAAAAATTCAGACTTTTCTGTTATGAAGGGAGGGCCAAAAAGTTCTATGCAGATTTTCCAGAGGGTCCCATACCACTAACCACTGAGATGTAGAGGAGATAACTGTAGTTCTATTTAATTCAGTTCAACAAGGATAAATTAGGTCTTTGTTGCAGGAGGTGGAATCATTTGTGAACTCCTAGCTCCTTATCCTAAATAAATCTAGAAAGTGCACCAGATCAAATTTTGATAGGAAAATTTAGAAAAAGTCTAAATGTGCCGTTTATCTGGCCCAGCTTGGCATAGTCAGACAAATAGAGAAGTCTGACAGACTCTGAGATCAGTCTGGGAGCATACTGTGGGGAACACTGCAACACCTAGGGGAAGGCTGTGCACCAAGTCAAGAGGAGATCTCAGACCTGTACTGGTGTACCTCCAGACTCATATCAGGACACTGTTATGGGGAAAGAAGACAACTGGCAGCGTTGTGGCCAGCTTTCTAGTTCTGTTGAGTCTTTGGGGCAGTCAAGGAACTTGCAACTTAACAGAAATGATGCTAAAGTTTATGTAGAGAAAGGAGTAGAAGGGTGGAGCTAAGATAATGGAATAGAAGCAGAGACTTGCTAGAACTTTCCTCCCAAGCCCAGCCAAATATCTGTAAAAAATGACTCTAAACATATTCTGGAGCTGCAGAACTGACAGAATGATGGAGTGAAGCAAATCTTCAGCCCACAACAGCTTGGGAGGTTGCTGGGAAATGTCTATCGCATCATGCTGGGAGCAGAACACAATCCAGCATGGGCCACACTGGCACAGGCCCTTGGGGGTGACTGAATCTTGGGCATCTGTGACAATTTCCAGACTTCAAGACCCCAAAAACACTGAGGACAAATTGGAAAGTCAGTGGAAAAAGACTGTGGGACCTGTGTGAGAGAGCAGAGGGGTCAGGACCCAGACCCAGGGTGGTAGAGGGGGTGGAGGAGCCTGTGAAGGAGGGACCCATGACAGGAGCAGTGGCAGTGACTTTTTCTGGAGTTTGGGAGGATTGGGGGGGATCGAGCAGCTGACAATATACCCTCTATCCCCACTGGAAGCAGAAAACTACCTTGACAAAGAGCTCAAAAGTCAAGTAAATAGCTGGAAAAAATGAGCAAAAACCAGAAAATGAATCAAACTATAGAACCTTACTTTAATGACAAGAAAGATCAAAGTACATGACCAGAAGACAACAAAGTCAAAGCTCCCACCTCCAAAGTCTCCAAGAAAAATATTAATTGATTTCAGGCCATTGAAGAGCTCAAAAAGGATTTTGAAAATCAAGTAAGAGAAGTGGAGCAAAAATTGGGAAGAGAAATGGAGAGATGGAGATGAGAGTGATGCAAGAAAATCATGAAAAATGAATCAACTGCTTGCTAAAGAAGACTCCAAAAAATGCTGAAGAAAATAACACTTTAAAAAATAGACTAACCCAAATGGCAAAAAGAGATCCAAAAGGCCAATGAGGAGCAGAATACCCTAAAAAGCAGAATTGGCCAGATGAAAAAGGAGGTCTAAAAGCTCACTGAAGAAAATAATTCCTTAAAAATTAGAATGGTGCAGATGGAAGCTAATGGCTTTATGAAAAATCAAGAAATTATAAAACAAAGCTAAAGGAATGAAAAAAATTGCAATTTGAAATATCTCAGTGAAAAAACAAGTGACGTGGAAAATAGATTCAGGAAAGACAATTTAAAAATTATTGGACTACCTGAAAGTCATGATCAAAAAAAGAGCCTAGATGTCATCTTTCAAGAAATTATCAAGAAAAACTGCTCTGATATTGTAGAACCGGAAAGTAAAATAAATATTGAAAGAACCCACCAATTGCCCCTGAAAGAGATCCCCAAAGGAAAACTCCTAGGAATATTGAAGGCAAATTTCAGAGCTTCCAGGTCAAGGAGAAAATATTGCAAGCAGCCAGAGAGAAACAATTCAAGTATTGTGTAAACACAATCAGGATAACACAAAGTCTAGCAACTTCTACATTAAGGGATTGGATGACTTGGAATATGATATTCCAGAGGTCAAAGGAGTTAGGATTAAAAGCAAGAATCACCTACCCAGCAAAACTGAGTATAACATTTCGGGGGGGAAATAGTCATCCAATGAAATAGAGGACTTTCAATCATTCTTGATGAAAAGACCAGAGCTGAATAGAAAATGTGACTTTCAAACACAAGAATCAAGAGAAGCCTGAAAAGGTAAATAGGACAGAAAAATCATAAGGGACTTACTAAAGTTGAACTGTTTACATTCCTACATGGAAAGATCGCATTTATAACTTGAGACTTTTCTCAGTATTAGGGTAGTTGGAGGGATTATATAGATATAGACAGAGGGCACAGGGTGAGTTGAATATAAAGAGATGATATCTAAAAAAAGAAAATTAAGAGGTGAAGGAGGAATATATTGGGAGAAGGAGAAAGGGAGAAACAGAATGGGGTAAATTCTCTCTCACATAAAAGAGGCAAGAAAAAGCCTTTTTAATGGAGGGGATGGGGGGAAGTGAGAGAGAAAAAGTGAACCTTACTCTTATCAGATTTGGTTTAAAGAGGGAATAACATGCATACTCAATTAGGTATGAAAATCTATCTTACACTATAGGAAAGTAGGGGGGAAGGGGTTAACGTGACTACACATGTATAACCTATATTGAATTGCATGCTTGCTTAGTGGCAATGGGTGGGGAGGAAGGGAGGGAGAGAAGTTGGAACTCAAAGTTTTAAAAACAAATGTTAAAAATTCTTTTTACATTCAACTGAAAAATAAGACATACAGGCAATGGAGTATAGAAATCTATCTTACCCTACAAAAAAATAGAGGGGAAGGTGATGATAGAAGGGAGAAGTGTGATAGAAGGGAGGGAAGATTGGGGAAATGAGGAACTGGAATGCACAATCTCTTGGAGGTGAGAGATAGGGAGAAAATTTGGAACTCAAAATCTTGTGGAAGTGAATGTTGAAAACTAAAAATAAATAAATTTTTAAAAATTTTAAAATAAATTTTAAAAAAGAAAGGAAAAGTAATGAATTATGTGCCAGATATGCTAATTAAGTGATAACCTGTAACCTTGGTCACAGACATCATTTACTACTGGAAACCAGGTGAAAGGGTTTCTTAGGAGTGTATTTTTGTTCTATTATATCTGTGGTAAGATAGCTTTGAAAGTTGCCACATATAACTTGATCTCTGGATTAAATATGATAACTTTGGAAATCAATGCATAATAATTCTGTGGTTACATGATAATCTTGTGGTTTTTTGGCAAGAAAATTTCTTCAGAGGTCAGCTTGTTCTTGTGATGGAGATAGTTTATTTTACTAGGGACCTTCTTATGAGTAAATGCGGGGGAAGGTGGTTTGTCTTATTGAGCCCACTCATGAGTTACTGCTAGGCATAGTGTCCTTGGGCTAGAGAGAAAACTGTCAGGCATAATGTTTTGAGGCAAGGGAGAAAAGTGATTTTTTAAAACTGGCACCCAAGCACAAGCACCCAAGCACCCCATCAGTTCCAGGTCACAGATCCTGGACAGATAGAGAAGGGAACCTTTAGGCAGCAGTGGTGTTCCTGGGTAAGAAGAACTTGAGCAGAGTACAGAGAAAGGAGGAGGTTCAGAAGCAACAGCAATGATGTTGGAGATAGACTCCAAGTTCAGAGCAGGATCTGACTTCTAACATCTAGTCCAGCTGGTAGAGCAATAGTCAAGAGAGGAAACACAAACTAAAGGGAAACCTATAATTGGGCCATTTTCAACAAGCAGAGCTGGCTGATAGGGGCAAAAACTAGCAGAACTCTGTGCTTACACCAACCCAAACCCAGGTCAAGAACTTGCAGAGTTCTAGGGGTGGGGTACGAGAGTGGAACAATCAGGCTTTGCATTTTGGAAATTTTTGAAATCAAACCATTTGGAAGCACTAAAAGCATGTAGGTTTTCAGCCTGTCTCTAATATCCTGAAATGAAACAACACTCAGTAATACCCTAGGAAAGCAAAAGAGGACCTGTCCAGACTTTCGCTCTCAAAGTATGGCATTGCCCAGCCCTAACATAAAGTCCAAAGTTAGAAGGTAGCCTTGAAGAATGGGAAAACAAACAAACCTAAAAAAGTCCTACCCATAATAAGCTATTTTGGTAGCTGAGATGCTCAAGGCACAAACATAGATGAAAAGAATTTCTCCAAAATACCTACAAGAAATTCATCAGACTAAAATATAGGTTAGGCACAAACTCTTCCTGGAAGGAATAATGCAAGAATTAAAAATGTTTTTACAGATGAAATGAGAGTCCTTGAGGAAAAAAATTGGAAAAGAAAGGAGAGCTTTAGAAGAAAGAAGTATGAAGGAAATTAACAGATTTCATTCTATTATATCTTACATCTTAAAAGAAAAGCTACTCAGAGGTCTTGGAACCAGACAACAACATAGAAAGACTATACTGGTCTACTACAAGTAGACAGAAAGATAGAATTCAAGTACAAAGGAGCTATAGTCAGGATCAACTACAATTTAGCAGCCAAAACTATAAAGAAGAAGAGGACTTTGCATTCCAAGGCAAAGGATATGGGCTGACAGTCAAAAATAACTTCTGCAGTAAAATGAAGTATAATCCTATGGCTGGGGGGGGGGGGGTTGGGAGGAGGAGATGGTCTTTAAATGTAATAGAGGACTTTTAATCATTCTTGATGAAAAGACCATAGCTGTGGAGAAACTGATGTTGAAACACAAGAGTAAAGAGAAACATAAAAAGTTAAACATGAATGAACAATGATAAAGGACTAAACAAGGGAGATCAAGGGGGAGATCAGACCTCCTTCTTGTTTTAGCAGTCCTGTTTGACTCTCTGTGACTCTCTTTGTTGTTGATGATAAAGATATTGGAATGGTTTGCTATTCCTTTCTCATTTTCAAGATGAGGAAACTGAGGCAAACAGGTCCTCCTGACTCCAGGTCCAGTGCTTTATCTACTACACCACCTAGTTGCCCAATTCTAAGTATGTACAAAATATAGTGCTTTTTTTTTGAGGTAGTTAAGTATGGGAGGGTGAAGGGATGTCCATCAATTGGGAATGAATAATGATATGGAATATAAAATACATACTCACATATATTCATATATATGTATGCATACATTTATTAGATAGACATAAGCATGTTCATCAATTGATAAACAAGTTATGGTATTTAAATGTGTTAGAATACTATTGTACTAAACTTTTATCAGTATAATTACCAGTCATGATAAATGTGATGAAACATGCTATTCATCTCCTGATAGAGAGGTGAAGGATTCATAATATAGAATGAGACAAATTTTTTCTTGGTCATGGCCAAAGTGGAAATTTAATCGACTGTGCATGTTTCTAGTGGGTTTTGTTTTTATTGCATTCTCAGTGGAGGCTGATGTTGAGTCAAGAGATTGAGAAGTTGGATCTTGGCTGATGAAAACAAAATATTTTTTAGAAAGTCTTTACTGTATATAGACCATTGTGTTTGGTGCTGGGTAAGATACATAATTTGGATAAGACTTTGTCTCTACATTAAGGAAATTTACAGTCTAGTATGCAGATGTATGTATGCAAATATAACATGTAACATATAACAAGTAATACATGATGAGGACATAAAAAAGATGAAAAATGATATGCAAGGTCTGTCAGCAAAAAGGTTCTAGCAATCAAACAGTTGCTTTATCCTCTATTGTACTTTCCCACCTCCTTATCTTTGAATACACTGTTTCCTGTGCCCGGAATAGGTATCCTTCTTAACCTTTCCTCGGTTAACTATCCCTCCCTTCTCTAGTAATTTCTCTAACCTTTGTGTCTATGGAAATGTTTTCTCCAGCTTCTTCCCATCTGACTACTCCTCAGTCTTTGTTGGATATCCTCACTGGAACACATCCTTGGGGCCAGAACTCTCCTCATTGTTGAATTCTTCAAAAAATCTATTACATCTAAGTTAGCCCCAGTTATGCTTCACTTTAAAGAAAATCATCTTTTTACTTTCGACAGGGTGCCTCAGACCCTGCCTCAACTAGCTTTTCAGTTCTGTAACTGAGCAAATCAATACTGCCTTTGCTCCCGGATAGGGTGTGTCAATTTACTTTCCTAAGGCTCCACTTGCCATTTTCTAGACTTCTTAAACCAAAGTACACCTCCTAGGTTACCACTCCCTCACTTAGAATGTAAGGTAATACAGGGCAGGAATTTTCATTCTGGCATTTGTATCCCTAACTTGTTGCCTGGCATTTAGCTTTCTTTTTCACAGACTTATCAGGTCTCTTCTAAGCAACTGATGTTCTCTCCAGGGTACTTTACCTTCCTCACTCTACAGTCTCTGAGTGATCCCTTTTGCTCTCATGGACTCAGTTATTGTCTCTGCTCTGGTGGATCACAAATGTATCCAGTTCTACCATTTTTCCTGAGCTTGACTCCCTATTCCATTGTCAATTCACTGTCTCTAAGGAGATATGCTTTTGGTATATCAAACTTCACAGTTCAAAATTAAACCCATTATTTACACCCCACTCGCTCTACCTTTAAAATTCCTCATGTATCCTTTGCCCTCTCAATCACTCAACTATATAACCAGTCATCTTTGACTTCTCCCTCTTCCTCATCCCATCATATCTAATCAATTGCTAACTCCTATCCATTCCATCTCAATATCATCCTTCCCTTCCTCTCTATTCATAAGAATTGGGAAACAGCAGGTTATGTTATGGAATAGGATCTATTCCAACTCCCAGTAGCCACCCATGACTCATACATGTAGACAGACCTCCCCCTACCCCAATATAAGAAGAAATAAATAAAAATCTCTGAGTAAATATTAACTGATTTACTCTAATGCTATATAGTATGCACCAGAGTCTAGAAACTAACTCAGGAGAGTTGAGTTAATCAGAAATTTAGGCCATGTTCTACTTTACTATGAGGCCTATTATAAGCCAGTGGCTACCTATGCTAGAGATAACTCGTGGACTCTGAGAAACTTTCTCAGAGTCTAAATAAGGTCGGACCTTATTTTTTTTTCTACAATAGTAATGAACATTTTTGGTCTCAGGACCTCTTTACACTCTTAGAAATTAAGTGAGGACCTTTTAAGAACTTTTGTTTATGTCTGTTATAGCTGTTGATATTTACTATATTTAATTAATAATTATTATTAATATAATAATTTTAATTAAAAATAATTATTAATAATATAATAATTTTAATTATTAAATTAAATTTAGTATTATTATGGCAATTGTTTTGATCTCAAGGACCCCTGAAAGGATCTTAGGGACCCCTAAATTTCCCAGACCATGCTTTGAGAATCACTGCTCTCCAAGAACAGGTTCCCAATCAGTTATAGGATGAATGAGACTATCTTTTCTCTTTTCTGTTCCTTTTTCCCAACTACCCAATTGCAATTCTCAAGAATCTAGAAGAGTAGATCTAGGATCTTATTTCTCTCACTAATCACTGTGTTAGAAACAAAGAGAAGTAATACATGCTCAAAGAAGAGAATCTTATACAGAAAGATAAAGGTGAAAAAGTTCCTTCAGAGAGAATGGTCCCTCCCTCTTTCCCCTACCTTCCCACAGCCTTCACCACTGGTGAATCTCACAGATCTGAACATGGAAATTTTGTGAAGTGTCACTCTCCTTTTTCCTTTTCTCTTTTAAATTATGACATCATAAAAATTACTTCTCTGGATAAGCATTTGTTACCAAATGCAGGAATTTAAATAGGTATGAAAACTTTTTTTAAAAGTTTCATTTTAAGGAAAAAGCCTATGAACTCAGAAATAGCACTAATTAAGATTCTTTGTATGGGAACAAGTAGGCCAATTTATTTGAGTTGAAATCAATCTAGAAAAATGATTTGGAGCCAAAGAGGGAGTCATAGAAGCTTCTTGAGCACAAGGAGTGACATAGTAAGACCTTTGCTTACATGATATCAATTTGGCAGTTGTTTGGAGGATGAATTTGTGAGGGGAGAATAGAGGCAGGGAGAACAAAATGCTTGAGGACAGGGTTGGTGTCATATCTTTCTAAGCTATCATTTAAAAGTTTTCATTTGAAAAACAAACAAAATTAGAACTAAAAGTTTACTGAATCTAGACTCTATAGCACAGGTTATTTTAAAGTGCCTCTCATATTCATTTTTTCCTTCCAGCTGACATTTCAAATTTGCATTTATACTGTGGTCAATTTATGGAAAAGTATGGTTTGATCTTTTTTTTCTTTAAAAGATCCATTTGTCAGTAACGGCTAGTGTAGTTTGTGTTGCTGTGGACAATGTTTGACACATGCTAGGTGCTCAATAATTGGTTATTCCCACATTCCATCTTGCTTTTCCTCTATGGAAGGAAATAGGCTTTGATAGTCTTATTATTTTTTTGAAAACTGTGAAAAGAGAAACTCTCTGGAGATCTATGACATTTAATCTGGATTTCCTTCCAAGCACAGAAAACTCCAATTTTTGTTTTTTAAGGAATCTAAGCAAATGGAAAGGTTGAATAACTGGATTTTGTTTATGTGTTCTTCAAGGTATTTTAATGAAAAAGAAACAAATGACAAATCACATGAGTTGATGTCACAGATTGAAAGCTAAATGGCACTTTATGGGTCATTGAGTACAATGTCCTGATTTTACAGATGAGGAAAAATGAGACTCAGAGATGTAAAGTGACATCTAACATTATGCAGGTGGCAAAACTGGAATTAAAATTAAGGTTCTCCAGCTCCAGATCTAGCACTTTTCTACTATTGTACACTATCCTACTTTCAGAAGAAGCTTCAGGAATAATAATATTTAGCATTTATATAGCACCTACTGTGTGCCAGGCACAGCATTAGGTGCCTTACAAATATTGTCTCATTTGATTCTCGCAACAATTCTGGGAGGCTGGTGCTAATTATTATGTACGTTTTACAGCTGAGGAAACTGAGACAGAAGTTAAGTGATTAGCCCAAGGTCATAGAGCTAGTAAGTGTCTGAGGCCACCATTCAACAATGATTCAACCCTACACATTTTCTATCTCCTTGCATCTGTGACTAATATGGTAACTCTATTAACCGCAATAGTTACTTAACTCCATTTCCCAATCATCCTGGATGAAGGGCAGCAAGGCATTAGGAAATTATGAGCTTCTGGTTTGATGTGTCTATTTACCCGTGTTTTCAGTGCAGTACCAATGCCCTACCTATACAGAGCGACAGGGGTGACTATGGCCAATGAATGTACTGTGTTCATGCACATGATGGACAAAGATGAGAGCAGGTTCAGAGTTTGAACATGGAAATAGAGATTTGGAAAATAGGATTTTGCTTCTGAGTAGTACTTTGCCTTCCAGTCTTTTCCTGTATCCTGGAGGCCATTTTTGGATCAGATTGATTCTAGCTTCTGCCTTCTGTCTCTCAGGACATAATTTTGATAGCTAGACTTCATAGGACCCAACATCACCTTCCATCACCTTCCATCACCTGAGACTGGAGCTCAAGGAAGAACCTTGTATCATCTAATCACCTGCATCCCTCAAATGACTTCTCTCCAACCATTGAAACTCTACCTAGATTCATTCCTCAATAGTTATCATGCCTCCTCATACTTTCTCTTCATCCTCATGATGGTGAATCCCTACCTTGTACAAACTCCATTCTCCATCATCCAGTACCTGCTCTCTTACTCCCATTTCACTCTCCTCTCTGCCTCCCAATATCCCACTTCAGATCTACTTTCTATTTCTACTTTATTCTCTGGCATGCCTTCTGGAGAAAAAAGTGGCAAACTACTCCAACATCTTTGCCAAGAAAACCCCAAATACAGTCACAGAGTCAGACAGGACTGAAACAACTGAACTGGCATGCCTGTAGTGACTACACTGTTTTAACCTCTTCGTCTTGACCTCTTGGTGAATCATTTCAATGCTATACTATCCTTTACATTTGAGTTCCCTTGCCCCCTTGTCCAATTGCTGATCATGCCTTTCGAAACCCCAACCTTAGGTCACTCCCATCATCCACATCTAAAATTCCTATTCACATGCTGCTGAAGAGCTGGAGAAAATTACAAACCCTGTGGGGTCCACTACAAATGTATGCTATATAATCTCAACTGGACCATCACTATAGAAAGGAGAATTCCTTTGACTGTTCTTTGATACATGATCCCACTAACCTTAGTGACTCTTCTGAACTTTTTCATTCCTCCCCAAGCCTCCCATGATATGCCTCCCTCCCTTTCTCTCAGCTGAGTCCTTATATTTACTGAACAACATTGAGATAAGAGGGAGAGGATTCTGGAAAGATGGTAGAGTAGGTCAGAAATTTTCAAGCTCTCCAGATTTTCCTCTGCAAGAGATAGAAAATGCCTCTGGGGGAACATAGAATTGTGAAAACAAATAAGAATAGGAGCAGGTTCTTTTGGGACAATCTGAGAAGATCTGAAGAAAAATTCCAGGATGAAATTTCCTCCTAGTGAAGGGTAAACACCTCCAGGCTAGGGATCACTTTAACTACTAACTGCAAGCCCTGGGCTTAGTTGTTTTTTGATGCTACCTTGACCCCAACCACAGGAACTTTTACCCCTGGGTCAGTGTTGGGCATCTGAGCCCAGGAAGATCAAGGGAACATTTGCTGACAAGGAGCACCAGATCCAGCCGTGCTATAGAGTGGAGGGGTGAGAAGGAACCAGCACATGCCTAGTGAGTGTAGAAGCTCAGAAATATTACAGTTAAATTCTAAAAACCCCAGATCAAGGACAAAATATTTTGAGCAAAAAACAACAATAACAACAAAAACCAATTTATAATCACACAAAACCTAGCGTTGGCAACACTAAAAGATCGCATGTCTTGGAACATTATATATCGAAGAGCAAGAGAGCTAGGCCTCTAGCCAAAAATATCATACCCAGCAGAGCTAAGCATAATTCTGAATGAAAAAAATGGACATTTGATCAACTGCCGGACTTTTTCTCAACCTCTCTTTGTTAGTCTTTGATACTACTGATCTCTCTTTTCTTGATGTTCTCTTGTCTCTAGGTTTTTGGGACACTGGTCTCTCCTAGACCTTCTATATGTCTTACCACTCCTCAGTTTCATTTACTAGATCTTGACATCAAGTTCATGCCTACTAACCATCAGTTGCTCATATGACACTGATCTGGGTTCTCTTCTCTCTCTCTATTATTTCACCTGGTGGTCTCATCAGCTCTTATGGGTTCAGTTGTCATCTCTATTAAAATCATCATTACATCTATATACCCAGCTCCAACCTCTCTACGAGCTTCAGTCTCACACCACTAATTTCCTCTTGTACCTCTTAAACTGGATGTCCCATAAGCATCTCAAACTCAAAATGTCTAAAACGGAACTCTGTCTTTCCCCCTAAACTTTACCCTCATCTAAACTCTTTTCATTATTGCCAAGGACACAACCCCTCCAGTCGTGCAAGCTGGCAACCATCGTGACATCCTTGATTCCTCACTTGTACTCTCCTCTTCCCCCTCCCCATTTTCAAACTATTGCCAAGTCTTGACATTGCTACCTTTATATAACAGTTCTCAGATGCTTATATGTTTTTACCTTCATATTAGCTCTCATATACTCACCTCTTTGCTCATATAGCCACAACCCAGGGGCAGGTACTTATCACCTTGCACCTGAACTATTAAAAAAATTTATGGCTGGTCCTTATCTCAGATCTTTTCCAACTCTAGTCCATTTACCACTCAGATGCCAAAGAGATTTTTCTTGAGTGCAGTTCTGACCATATTACCCTCCTCTCCAACTTAATAAACCCCATTTACCTTACCTTCAAGAATAAAAAAAAATAACATTTGATTTGTAAAGCCCTTTACAACCTGGTTTGTTCCTATATTTCCAGTTTCTTACACTTTCCATCCCTCCAAAGAAAGATTCTCTACCCAGTGATACTGGTCCTTAAAAAGGAACTCTTATAAATAAATAAATACTCTTATTTCCTGCTGTTCAATTCCCGTCCCCATTGGAAGGCCCTCCCTCTCTACCTGCATCTCTTGGTTTCCTTTGTTTCTTCAGCTCTCAATTCAAATCTCTCCGAGCTCCAGCCCCACAACTGGCAACATGGTTAAATGTACCAAGGTCAGAATTTTTGGTGAATATGGAACGTTATGTTTCATTCCTCAGAAAAATCGTGAAGAAAATTGAAATTAGTCAGCATGCCAAGTATACCTACTCCTTCTGTGGCAAGACCAAGATGAAGAGACGGATTGTGGATATCTGGCATTGTGGATCCTGTATGAAAACAGTAGCTGATAGTGCATAGACCTATACCATACCACCTCAGCAGTCAGTCAAATCTGCCATCAGAAGACTGAAGGAATTAAAATACTAGCAAAATCTTCTTACCAAATATCTGTAGCTGACAGTCCAACAATAAATGGGTTAATTTATGGAGTAAAAAAAAAAAAGACAACTCAAATCTGATCTTTTGAAGGAGGACTTTCCTCATCCTTCAGAACTCTGTCCTGGTTTCTTCACTTCTGAGAATAACTTCCATTTACATTACATCTATCTATATGTATATCTTGAATGTACAGTTTTTTTGTACATTGTCTTCTTAACAGAATGAGAGATTCTTGAGAACAGGGATCATGTTTTTGCCTTTCCTTGTATCCCTAGTGCCTAGCACAGTGCCTGGAACATAACAAGCATTTAATAAAAGCTTGTCAATTAATAGAATTTCTGCTTGAAGAATGTGGTACCTTTCATCTGTCTGACTGTTATTGCTAGATTGTGATAAACAATTAACTGGCTTCTTCTAGGGGAGGAAATACTGTCAGATTTGCCTTGTTTTAAAGGGATGGAGACAAATTAAATGTACACACTTGATATCCAGGAGGAAAGGAAAGACAAAGATCAGGAACCAGAGTTTTGCCCCACTGGAATGGATGCTGATTCTGGATGCCATCTTGCTTAAGTAGTCCATGCCATCTTTGAGAAAGCCCATCAGAGTGCTTGTAGTTTCTGTGGGCATCACTATGAAGCTGGCCCACCACAAGATTTTATTTATTTATTTATTCGGTGAAAAGCCCTAGGTGAGTTTCCTTGGTCTCTCTCAGTTAGGAGCCCCAAGATCTGAACTATGGTTTTTGCTGGTGCAATGGCTGTTTTTCAGCTGCCTTTCCATGGAGGGTTGACGCAAGAATGAGATGGATTCCTGAATGGGAATTGGTATCAACTTTTTTGCTTTAATGCTACTATTTTGATTAAAGTTTTATACCTTACCTTTTTATAAGTAAATTGCAATGAAAACTAGAGGGTTTTCAGCGGAAGGGGAGTTTTCCTAATGAATAAGGAGAGGGAACAAATTCTTGTTGAATAATGTCAATCTCTAGACTCTGAATTTCCACACCAACCATAATGAGATGGAGCCAAGAGGTAAATGGCAACCAGATGCCTTGAGAATCCTAGAAAAGCCAGATAGAACTCTCCCTGGTCCTAGGAAGTATCTATGACAGATGGGGCTGTGTGCTGTCCTATTGCTGATCACAATGTCCCCAGTGAGTCACATTTTATAAATTACTTATTTATAATTACTGTATAATGTATATCTATAATAACTGTAGAGGAACTACAGTTAGCTCCCTCCATAGCATTCAGAGTTGGAAGGGACCTTAGCGATCATAAGATCATCTAGTTAAATACCTTAATTTATATATATAAAGAAACATACTCAGAGACATTGAATGTCTTACCCAAGGTCATGAAGGGTAAGAACCAGTATTTAAACCTAGGTCTTTTGAATCCTATTCTGGATAGTAAAAGAAACACTTGAGTCAATAATTACTGGAGCAGGGTCTTCAGGGCATTTGATTTTTGTCCAAAAGGCCCTAAGAGCTGCTATAGATTATAGTCCACAATAGATTGAAACCGAATTTGAGTCTGGAATAAAGCTACTCAAGAGTATGGGAGATAGGGCAGGATTTTGGATGAAGTCATTTGACTTCACCCTTCATTTTTTTTGCACTTTCATGGTTTTTCCTCTTGAGAGAGATTGCCAGTTTGCCACTCCACTCCTTTTATATGACCAAGGGCAGAGAAGAGACAGAGTTCTTGGTGGATCAGGAGACCATTGCATTTGCTACTGCTATTGAATATAGTTTGAACAGCAAAGGCAAAAATTGGATAGATCCTGGGGAACTGGTGGCTGAGGCAGAAACCCAGAGCAGAGATAGGACCAAGGCAGTGAAATGTTGAGAGACCATCCATCCAACAAAGGTAGAGGCAGAAAGGGACTGGACTGGCAGTTGTGAAACTTCAGCTACTGCTGATATTGGATTAGGAGACATCACAAACACTGACATTTTTCTGTTCTGTCCAGTTCTTTGAAAAGTCAACCCTAGAAGATTCTGAACATTCAATCTTTCACACAATGTACTAGCTGGGGAATTTGGGGGAGACAACTGAACTTGACAGTTCTTTTATAGCTATTTATTTTAATTTTCACTCTATTTCAATAAACTCTCTAACTATACAATATTTTCCCTTTGAACCTTATGAATGAGGTTGGTTGACAGTGAGAGGGAAATTTCTCAGACAAGTAATGACTATCTAATAGTTTTTCCAACCTAAGTCAGGAGACATTAGAGGGAAATAAATGGAGTTTGAGAAATGGTGATTCTTTGTTATCAGGGTCAAACACTAAAGAAATTACTATGCATTTTTAAAAAAATGAGTAACATGAATATGATTGGTCACAAAAAAGAAAAAGAAATTGAGCTCTACTATTTTGGGGTCATACTTTTGGACACATGGTGCTTTTGTATTCTGTAAAAGACATGTAGATTAGACTGATTCAAGACAATTCCAAGACTCATGATGGAAAATTCTATCGACATTCTGTCTGTCTGTCTGTGTTTGTCTTTCATTTTCAAAGACCAGGACATCAGAGAAATGATGACCTGACTTGCAGTTGACTTTGTTTTGAGTGAGGGAGGGCTGTGCAAGGTCACCAGCCTCACTTCTCCTCCAGAGTCATCTGGGTCCAGAATCCACATTCAGGGAAGAATTGATAGAGTCTCAACACAGATTAAAGCACTCTGTTTTCACTTTTTTGCATTTTCCTTTTGTTCTGTTTCTTCTTTCATAACATGACTAATATGGAAATATGTTTCACATGATTACATGCACACATACAGACATGTATATATGTGTGTATATATGTATGTATATATACATATGTAATTTTATTTATAGATAGATAATATCAAATTACTTACTGTCTTAGGGAGGAGGGAGGGGAAAAAGGAGGGAGAAAATTTGGAATTCAAAATCTTATAAAAATGAATGTCAAATATTGTCTTAACTTGCAATTGAAAAAATAAAATACTATTAAAAAAGACATTTAGATTGGAAATAGAAAGTACATTGGATTTACTCATAGTGAAAATCTGCCTATAATTACAATAATCTCAACCTTAGTACAAGATAAATATTATGGGATAGGAACCAGTAATTTCATTGATATAGGAAACACCTTGATTATGAAATTCCCTGTACCCACAGGTCAATATCTTCCTTGCATTTATAATCTTAGGGAGTTGAACATGGAGAGATGAAGTATCTTGCTTGGGTCACATAGCCAGTATGTGTCAAAGACAGAACTCGAAGGAAGTATTCTTGGCTTTCATATCAGTTTTCTATTCACTACTCCATACTTCCTCTTAGAGAGATAATAAGGTAGAAAAATTTGCAATATTTGGTTATGATAGTTTCTACTCTGAGAATCATTTGGCTGGCTCTTTCTTGTTAAAACAGTGAAATTTTCTCATCGGGAATTCTTTCACAATAGAAATGAAGACCTCATTGCCTGCAGATTTTCTAGTAGATGAACTGTAATAAAAGTTCATTATTAATCCCTAAGTGGACACGAGTTCTTAATGAAGATTATTTATTATGGTCTTATATAAGATGCTTGCTACTCTATAGATATACAAAAATGGGGAAATAAAAAATACTTCAAATATTTAGAAAAACTTAGTTTCTTGTCATAGTATTACTAAGTACCTAATGGATGTCAAGTCCTTTGTGAACTGAAAAACAGTAAAGAAATGTTGGACAGTTACTACGTACATTTCAAAATCTCTTTTGCAAAGTATAACATCTAGTTAAGCAATAAGCAATAATATCGTAGTGAGGAGTTGCAGACAGTATTTAGCAATTGTAGGGAATCACATGGGCCTCTTCTCTTTCCTCAACCTTACCAGGTGTTGCTCACCAAGCAATGTGGGACGGATGCCTGCCCCACAGATCAGAAAGAGAGAGGGGACTATTTACTAAACTTTTAGGAAGGCATAATGCCTAAGGCTGCTGAACTGTTATAGTGTCTGTTCTTTTTCTATTTTGCCTTCACTTTTAAAAATCACATAATTAATTTATTTTTAGCTTTCAACATTCACTTCTACATGATTTTGAGTTTTGAATTCCCCCCCCCACTCCTCCCTCCCTAATACCGCATGTAATCTGATATAGGCTCCAACTTATACATTCATATTAAACAGATTTAGTCATGATGCAAAGAAGAATTAGAACTAATGCGAGGAACCATAAGAAAGAAGAAACAAAACAAAACAAAAAAAAGAAAAGAAGGGCAAATGGTATGCTTCCATCTGCACTCAGACTCCAAAGTTCTTTCCCTGCATGTAGGTAGCATTTTCCATTTTGAGTCTTTCCAAGTTATCTTATATTCTTGCATTGCTGAGAAGAGCTAGGTCTAGAAAGGTCAGTCATTGCACAATATGTGGCTGTACAACCACAGTATGTGTACAATGTTCTCCTGGTTCTGCTCATTTCACTCAGCATCAGTTCATATAACTCTTTCCAGGTTTTTCTGAAGTCTGCCTGCTCATCCTTTCTTATAGCACAATAGTATTCCATTACATTCAAAAACCTCAAGTTGTTAATTTATTCTACTATGGATGGGCATCCTCTCTATTTCCAATTCTTTGCCACCACAAAAAAAAGCTTCCATAAATATTTTTTTGTACATGTGGGTCCCTGTGTATATCCCTGTTTCAAGTATGTTTCTTGTAAACAACATATTGTAGGATTATGGGATTTTCCCCCTTTTCCCCCACTTCCGTTATATGGGAGAGTTCATCCCATTCACATTCACAGTTATGATTACTGTCTGTGTCTTTCTCTCCATCCTATTTCCACCCCCCTGTTTATGCTTTTCTCTTTCCTTTCTTCCTTTCCCTCCTCACTAGAGTTTTGCTTTCCACCACCACCTCCCTCGATCTACCCTCCATTCTATCTACCCCCTCCCTTTTTTTTCCTCTTTCCCTCCTACTTCCTATAGGGTAAATTAGGTTTCTAAACCCAAGTGATTATGTGATTCCCTCTGAGTCAAATCTGATGAGATTAAGGTTCAAATAATGATTGTCTCCCTCCCTTCTTTCCCTCTGATATAATAGGTTTCTGTGCCTTTTCGTGTGATGTAATTTACCTTCATCTTCCTCCTCCTTTCTTCTTCTTCCAGTACAATCCCTTTTCACCCCTCAGATTATCACCACATCAGTCAATTTATACCCACATCCTGTCTTTGTATACCCCTTTTAAATGGGTAATAACAATACAGTTCTCAAGAATTATGTGTCATCTTCCCTTGTAGGAATGTGAACAATTTGTCCTTATTAATAATGTTTCTTTTTTCTTTCCTATTTATCTTTTTATGCCTCTCTTGACTTGAATTTGAAGATCAAGTTTTCTGGTAAGCTCTGGTCTTTTCATCAGGAAGGTTTGAAAGTCCCCTATTTTGTTGAATATCCATCTCCTCCCTTGAGAGATTATGCTCAAAACTACAATGGATAGTTGATTCTTGGTTGTAATCCAAGCTCCTTTGCTTGCCTTCACTTTTAAATCTTGCCTTTTAGAACTACTTATTTTTTATTTTCTGTTTCTTACATTACTTTCATTTTCAAATATACTGCTCCCATTCTCAGCCAACCATTCCTTGGAACAAAAAATTAAAAAGGGGGGAAATCAATTCAGCAAACCAGCACATTTACCATGTTTGACTTTCACACCCATAGTTCTCTACCTTCCTTCTTTCCTTTCTCCCTTTTTTCCTTTTCTCCTTCCTGTCTGCCTGCATTCCTTCTTTCCTATCTACCTGTATTCTATTTTTCTTTCCTGTGTTCTTTCTCTCTTTTATGGCAATGGCTAATGTAATTATTTGTTTTGCATGACCATGTTTATAATGGTTTTACTTTTCTTGCCTTCTCAATGGATGGAGGAAGGAAAGAAGAGAATAGAGAACTAAAAATAAAATAAGGTGCACACATACAAAAAAGTTAAAGTTCCACTCTACTGAAGGCTTTCTTCAGCTTCTCCTGACATTGCGAAGATTATAGTGGAGCAGTTGAACTGTTGTCCTGTCATCTTGCATCTTCCCTTCCCATCATACATTTCTTTCATGATGTTATTTAGTCTTTAACTTCAAAATGACTCATTGCTTGTAAGGTATGCATATAGGGTTGTAGGGTATACTTATAGACTGTTGTAGGGTATGCATATAGATTGTAACACACCCAAAGTGTATTCAAAATAAATAGCAAAGTTTTTTTGGGGTGGAGAAAAATTGCAGCTGGGGGTGGGGATCAGGAAAGGCCTCCTATAGGAAGTGGCATATGAACTGAACTTTAAAGAAAGGTAGGATTCAAAGAGGTACAGATGAGGGGCAAGGACAGAGCAAAGGCATAGAGATGGGTAATGGAATGTTGTGTGTAAGGAACACTGAGAAGCAAGTTGGGCTGACTATAAAGTGTTTGAAGGGGTGGGATATATATGTATACATCCATATGACTTACACATGTACACACAGGCTGGAAAGGTAAATTGGATATAGGACTAGAAAAGTTTAGATGTCAAACAACTGAGTTTGTAATATATCCTAGAGACAATAGGGTATCACTTGAACTTATCAAGCAGGGAAATTGACATGGTTAGATCTGTGCTTTAGGAATATAAATGTGGCCATTGGATCAGGAATGGAATGGAAGGCAAGGGAGGGGAGGCCAGCTAGGAATTTATTACAATAATCCAAGTGAAAAGTGATGAGGACACAAACTAGGATGTATGTGTAAGGGAAGACAAAAAGGAACCAAGAATTTGTGTCAACTGAAGAGATATTAGAAGTAAGAGTGGGGAGTCAAAGGTGACTATAGTCTTGTAGACCGAAGTAACAGGAATGAAAAAGAGAAGTCTGAAAGAAGGGTAGGTCTGAGGGGAAAGAGGATGAGTTATGTTTTAGAGACGTTGAATTTGAGACGTAGTTGGAACTCTCTAGTGAGTGATCCAGGCATGGAGCTCCAGGTGGGAGAGACCAGGGCTAGATATATAGTTTTAGAGGCCAATTGCATAGAGGTCATTATTGAATCTGTGGATTTTAGCTAATTTAGTCATTATGGGAGAAAATTTAGAGAGAGAATAGAAAAAGATCCAGGACAGAGCCTTGGGCATCTAGGTAGCACAGGGAATAAATTGCTGGGCCTGGAATCAGGAAGACCTGATTTGAACACAGGCCTTTGTAAATCTAATTCTAATATTTGAGGCACCTAGGTAGTGTTGTGGATAGAATTTCAGGCCTGGAGTCAGGAAGGCTCATCTTCCTGAGTGAAAAAGAGTCATGAAGACTTCTCAGTACTTGACAATAGGCTTCGAGTAGGTAGTTAGGCCTAAGTTTCTATCTCCCAGAAATTATGTGGCCTTGAAGAAACTTGAAACTTGAAGCACCCGGTCCTGCCCTTGGAGTGCCACCTCAGTATACTGCATGCGAAATAAGGTTATGAGCATTGTGTTAGCTTTATATCGGTTGTTTGACTACTTCCTTGCTCCTTATTTCTTAGGTAAATTGCCACCTTTAGATTGTGAGCCCGTCTCCCAGTCAATGGAAGTAAAGCCAGCAGGGAGGGTGGGGGATTTCTGCGTTAGGACTATATAATATCTGTCCTTGCCTTCTGCAAGCGTCTTACTGTTCTGATTACTTATCAGAGAGGAGATGCCCTTTCTCGCAACATCATAAAATCTTACTGCTTTGTTTCTACCTTGAAAAGTTTCTGATTTTCATTTCAGTCAGTGGTCTCTGACTCAAACGTTCCTGAGTTCAAATCTGGCCTCCGACACTTATGTGTGACCCTGGGCAAGTCACAAAACCCTGTTTGCCTCAGTTTCCTTATCTGTAAAATGAGCTTAAGAAGGAAATAGCAAACCACTCCAGTATCTTTGCCAAGAAAACCCTAAATGGGGTCATGAAGAGTAGTGATTAAATAATAGCAGGACAGAGCCTAGTTAGCAAGTAGGAATGTGGATGTGGAGGAAGGAGTGGTTAGACTAATGGGAGGAGAAGCAGAGAATTATGTATAAAGTGCCTAAGATACAAATGTCAAGATAATACTTTCCCTCAAAAGGATTGAATTCTGGGGCAGACAAGTGACTAAGGGGAGTGGTGCAGGGAGGGGCACTTTGGTTAGAAAAGTTATAGGGATAGTAAGCCTGATTATTAGAGGGTGGCTAGACACACCCTATCCAGGAACAAAGGCTAAGTTGATTTGATTTTGGTTCCAGAATTGGGGGGAGGCTTTGGAGAGGCAGCTAGGTGATCTTGAGGAAAAGAACATGGTAACTGATGCTTTACTGAAATAGTGGTCTGGGAGAGGTAGTCAAAATCAGTCCTATACTCCAGCAAGGTAGATAGTCTTTAACCAAGAGGAGGGAGTTTTCCTCTTTTCTAAAAGCCCATTGTCTCCAGAGACCAAGGCTGTGGAGGGTAATTTGGTTAGGAAGGATGTTTTTGTTCATTGGTTTCTGCTATCTCTTTTCAATGGGATATGTGGGATGTTCAATGAGGACTAGTACCTCTAATGTGAGAGCATGCCTAGTCTTTTTCAGGGCTGCTCATCATCCTTTGATGTCCACCTTCAGTCAACTCTTACATGTCACTTCAAGAAGTTGTAGCATGCAGAGTAGCCCATAAAATTATCTTTGCAGATGGGCTAAACCAAGTTGAGGGTAACTTTTAGGGTCTCAAACCTGTCAGAGAGTTAGTAGGGTGTCTACCTGCAGCATATGAAGACTTTTTTTCAACAGAATGGGTAGATGAGAGCAATTTGTTCCAATGGTCATGAAGGTGATAGAAGCAGATTCTGTGGAGTACCTACAGATTGGTCAGCTATCAACCATGCTCATCCACTGAGTCTTGGACTATTGTCCATTATCCTGAATTTTGTTTTGCCGATGGACTTTTATGACTCAGGAAGAGAGAGTGACTTTGTGCAACTCTGCCTCACTTAAATCCAACTCACAAGATATCACATGTGATGTCACAGGTCCTCTTCCTCTTGAAAATGGACAAACAACATCTTTTCAATAAATTTCCATTTGTAAAAGCTAATTGATATTAATTGTTCATCTATGATATCAAGGAGATACCAACTACTAAGATAACGTTGGGATGGTAGTCACTGGCAATAACATTTGGAAGGAATACACCAGAACTGGAGCTTGAGCTTGATTAGAACAATTACCCTCATTCCTCAGAATCACTTTCATATTCTGGGTGAGATATAGCTAATTGGTACAGTGGAATAGATGCCTAGAATCAGGAAGACTCATTTTCTTGAGTTCAAATCTGACTGCAGACGCTTTGTAACCCTGGACCCAGTTTGCCTCAGTTATTCATTTGTAAAATGAGCTGGAAAAGGAAATGGCAAATCACTCCAAGATCTTTGCCAAGAAAAATGGGGATTGTGGAGAGTCAGACATGACTGAAACTATTGGATAAATCCCTGGGTAGGAGAGGTAGCCACCCTCTCAGAATCAACTTGCCGATGGGAGTAGATTATCAATAGTTTATATAGGCTATATAAAAAGCAGCATAGTCCTGGCCCTCAGGAAGCATGAAGATAAAGTATGAACACAACTTACTATAATACAAGTTTGAAAATAAGAGCAAAGAAGAAATCCATACATACATTATGAAAAATTCTGGAGGGAAGATCACTTCCAAATTGGGGGAGGGGAAAGAGTAGGAAAGATTTCAAAGAAGAGATACCTCCTGAGTACTGAAAGAAGGGAAATTTCAATAAACTGAGAAGGAAGTGAGAAGGGATTGGAAGTCACAGAATCTCAGAGTTTGAAGGAAACTCAAGGGTCATCTAGTCTAACACTTTCACTTTATAGATAAGGATACTGAGACCTGGAGACATTAAGGCAAACAAGTGCTAAGGAGAACAGCTAAAAGGAGAAGAAAACCAGATCTACTTTCCACTCAGTGCCATTCATTTGTAATAGTTGGTCTCTCTCTCTCTCTCTCTCTCTCTCTCTTTCTCTCTTTCACTCTGTGTGTGTGTGTACATATGTGTCTATTTCTAATCTATTCTCCAAACACAGATAATGAAATTATTAAAAATATTATGTCATATAGTTATGATTTCTCACTAGTATTATCCAATTTTATTCTTTGACTAAGATAAGATAGATATTTTATCAACTTCATTTTATACATGGGAAAACTGGGATCCAAAGATTTTAAGACATTTTGCTTAGGATCCCATAGAAAGTTAGCAGCAAAGCTAGGACTAATGAACTGAGCAGTCACAGAGATAAGATAGGTTGGGAACACATAGGCTGTCTGGACGAGAGTGATAGAAGACTGAAAAAGTTTGGATCCAAATTATAGAAAGACCTGTATTCCAAGATAAGTAATTTTCATATTGCAAGATCATGTGGGTTGATGTGTGAGTAACAGTTTGAAGTAAAGAGAATTTGGAGTTAAGAGAAGCCTTCAGAAGCCTCTAGTAGTTTGTAGTCCCTAAGCACATAATGGAAACCAGGGCAGCTGAGCTGTAGGAGTGGGAAGCAACAGCTGGAAGCAATAACATTCAACAGAAAAAATCAGGCAGAGCCAGAAGTTCTACCTGGTCTTGGTTAGATTGGCCTCCTGTATTGTGATGGAGGAGTTTTTGGTTCAAAAGATAAGAATGATAGTGAGTCAAGTGGTACCTGACTATGGCAGTCAAATATGACTCTGGAAATCTGTTGTCTCTGAGGGTCTTTGTGTTTCTCTAGGTTGTATGTCCCTGCAAAAAGGACAAAGAGAGCAGTGAAGGTTTTGGCCAGTGGCGAATCTGGGTCACATACATAGTCAATGATAAATGCATCCTGGAGAACACCTCAGCCCTTCCCTATTTGATCCAGGTGCTTGAGTCAGAAGTCACAGGGCCCTGTACGAATTCATGGGAGTTGTGATGAAATTATAAACTAGGTTAGAGGCAGTGGGAAGGAAATGAAGGAGAAAGATTTAACAAATGTTGAGGTGATAGTGTCAACAAGTCTATGGATCTATCAGCTTAAATGGCCATCCGCCTGGACTTTATAATCTGAGCAATAGACATTTGGTTTTTCCTGTTTGGATTGTAAGGCTGATTTCCTTTGAGTGGTTTTAAGTCTCATTAAGGAAGAGTTAGGGGGCAGGGGTGGATAAGAATGCCACACCAGGAGTCAGTAAGACTCATCTTCCAGAGTTCAAATCCTGCTTCAGACACTTATAAGATGTGTGACCTTGGGCAAGTCACTTAACTTGGCCTTGGTTTCCTTCGCTGTAAAATGAACTGGAGAAAAAAAATTGGCAAACTCTTCCAATATCTTCTGCCAGGAAAACCTCAAACTGGGTCATGAAGAGTCAGACATGACTGAACAACTAGGTTTCATTAAGGATACCTTACAGTCTTACAGAGCTTGACCCAGTACATACTATTTTATCTATTAAAAAAAGCAAGAACATCTGGAGAATCTCATAATCTATAGGGGATTCCTCTTCCACTTGGATGCTCTGTGTCACTGGCAGAGATTTTTGATAAGCTTATGTTTGCCTAATAATGATAAATGGGGAGAACTGAGCAATTTTGTGTCTTTGCTTGCCTGTATCTTAGTACTTTTATCTTTTTGGTTCTTGCTGTTTTTGTTGTTTTGCTGTTTTGTTGATCAGGGTTAAGGGACTAGTCCAGGGTCACATGGCTAATATATGTCTGAGGCTGGATTTGAACTCAGGTCTTCCTAACTCCAGGATCAGTGTTCTGTTCATTACACCACCTAGCTGCCCCTTGGTACATATCTCTTTATACACACACACACATACACACACACACACACACACACACACACACATATACACACATATACATATATATTGTATCTGATCTTGCAAACAGAGCTAGACCAAGACTTGGACTAAAGAAAAATGGGCTAGGTTTTACAGAGATTTCAATGATCTCAGACTGCTCTCCAACATCCAATCTCATCTCTTTAATACTAACATTCTCTTAATGTGCTATATGACTGAAAATCATGGAACACCATAATCTCTAAAGTATCTAAATTGTGGATGTCCCAGAAGGCAATGAAAAGACACATTGTGGGCATAAGTAAGATGCAGTGAACTATTGCTATTACATGTATGTATATATATCTATATCTACACCTACATGTGTATGTATATGTAATATTATATCATAAAATTGTGCTACCACATTAAGTTCCTGTCTTTTTGTGTGTGTGTCCCTGGTGAAGTTCTTGGTCATTGTGCCTCCGACTCCATTTCCCCCATAGATCCTATGGTTTTTATTGAACCATTTAGCATAGCGTGGTGATATTTTGGAAGACATATGTTGAGTTCTAGTAATCAGTTCTAACAGAACTGACTGTGCTATGAATATATTGTTCAAAGTCACTATGTATAAAGGGAAACTTATCAACCAACTCCCTTCTGCCCACCCCCCCAAAAAATCAACCCTTCTTCTCATTTCTCTATTTCCTTTTTCTAAGAATTCTGGAATGAAAGTTTAAGTAGCGTAAATGATAGCACCATTGAAATGAATGATTAGAAAAGGAAGTAGAAACTTCTTGCAGCAAGAGTGAAGACTGAGAGGGACAGTCTGGGTCCTGCAGACCATTCTTCTGGCTTTCTTAGCTAAGATCCTAGGATCTGCTACATTGATATCTAGGGAATTAAGAAAAAAAAAGACTATGAAGGACTTCAGCACATTAAGTTCTCTATGAAGGGTTTTTTGGGGGGGGCGGTGGCTTGTTAACACTTTTATTTTCCTAGACTTCAGGATCTGTCCATACATAAATGAATGGAGTAGAATGCAACTCAATTCTATTAAGTACATAAAAGAAAGACAGTTTTATAAACATTTTAAGATACCTCAAATCAGTGTATTGTAGAGACCAAGGAGTAATTCAGGGCCATTATTCAGCTTTCTTATAGTTACATACTGTTATCAGACCATGAGAGTTTAGCAAGCTAACATTAGATTACAATGTTTGGACATATATTAAGGACATTACTTCTCCCTTCCGAAAATAAAATCAACGTAAACTACGATGATAAGTAGTTCTTTCTTGAATATCTAAGGTATCACAGTACTGATTATGCTTAGAAAGGAAAAGAAACCTAAACTTCCTCTTAAATAGCATTTTCACGCCATGCATATGTTTTTTAAAAGTGATTTAACAACAAAAAAAAGAGAGAATATAATCTGAAAATATGTCAGAGGGAATGAAGGCATCAAGTATTTTCTCAACAATTTTCCACAAAATAACTTATTTGAACTGGTCTAGGGAACAGTTCCAGGTATTAGAATGCTTTAGTCTACTTCTTCCATGTGCTATGTGTCATGATCTCCATCCATGAAGGATTTATGAGACAATGTAGACAAGAATTATGCAAGATGAAAAGTCATGGATGTGTTCTAACTGTACCACATTCTGGGAGTCATTGCAGCAGCAAAGAGGCATTAGGACTGATTGGTTGCAAGGGCAGTAGTGGAGAGGGAAAAAACAGAGTCTAGAATTCTTAGAAAAAGGGAATTGAGAAATGAGGAGGGTCAATTTTTTGCGGGGAGGAAGTAGATAAGTTTGCTTTTATAGAGAATTTGAGCAATATATTCGTAGCACAAAGGGCTGCTAGGTAGTGCAGTGGCTAGAGTACAGGAACTGGAGTCAGGAAGACCTGAGCTCAAATATGGCCTGAGACCCACACTAGCTGCATACCAGTCTTTTAACCTCTGTTTGCTTTAATCCACGGAAGAAATAGTAAAACCACTCCATTATCTTTGCCAAGTAAATCCCAAATGGAGTCACAAAGAGTAGGACACAACTGAAAATGACTCAACAACAACAATTCATAGCACTGTTAGTTCTGTTAGAACTGAGTACTAGAACTCACCATATCCAAAATATCATTGTACTCTTCTAGATTGTGCAACAAAAACCACAGGACTTAGGGGAAAAGTAGAGTCAGAGCCACACAAAAAAGATAGGAATTTTATACATGACAAGTGGTTAAGAAATATACAAATACTATAATAAACAGTGGCAGCCTTAGCAGCTTTGGGCTCATCCTCTGCCTCCTTCCCAGTTGCCGTGGGGCCAGGCTGACAAAATCTTGGAAGCTAGAGGTCATGTCAGAAGTGGGATGAATGCTTCAAACTAACTTTCCTCCTCCCTCAGGTCCTGCTGCACCAAAAGATACATATAAATATGGCAATTTATCTTGATAAAGACCTGAAATTTCATTGTGGAAGTGGGTGTTAGAGGAGTTTTGTAAAGTAAGGCAGGATTCTGCATTCTTGCTCTTTCTTAAGGATAAAATTGTGCAAAAAACAAACATGAAATTTGTATTATGCTTAAATATTTCCTAGTATATCAATCTTATTGGAAAATTTGCACCTTCAAAAGAAATGTTACAGCAGAACTGACTGTATCCTTTATTCCAATATGTATGACATGTCTCTTTAGGATGTCTGTTTTTCTTGTCTCCAGTTCTTTAACTTTTAAAGCTCTCTATGTGGCCCTTTCCTATCTTTGCAGTCTTCTTATATCTTATAACTTACCATATATTCTTTAGTCTGTTGACCCTACCCTTTTTGTTTCTTGCCCAACATATCCCATTTTTGGGCATTTTCACTGGCTTTTCTTGTGCCTGAATGCTCTACCTCCTCATCTCCTTCTCCTGGCTTCCTTCAAGTATTAGCTGAAGGCTTACCTTCTGCAAGAAGCCTTTCTCAGTCCTAAATCTTAGTTGAGAATATCCTTCTTATCCTGTCTTTGTCATCTATATCAGTATCCATATCTATATCATCTCTATCGGTATCTGTATCATCTCTAGTTGTATCTGTATCTATAATTGTAATTCTCTATAGTGTTTGTACACAGTTGTTTACATGTTGTCTCCCCCATTAGACTGATTTTTGTTTTTTGTCTTTCTCAATGTACCCAGCACTTAGCACCATGACTGATAGCATTTAAGAAATGCTAGTTTACTGATTAATTCTACAACTGTGCAATCATAGAAATCACTAGAACAGAACTAGAGGGACCCCAAAGGTCACTTGGGCCCCTCTCAACAAGTAGTAGTTACTCAACCTTGACTTGAAGACCTTTGGTGAGGGACAGCACATTACTTTCTAAGCCAGGCCATTCTAACAACTATAGGACAACTATCAGCATTAGAATGGGTTTCCTTATTTTGAGCTGAAGTTGCTCTCCCTGAATCTTCTACCCATTGCTCCTAGATTTGTCCTCTAGGGCTAAGCCTGATTCCTTTTTTACCCCCTGACAGGCCCTCAGATACTTAAAGACAATGATTTCATATCCTGCAAGTTTTCTCAACAAGGCTAAATCCCCTAGGGTTCCTTTCATTGATCCTTGTATGACAGGGTCCCAAGGCTCCTTTCACCATCTTGGTTGTCAGTGGTACAGTGGACAGCGTGCCAAGGCTAGAATCATAAAGTCTAGCAGTCCTGATGAAACGAAAAAGAAAAAACAAAGTTTTTGGTAGGGAATATTTTGGTCCAAACCTGTGAATCCACTGGTCCATGGAACTCCAGTGTGAGGAAATTCTGCAACAGTGTATGTGGTGGCATGTCCCGTAATATAGAGGAGTACCCCTTCTTAGTGAGCTGCCCAGGGCACTGAGAGGTGATGTGCTTAGGAGCACACAACTAGTATGTATGTGATGTGATGTGAAACTAGGTTTTCCAGACTCCAAGACCAGCTTTCTCGTCACTATGTTTTGCTACTTTTCTGTCATGTCAACCTTAAGAAAACCTAAGGGCTGTTTTGTTAGGGAATGGAATTTTTTTTATCTTGTCTTTTTTTTCTCTTCATTAAAAAAAATTACATGTTTCTTTCTCCTATATCTCTCTTGGCTTTGGTCTTCATATTTTCCTTCTTCACCTTCAGGATTTTTTTCCCCCTCTAAGAATCACTAGTGCTAGGAAAGTTTTATTAATGTGGTAGACATGCTGATGAAGCAACAACCCACTACCAGGTGATTAGTAAATTGCTTGCTAGGCATCCATGAAGTCAACTAGCTAATACTTCATTGCAGTCCAGAAGCTTAAGCGGGGGATGGGAGGTGGGAAGGGAGCCTATGAGGGCAGAGGAAAGATCTGAGAAAGGAGTTAACCAAGGCTGTTTCTAAGAACTGAAGTAACTGGTTTCTGTGATTCATGGAGCAAGATTGCTTGAGGACTCCACCAATCTCTTCACCAAGGAGCCATAGGATTTGGAACTGGAAGGTATCTTACATAGAATCTAGTCCAAAGGTGCCAGACATGCCAAGGACATTTCCAAGCGCTGCTTAAACAAGAGTAAAATATGGGAAATGTCTAATGAAATGAAGAGAAAGATAATTAAAAAAAGACACTATTACATTTTAAAACTAAGTTAATATGTAGCCCCTGTTTCTAATTGAGTTTGACCCCTGTAATTGAGTTTAACCTCCTCATTTCACAGAGGAGGAGACTGTGATTCATGTCTCAACCCTATTTTGCTTGGCTCTAATTCTCCCCAATCTTCAGCCTCTTCTGTACTCTCCTTTCTTTATGCCTTCTAGAACCCCCATTCTTTCATTAACAAACTCCCTTTCATTTTCAGTTTCTGTGTCTCACATTCTTTCTTCTTGAATTCAGGGTAACCTGGTTCCCTCTGAAATAGCTGCTGCCCTGTCCTCAGTGTCTATGACAGGCCTCTCCTTCTCTTATGTCTGTTAACGAAAGGAGCCAGGAGGAATTGTCACTGTCCTTGCTTGTTTCCACCTCCAGGTCCTCTCTGTGCCTTCATCATTCAGTAGCTTCTTCTGGAAGGTTTGCCCATCTGTCTATATGACCCTCTTTCCCCAGTGAACAACTTGAGGTCAAGGACCTTTTCCTGTGTCTGGCACGTTGTTTGGTTGTTCAGTTATGTCTGATTCTTCATGCCCTTTTTGGCTTTTCTTTGTAAGAATACTGGAGTGGTTTTGCTATTTCCTTCTTGTCCTACTCTTGTGACCCCATCTGAGATTTTCTTAGCTATTTCCTTTACCAACTCATTTTACAAATGAGGAAATGGAGGCAGACAGGGTTAAGTGACTTGCCCAGGTCACAGTGATATCGGAGGCTGGATTTGAACTCAGGTCTTCCTGACTCCAGGCCCAGCACTCTGTCCACTGAGCCATCTAAGTACCTCTGCTCGGCACACAGGAGGAGCTTCATAAATGCTTTTTGACTGATCCACTATAGGTTCTTGTAGTTATAATTGACTGGCAGAAAGATGCATGCCCCAAATTAGGGGTGGGGAACCTATGGCTTTGGGGTCACATGTGATCTAGCTCTTCACGTGGGCCCTTTGACTGAATCCTAGGCCCTCAAGTGTGGCCCTTTGATGGAATCCAAGGAATCCAAGAGTTCTTCTCCAGTGGATTATGGCAAACAGAGGTTAAGTGACTTGCCCAGTGTCACACAGCTAGTAAGTGTCTGAAGCCACATTTGAACTCCGGTCTTTCTGACTCCAAACCTAGTGCTCTCTCCACTGAATCACCCAGTTACCTCCTGAGCATTTATTGAACATCTACTATGTGCCAGGCTGAGAATTTTACAAATATTTATACCTGTATCATCCCTGGTCTTCTTCTTCTCAAAAGAATTGCTTACCTCCAACTTTAATGACAAATCAAGGCCATCTACCACATCTTTGATTCTCACAACAACCCTGTGTTGTTGCTGTTCAGGCATTTCAGTCATTCAAGATCCCATTTGGGATTTTCTTGGCAGAGATACTGGAAGGATTTGCCATTTCCTTCTCTAGCTCATTTTGCAGCTGAAGAAACAGGCAAACAGGGTTAAGTGACTTGCACAGAGTCACACAGCTAGTAAGTGTCTCAGGCCAGATTTGAACTCAGGAAGCTGAGTTTTCCTGACTCCAGGCCCAGCACTCAATCCACTGTGCCACCTAGATGCCCATAACAACCCTGTGAGGTAAATGCTATTATTATACCTATTTTGTAGTTTAGGAAATTGAGGTAGATGGACATTAAGTGACTTGTCCAGGCTCAAATAACTAGAAAAGATCTGAACTTAGATTTTCTTGACTCTAGGACTAGCCCCCTATTTACTACACCAAGCATAATGCTTGGGCAACCCAGACTCATTCCCAGCAAACTAAAAAAAGAAACCATCCCCTCAGTCATCTTCTTTGAAGTTTCATTCTTTCTGGACCAGCCCATCAACTAAATAACCAGTTAGATGTTTCCAGTGCTCCTAATTAATACTTAAGGGGAGTCTGTTCAATTCTTGTTTCTGGCTGATGTCAATGAAAGAGAGATTTATATACAATATTAGCTATCAGAAGGCTTGGAATGGATAAGTATTATAGATCACTCTGGGCAGCCAGATTGGTTTTCTGTAAGCACGGGTTACAGGGCCATAGAGGAACTCTGGGAGCTCCATACCTATGGGTGGACTGGAGCTAGCTCAAACTGGCTTAGGAGAGTGGATTGTTAAATTTTCAGTGTGAGTATTTAAGTCTCATAAATTGGCAAAGTCTGGAAAAATATTTATAATGCATATTGATTTTTTCATATTAAATTTAAAAACATGTCATGCATACAATCCCCCTCCCCCAAGTTTGGTTGTTAAATATTTATCAGCATAACCCTATACCACACCTAATAGTGCAGAGAAGAGAAGAGATTTAAATAGGGTACATGAGTCACCAAATTGACCCATATTTAATGAAATATTTATGGTGTCATGTGTGGGAGTAAATGAGAGATGAGGTACCTGGGTGCCAGCAGCGGCATAGTTGTAGTGTTCTGAGGTTTCCTTCCCATTCCATCTCCCCTTTCTTGTATGACTCTGGGGCAGACAGTAAGGGCATTTATCTTTGTGCCCTCTAGGTTGGTCTACAATCCTGCCCTGGACTATTCCAAAACCAGAACACAGATTCTACCAAATAGGGAGTATTCTGCAGATTATATCTAGGAGATGAATATACTTCCCCTTGAAATGAAAGACAATATAGTACAATGGAAAGAAGTCTACTTACGGAATCCAGAGTAGGCTCAAATCCAGACTGCATTCTATGGGATGTGAGTTACAAGTGAGTTGCCTATCTTTTCTTGGACTCAGTTTCCTCTACTGAAAAATGGGGAATTGATCAGTGGACCTTGGAAGTCCTTTCCAGCTCTAGATTTATGATCCTGTGAACTCAAACTCTTAGCTGGAAAGATGGCCCAGTTGTGTACTTCTTAAATCAATTTGTGGAGATATTGGAAGGGTGCTAAAATAGGGCACAATGGATAGGGCCCTGGGCCTGAGTAAGGAAGACTCATCTTCCTGAGTTCGAATCTGACCTCAGATACTTATTAACTGTGTGATTTTGGGCAAGTCAACGTAACCCTATTTGCCTCAGTTTCCTTATCTGAAAAATGAGCTGGAGAAGGAAATAGCAAACCACTCCAGTATCTTTGCCAAAAAAAAAACCAAACCCAAATGGGGTCACAAAGAGTCGGACGTGAACAAAAAAGATTTTGACCCTGAATCCAGATTAGGTTGACTGAGGAAAAACGGTAGGACTTTTCCTTGGTGATTCTGGTCTGAAGCAATTCAACCAGATACTGAACTAAATCTGTGTATGCTAAAATAGAAATACATGATGGACGATCGGACTTGACAATTTTCTTTTAATATAAAAATGTCTAAGATTTTTTAATGCTGTAAGTTAAATGAGAAAACATTAACCTTTATGATCTTGTGAAGATAAAGGTTAACCATGTATACTTAAGTTATATTATATATACTGATATACTTGCATATTGTTTAGCATTCTACTACTGCATTTTCCATATTTATTGTGACTACATATGATGAGGTAAAATTCTATAGAAAATTAATTTTCCATTACCCTTCTCTGTTCTATACACATACCTGGGTACCTTGAATTTGAGGCATGTTGCTCATGAGTTCCCACTAGTGCATTTCCTTTAATAGGATAGAAAGGAGACATTAGTTCAAAGCAAAATTCATTTAAATCACAAGACAAGAAAAATACTAAGACAGACCTTTCCACCCACATTCTTTGTGTATTTATTCTACCAGGTTACCATACTACATGTGAGGGAGGGGACATATTCAGTGAAAAGGCATGGCCAAGTTACAGGCATGAAAGACATGCCCATAGGGAGCATGTGGGTATAAGCTTAGGGGTAACTTATAACTCTGATGTTGCAAAGCCTCTGATGTCCTCTGGTGAAGTCATGAAGGAAGGTATTGTCTTTTTGGAATGATGGGGTCCTCTGCTCTCCTCTCCAGGGCATTGTCCTTCTTTGCTGGGAATCTCTGAGGCTACTATTTTCTGTTAGACTGCTAGTCTTGAATTATGGTGTGACTAGTCATGGAAGAGCTAAAGTCTTTACAGGCATAACCTAGGGCTAAGAAGCAATCTCTCTTCTTCTGGTCCTTGGCTCCATCCAACTATCTGATTTTGGGTTAGAAAAGTCTTTCAAAAATCCTATTAAATTTCTGAGTTTTAATCTGAATACTCCCATCTGATTGTGAAGGCTACTCCAAAACTCCATGGAAGCTATATGGGGTCTGGGATGCAGTGGTTCCCCTGTCCCATAGCGCTCCCTGTGGGCATTCAAATAAACCTAATGGCAAAAACAAAAGGGCTATATCTTTGCCTATGTTCTACATAGGTGTCTTTATTCTGCATACCCACCAGAAACAAAATTGCTAGTTTAGTATTCTGGCTAACCCTAGGTCTCTCTACATTCCTTTGCATGTTTCTAGAAACCATCCCCTTCCTGTCTGTTCCTGCTGCAACCTAACTAGCTTAAGTCCTAATTATGTCTTAATTACATGGACTGCAATAATAGCTTCTCCATTGGCACCTTTCCACTTCTACTCTCTGTTCTGAACGTTGAACTTGGCATCAAGGGACTTGGTCTAAAGCCTTTCCTCTGCCATTTATTACCTGGATGACCTTGGGCAAATCACTCAACCTCTTTGGACTGGAATATGAGGACTTTGAGCTAGATTATCACTATGCTTCTTTCCAATCTGTTCTTCATGTTCTCACCAGATCAATCTTCCAAAACACAATTTTGTTCTGTCATTTCCTTGCTCAGAGACTTTCCATTGTTCCCCTTTGCTCATGGGATAAAATCCAAGAGATTTGGTCCAACAATCAAAGCCTTCAACAACTGGTCCCTAATCTACCTTCCCAGCCCTATTTCCCATTGCTCATTATCTCCTGTTCTTGTTGAAGTGCTCAAGTTGTCCTTTAGCACTATTAGTCCACTAATGTCTCCTGCCCTTTTGGAATCTATTCTTATATTCTCCTGCCATGCCCTTCTACTTCCTTTACAACTATCCACATTATATCTAGCCTTCAAGACTCAGTTTAGAGCTCAGTCCTTCTTTGAAGTCTTTCCAGATTGTCAGTTCAGAGTTCCCTGTTTTTTTGAACCCATATATGTATATATACATATATATGTGTATTTGTATACAGACATATATTTATAGATCACCCTTAAAATCTGGGACAGTTGACTTGTCATATACCATATATGTTATGGACTAGTCAATCATTCAAAAATAATTTATTAAGTACTTACTATGTGCCAGGCTCTGTGCTAAGTGCATAGAATACCAATACAAGAAAGAATTAAGGCAATCCCTGCTCTCAAGGAACTTATTATATTCTAATGGGGAAAACACACACACACACACACACACACACACACACATACAAATAAGCTGAAAAAAGGAGAATGATATGGAAAATGTACCCTCGGAGTGGGGGGTTTAAGTAGGGCATCATGATATTGAAGCCTAGAGAAATATAGCCTGGTGGGAAATGAAGAGATGGTTGGCTTGGGTCCTTTCCTTAAATGGAGGTTCTGGGAGAAGCCATCCAATGAGAGGGAGAAAGTGAAAGGCAGAGGATACTTTCAAGGTGTAAATTCCAGAGCTGAACATTTTCCAGGATGAAGAGGTTGCTTCCAAAGGAGTGTAGCCTTTTGGGAAACGAAGAGAGGTATGGCTTGGTTGCCTTCCTTAAATGGAAATTCTGGAAGGAGTCATCTAGTTTGGTCACAGGAGACAGAAGGGCTCTAGAAAGTCAGAGGGAAAATGGGTTAGGACAAATAGTGATGGACTTCAGGTAAGAGGGTTTACTTTTGGTTTGCTTCTCACCTGGGTTACTTATTAATTGTATTTACACTGAAAAGTTACTTCATCTCTAAAAGCTTCCATTTTCCCACCTGTAAAAATGAGGGTGATACCAGGGAGGGGGAAAATGATATGTAAAGCTTAAAATATCTTTTAAAGGTGATTAGTTACCAGTATTTCAAGGCACTAACTACTCATACTTTCACTCTCATCTCCTCTCCTCTCCATTTATTGAAAATCCTTTCTTTCCCTCAGAAACCAACTCAGTATCATCTCTGATATGGTATAAAGGCTTCCTGGATTTCCCCTCCCCCATTCCCCCAATCCAACAGTTATCTCCTCCTAGAATCTCCTAATCCATTCTTACACCTCTTATTCAATGCATAATATACTAACTTGTACTAGAGTGAATAGTATTCTGAAAAATGTTTACAAACCAGTTTGGGGGAAGAAGGGGGAGAAAAAATGGCCACAAAATATTTATGTTTAATCAGCATTATTAATATCACCATCACTTTCTTAAGTGTAGAAAATCAATAAAATAATTAAATCAACCCTTGATGTGTACCATTTGATAATTTCTGGCATGTAAATGAAAATTTAACAATTAACTCTTCTGAGATCACTCAAACTGCCTACAATACCTTCCTACGTATAGTTATTTTGGAACATGTGACATCCCTTCTATCAGGAGTTCTTAACCTGATGGAGACTGTGAAAATTTTTTTATAATATTTATATTACATTTTAATATAATTGGTTTCATTGATAATCCTATGTCTTCCATTTTATGCATTTAAAAAACCTGAGAAGGGCTCTATAGGTTTCAACCAAATTGCCAAAGGGATCTATGATGCACAAAAAATTAGGAACTCCTGGGCTAGTTTGTAAATTCAATGAGATCAAGAAGTGGTATTTTTTTATGTTGGTATCTCTAGAACCTACTAGCATGGTGTTACATGGTCAGTAATTAATAAGGATGCCTTGCCTTGACTGATAATTTGATTTACATGCAGCAGATGCCAGGGAGGATGAACTGTAATTGAGGGGTTTCAAGTTATACCATGTGTAAACCATAGACTACCAGTTATAGCTGGAAGTATGTTCGATGTTATGCCATGTTGTTACTGTCAACTCCCTCCTGAATGCCTTTTGTTGTATAAAGTAACCAGGAGACAATAAATATTATAGACATAGGGAGACAGGTGACTTTGTGGGTTCCAGCTGGCAAGAATAAAGGTTACCAACCTAGACAGGCCCTTTCCAGTTTTGCTCTCCAGTTGATTTGTATATCAGCCTGGGGTGGTATTATGCAGGACTGAAAGAAATCCCTTGATCACTGCTCCACCCAGTAGTTTTGCTTAATGAACTTCTCTAGACTGATTTTGAAGGACCCAGGAATATTATAGAAGGAAAGGCAATGTTGCACCAGGACCCTGGAAAGAGTGTCCTGAGGGATCCTAAGTATCTGCGGGGCAAAAGACATAAAATGCCTAAGGGTTTCTTTGATTAGTTGGCTAGGGGCAAGATAGGGTAGGGAATGAATACCATCACAAAAATGCTTAAAGGATTTAGCAATATCAGGCTACAGAACCTGTAGCCTGAGACTATCGGTTAGACACCCAGGGCTGAAAGACGATTTTTGTAAATTCCTTAGCATAATCCTTGGCACATAGTAGGTGCTATGTAAATGTTTATTCTTTTCCCCTACTTTCCACAGAAAATGAGGAAGGGAGAATGGGAAAGGAACAAGCATTTATTAAATAATATATAAAAAATATTAAATGAATAAAAAAATAAAATATTTATTAAATAAAATCAACTACTATATGCCAGGTACGTTGCTAAATGCTTTTTTTTTTTTTTAATCTTTTTGGAGGGTATTGGGATTAAGTGACTTGCCTAGTGTCACACAGCGACTAAGTTTCTGAGGCTTGATTTTTGAACTCAGGTCCTCCTGATGCAAGGGAGGTGCTGTCCCTGCTTAGTGGTTTTACAAATGTTATTTGATCCTTCCAACAACTCTGTGAGATAGTTGAGAAAACTAAGGGGATTTGCCCAGGGTCTGAACTCTGGTGTTCCTGATTTCAGGTCCAGCCTTCTATCCACTGAGTTAGAGTGGATTTCCTGACCCCTTCTGTCACTGTTGATGGATTTACTGGATAGTTGAGTCAATAATTAGATTATTTTGTATTTTAAAAAATTTATTCTGTATATATGTATTCTGCATATGCTTATATCTGTATGTATTGTCTCTGATGATAGAATGTAAATTTCTTGAAGGTAGGGTTTGTTTTTTTTTCCTTTTTCTTTTTCTTTTTTTTTTTTTTTTTTGGTCTGGGTTTCCTCATTGCCTTCCCTCAGTGATTATCTCCAGTTTATCCTGCATTTATCTTGTTTGTACATATCTCTTTACATGTTGTCTCCTCCATTAGATTGTGAGCACTTTGAGGACAGGAACTGTTTTTTCCTTTTTTTTATCTCCCTGGCACTTAGCACAGTACCTGGTACAATAGGGGTGTAATAGCTACTGGTCACTTGACTAGTATCTAATGCTGTAGCTGGCACATAACTGTCATTGTTTCCTTCATTCTTAATATCATAAATGTTGTCTTGACTTGTGCATGAGTTGGATTTAAGTGAGGCAGAATTGCACAAAGTCCTCAGCCTCACTGTTTCTTCCAGAGTTATCAAAGTCCAATGTCAAGACAAAAGCCAAGATGACTGGTGATGCCAAGGCATGCAGTGGATGACCTTGGATCAAGCTCTAAATGTTCCACAGTGCCTTTAGCTCTTTAGTTCCTTCAGCTGCCTTTATCACCATTGGAACAAATTGTTCTCATCTGCCCATTTCACCAAGGGAAGTCTTCACATGCTTGAGGTAAACACTTCCCTAACTCACCAAGGGTTTGAGATCTGTTGCTTACCCTCAATATTATTTAGCCAGTATGCAGAAGGAATTTATTAGGGTGTGGCTGCCACGCATGCTACAACTTCTTGGAGTCACAGGTGAGAGTTGGGTGAAGATGGACACCTAAGGTGGCAAGACCTACGTTGGCTTGGGATGCAGAGGTACATGATAGAACTTGAACAAATGTCTACAACAACAATAAGTAATTGTTGCCTCCCATAGCTGATACCTGCCTGACATTTCAAAATACCAATGTCTAAAACACTCAGAGTAAGTGCTATTAACTGGGGTCATCCGTCAAATTCCACTTATAGGTGAGGCATCAAGGTTGAAAGCCTCTTCAGATACATTCCTGGATGTGTCTTATGGAGATGATACTCCCTTCTTTAGAAAAGAGCCAAGTGGAATACTGGGAAGATATTCTTCTAAACTGAAAATATTCCAATGTCAGTATTAGTTGGGAACAGAAGTTCCCAATCTAGGATGGGAAGAGACTAGGGAATTTTAACTGCTGACTGTAATTACTAAGAGTTTACTTTTCATCAGAATACCATCCTATAAATTATTTTTATGCATACAAGCCTGTCACACTGCTGATGGGCTATACGGCACTCCAGATTGAGAAATAACAACAAATCATACCAGCTTCTTACTGTCTGTGACAGCTGCATGGTGTCATAAATCCCTAGGCCATTCCTGCTGCTATGTAAATGCTTGAATTCTCTCTACAGAATGAATTTGACATTTGGGTCTCAGACATCAAAGTAGTATAAATTTTCTAAATCAGAAATTTATAACTTGATGGGCCCAGTCCCTTCATTTTGGAAATGAGGAATCTGAGACCCAGCGCAATTAAATGACTTGCCAGGTCACACTAAATATCAGAAGTAGAATCTGAACCCAAGTATCCTGACCCCACAAATATTAATCTTTCTCTTGTACCTTGAAGTTTAAGGGGGGAGGAAAAGGTCTGTATTGGGGAATGCTGATTGAATGGGCATTCTTTTGAGTGGTTTGGTGGAGGGAGCATCTTGTGGACTGCCCTAAGGAAGAATTAAGGTATCAGAATAGCTCTTGATTTGCTGGGAGGACAGAATGCACAATATTTTCCTTGTAGTAATAATACAAAATGACATTAGCTTTTCTGCATAGGTTGGACTATACCAGTCTGTTTCACCAAACAGTGTCTATTCTGGGAGGTATTATCCTTAGCAACAAGGGGAGAAGCCATGTAGTTCTATTAAAAGAAATCTTTGTAGTGAATCTTAAAAGCAGCCAAATTGCAGCTAGTGTGTCCAGCTCCAGGCATTACCAGATTTCTGGGTCACAAAGTATGGGGCAGTGATTCTAACCTCCATTCTGTTCTCATGTTTGCAGTGCTCCCTTCTGATTCCACCACATCTTCTAGTAGAGTGTGGGGGATGGGGTTAATTTAGATCAGATTACTGTCTGGAAAGGCCTTATTTACACCTATTCAAATGTCAATTTACTATTAGTACTAAATGCCCTCTACTTCAGGGGTTGACTGGGCACTGAATCCATCTGACTCATTTTTTCAATAATATGAAATGGTCTAATATATCTGATACGTTTGTGGTGCCTGACCTCAGAATGACCAGTTCATTCTGGCATTCTCTATGTAGCAGATGGAAATAAATAAGCAACTGCTTCTTCAGTCCAGATATAAGGTACAGAGGATGAGAAAATTTCTTCCCCAGGGGCCTCTGCTGTAGCAGGCATTTGGATTTTTTGTTTTAGATAATTAAAAAATGCAATTCTGAAGAGAGGAGCAAAAATTATTCCAATGAGAAGCAGAAAAAGCTATCTAAGGATACCAGTATGTCTGTACAAGAACTCTTCAACCAACACACATTTTTAAAAGCCAGGTGTAGAAAATGGAAACGTGGACAAGCCACAGGGGAGATACACAATATAGTAGTACTAAGAATGCTGAAATCCAGAATGTGCTGAGGCTAGAGATGAATCATGCAAATACTAGTTCTCTGTACTTTCTCTTGGTAATATCATTCACTCTTATAAATTCAATGATCATCTCTCTACTAGGCCCTGTCTTTCCTGAAGCCCAGTCCTCCACTGTCAACTGACTGCTGAACCTCTCTGCCTGCTGTCCCATCAGCAATTTGAGAAAAATGATTATTAGTAACCAATTATTTGGGGAGATCCAGAGTTCCCCCTTTTTCTAAAGTCCTCATTTCTGAAAGACATTGGTTACTAATGAGATTCAATAAATTTTTCCTCATTCTTGTTCAGACCCTACCCAACCTTAGGGGAGAGTTAAATCTAAAGTGGGGAAGTCCTCTGTGCTCAGTATAGGTGTGGGTGGGGATAAATTCTTTGATTAGATTGCCCAAGGCTGGGCCATTTGGAAATAAATGACATAATGAAAGTTACATTCCCCAGCCTCTCATTAGAATAGTTATACTTCTCATAGTAATTCTCTCTCATTAGTTGTTAACCATTGCCACCTTCAGGAGCACCCACTCTTCCGAGGGCATATAAACTGAGAGCCTACCACCATGACTGGTCTTTGGCATTTGAGAATGTCAATGACCCTTTTATTAATAAAATACTAGCATCATCAACATGATTAATTACCCAGAAAATATGTCTCTCAAGCTTTTGAGACATCACAGTTCAAACTTAGTACCCCTCCTTCAGTTTCTTCCAATTTTCCATTTACGTGGAGGGTAGCTGACCCTTCTTTCAACACACATGTTCTATACCCCAGAGCAGATCCTTACCACAATTGCCTCCTAATTGGTCTCTGTGTTTCCAATCGCTTTTGTATCCAATTTGTCTTCCACATAGTTGCCAGAATAATCTTTCTAATGCAGAGGACCAATCACTTCCCTCCACTGAGCCAAGTTAAACTGTATATGGCTTGCCTGTACTTAATTGCTTGCATGTTGTGAGCCCCTTTAGTATGTGGACTATTTTCTGCCTTTCTGTGTAGTTTAAGACAGTGCCTGATGCATAGTAGGTGCTAAGTCAATGCTAGTTGACTAGTTGTTCAAAAATCTCTCATGGTTCTTTATTCCTTTCCCTTTCATGAACTCTGCTCCAGCTAAACTGAACTATGAACTCTTCTCTGAACTTGCATTGTATCTCCTGCCTCTGTGCCTTGCCTAATCTAATAACTACTAGTTCTCAATCTCCCCTCAGATAATTGTATTAACTTATTTGCATACATGTTGTATTTGTATCTCTGTTGTTTGCACAAAGTAAATCCTTTATAAATATCTGAATTAAATTGAACAAAAAAAAAATCCTTGTGCCATATTAGTTGCACTTTTTTTGTCCTATCTAATGCTTTGTGACCCCATTTGGGGTTTTCTTAGCAAAGGTTCTGGAGTGGTTTGCCATTTCCTTCTCCTGCTCGTTTTATAGATGAAGAAATAGAGGCAAAGAGGATTAAGTGACTTGCCCAGGGTCACAGAGCTGATTAGTGTCTGAGGTCAGATTTGAATTTCTTTTTGACCGTAGGCCAGCACTCTACCCACTGTGCCACCTAGCTGCCCTTAGTTGTACTTTAGATATCTCTAGTAAAGCCTTCTTCCAGTACTTTACAAGTGTAGAGAAGTAGATCTTCCCCACCCATTAATGGGCCTGCCATTAATGGAAGCTTGATTAGGGGAGATCTGTTAACAAGCCCACACCTTTTATTAATTTCTAGTGAGGTATTGGTTCTCAAGGATTGTAATGCCCTTTATCTCTGAAAAATATATATATACTTGGAGGTGAGGTTTTGTTTTGGGACTTACTCATTGGAAGTGTTTGTTTGGCCAGATGAGACTCTGGGTAGCCACGAAGGAGCCCCCTGGCTTTGAAAACCCAGATGTTGGTGATTCTCTCTCTGGTAACTACGTATGTATGTAATGGTCAGACAGTTGAATCAGTCTCTTAATCTGTGATGTATGTATTGCTTATGGTCAGACAGTTGGAAGCCCTGTCTGTTGGTTGATCTTTGTTTCTCTGTATTTTCTCTGAAGTTCAGGGTGCTGACTTTTCCCCCTGCACTAAGTGAATGATAAATATGCTTGATTAAAGTGATTGTTGACCCCTCAAAAGTTGCTTTCCTTTTAGAAAAGCATATCTAAGAACCTGTACAACAAGCCCTCCTCTATATGCCAGAGTCCTTGCTGATTCAAGAAGTGACACCAGAAACCATTTCTTACAACTCTTGGATGAAATAATAATATTAGAATTAAGATAGAAAGCTGAGCTATGCAATTCTTACTTGATTTCTCTATTTTCCTCTAAGGAGAAAACTCTGGATTAGAAATGATAGCAGAATTCAAATCAAATCAGTAAGCATTTATTAAGTAGCAGGCACCGTGTTAAAAGTACTAGGGACACAAATACAAGCCAAAAGAAAGAGTCCCTGCCTTCAAGAGACTTACTTTTTAATGGGAGTGGTGGGGGAAGTGAGAGACACAATATATAAATTGTCACTGCAAAGGTGGGAGAGAGGGAAGCCATCCTCCTGGGGACATGGTTATTGTTTGTCCTTTGTCCCCAAAATGGACCAGTAACATCATAAGGATGATGTATTGACTTTTGAGTGAATTGGCAGAGCTATGCAAAGTCATCAGCCTAACTCTCTCCTCCACAGTCATCAGAGTCCAGTGGCAAGACATAAAGCAAGATAACTGATTATGGCAATGTACATGGTGGTCAAATCTGGAGAATGGAGGATGTTGATTTGGATCCCTCTTCAAAAAGGAGGTTGAAGAAGGGAAAAGACAGTATAGAAACATGGTGGTAAAGTCTACAGAGTGAAGCATGCCAGATCTGGTCCCTTTCTCAAAGTTCCATGACAAACTGACCAATGGTAAAAGGGACCTCAGGGGTAGATGGAGAAGGCAGTATGTTTACCTAGAAGAAATGTATACCTACAGATAGTTAAATAGTCAGCACTTAAATTTTATATTTCAAATGTTTTTTGTATTGTTTTTTTTTTAAACACAGTGCTGAGTGTTAGAGGATTACAAAGAAAATATTGGAAGAAGGCAATTATCCAAGGATACTAGTGACATGACCAAATGAGATGCCCATAATACTGGAATGGTGAGGGACTTGAAGATCATGCCGTTTGACGATCAGTTGATATTTAGCCTGGAGAACAGAATACTTAGAAACCCCATGATTCAGTCTTCAAGTATTTGAAGAATTATCACTTGAAATGGGAATGAGAGTTGTTCTATTTTACCCCTGGGGACCAAATGAGTCCAGTAGAGTTATCCAAAAGTGGAATTGGTTGCCTGCAGAGGTAGTGATTTCCCACTCACTATAAATTTTCTCTACCTCTCCACAATTATTAAGCATTTATTTTCTCTTTCAGCTAGGAAAAACTAGAAGAAAAAGAAATACAAAACCTTTGTAATATGCATGGCCAAACAAAACAAAATTCTCATGTTGGACATGTTTAATATGATTAATTAATATATATTATGCCATTATAGAATATATAACCATATATTACATATACACATGCATGCATATAAGTATCTCTGTAGCTATATATAAATGTATATTTATCCACAAGCACATACACATATTCTGTATCTTGAGTCTATTACCTCTCTGTTAGAAGATGGATTAGAACATTATCATGGGCTCCCTCAAATGATGCTTCATCATTGCATCAATTATAGTGTTCGTAGTCCTTAAGTCTTTAAAAAATTTTCTTTCCACTGTTTTTCTTGTATGAATTGTTCTCATGCTCTCATGTTCACTCTTCATAAATTCATAAAGTCTTCCTAGGCTTCTCTGGAACTTCACCTTTCATTGCTTCTTGGGGTACAATAGTATCCCATTACATTGCTGCAGCGTAATTTGTTCAACCATTGCCCAGTTGATGGGCATCCCTTTAACTTCCAGTTCTTCACTTATAAATTGTTATAAATGTTTTTGTACACCAGTCCTTTTCCTCTTTCTTTAATTAATCTCTTTAGAACAGGGGTTGGCAAATCTGGCCAGCTGCTGGTTTTTGTACCACCTACTAGCTAAGAATTATTTTTGCCTTTTAAAATACAATAAAACTCTATTTAAAAAAGGTAAAAACCCTTCTTAGCTGGGAACAGATTTGACCTTGCAAATAATTTGCTGCTCCATACTTTAAGATATCACTATAGATTTGGAATCAATGGCTGGTTGAGATTTTGAAGAAGTCTCTTCAACTACTAGTGGTACCTGGCCTCTGGGGACCTTTCTAGTTCTGAGATTCATGATTCAATAAACTCTTGAGTAAGATGAAGACTCTAAGCTGGAACAAATATCATCTGCTTCAAAGGTAGCCTAAAATTTCTCATGGATATTCACCAGTAAGTCTTATGGAGTTTACAAGTTACTACTTGGGTTAGTGAAGGTGAATTTACAAACACTGAGAGAATGAGAGAACGTACAGCACTCTGAAGCTTTAAATAAAAATTCTGTAATACAGTTAGTTCCTCTATAATGCTTATTTTGAAAATGTGAATTTGTTTTAGTGAAACTGGTACATTTGGGAAGAATTTGATCATAGTACATATTTCTTCTTTGCTTATGTGTAATTTTGTGAAACAGCAAGAACCCAGGAAAATATACCTCTTCATTGTGTGAGAAATAATTATTAATAACGAATAATTTGGGGGGAGATTTAGAGCTCTCCCCTTCTTCTAAAGTCCTTTAAAAGTTCAGTCTGAAGAAGATTAACCAATAGAGATTACATTGACTCACTTAGATCTTGGTCAGACCCCACCCAACCTTCTAAAGAATTTATGATGGAAAAATCCTTTATATTCTGCTCAGGGTTAAGTGGGGTATACATTGTTTGAACTGATAGCCTAAATTTTTGCTATTGTCTAGTATGGAGATACTTTCCCCATCCAAGAGATACTGAGCCCTTCATTTTAATATAGCCCACCTCCAATCCAATTAGATTTGATCATAGTTTGATGGACCATCTATTGTTTTGAAGGATATATAAACCATGAGTCTGCCATCACGACTGTCATTGGTCCAAAAGAGATAGGCAAATGACCATCCTTTGATTAATAAGAATTATTAATAAAATTATTAAATTACCTAGAAATTATGTCACAACTATAATTCACAGATTTCCATCCTTCCTTTGATCTAGAAGACTAGATAAAGAACACCTGTTTGAAAATCTTCACAAATGGTCATCTTTCACCTAATCTTTCTACTCTTTCCAAACACAAACTAAAGATTCATGAAAAGCAACAGGTGGTTCAGGTGTTGACTCTCGGGATCATTTAGGACTAAAAAGGAGAGAAGGTTACAGGTCTACAAGTGAATAGGTGTCACAATGGCTATTGGACTTCAGTTGATAGTGGTAATGCTCGTTGTGGTTCTTAAGGTTTGATATTGGATCAGCCCAATTGTTCCCAAGTCCCCTTCTTTGTGCTGCTGCTAGGTCATAGAAAGAAAAATGAAAAAGATACACCTCAAGGAAAAGAAGGGTCCTTTTATCTTATTTCATAACTATTGGTTCCTTGCAAAGTAGTAAGAGGATCCTCTTGGCCCTAGATGAAAGGGGAAGGGGTAATTTGCCTCACTGTCAGGATCATTAGAAATTGCTTAGCCAGTCTCTGTCTCCATGATTCATCTCCTAGGGCCGCTATATGTTTTGCATGATTCCACATGTTTAACCTATATCAAATTGCTTTCATCTCAAGGAAGAGTGGGGAAAGGGAGAAGGAAGGGAGTTAGAGAACAGTGGAACTCAAAATTTTAAAACAACAAATGTTAAAATTTGTTTTTACATGTAATTGGGGAAAAATACATTATTCATTTCCAGAGGACAGCAATTCCAAGAGGTGAAAAGATATACAAAAGGCACCTGGCTATGCATTTACTGAGAAGAAATTCTAATGCCATATATTGTCATCCAGAAAGTAAGAATCTGCCAACCATACAAAGAAATAATATATTTGTATTTGCATTTTATTTAAAAGGCTTTTACAATCAGACTTTACCTCTCTGCCTTCAGCTTTCCAATAGGATATTTTCAGAATTGTCCAATTTTTTTTTTTTTTTTAGTTCAGGACTATAGTCTCTGAGACTATGCCCTTCCTGATTTAGCTAAATGTCTGTCTTTATCCCTCCATTCAGATGGTCCATTATATTTCCAGCATTGTCTTTCTGAATAAGACAAAGGTTGTTGATCTGTAGTTTTCCAGATGACTGCTGGAGAGCCTGTTGATTATGGCAGGACCTTTTACTCCTCTTTAATATTGAATTAAAGCATGATTGTATCTCTCCTGTTTCCAGAGATACCAATGATGGATTTTGTTTGCTTGTGATGCTGTACTAATCCAGGCTGACTTTTGCAATGCGTGTTGGAGTTATTTTCACTGTCTTTCAGGATCCTGCACCTTTGCCAACAAATTAATCTTCATAAAGCACCATTTTAATCAGTCCCCTTTCTCCCTACTCTCTCCTCAAAAACCTTCAATTGGTTTGAATTGTCTATAGAACCAAATTTCGCAGGCTGATATTTAAAGCCTACCTGAATCTCATCCTGTCTGACCTTTCTATCCTTACCTCCTATTATTTCCCTGCATATGCTAATTAATAATAAATAACCCAATAAAAATTATAATATCTAACATTTACATAGCTCTTTAAAGTTTGCAAAGTTCTTCGCAAATATCTCATTTTATCCTCACAAAAACTGTTGGAGGTCAATAGTATTACATTTTTACCTTTTACACATGAAAAAACTGAGGCAGAGGAGGGTTAAGTCAAGGGACACACTTCTGGTAAGTAACTAGTAAGTATCTGAGCAAGCATTTGAATTCAGGTATTCCTGACTCTCGGATCAGTGTTGTATCTCCTCTATAACTTAGTACGTATTCTCAGCTCCAGATGAGGTGTCTCACTGCCCTGCAAATACAAGTTGCTTTTACACCTCTAGTATCTTTATTCAACTCATATCATTTCCCTTTGCCTATACAGATTTTGTCATCTTTCAAGGTCCTCAGAGAAGACTTTGCTGATCATGCCAGACAAGAGAAAGATCTTTCCTTTCTCTGAACACCTGTAGTTTTTGTATTGGCTTTATCACTCATTTGACATTTATTTACACTTGAGTATTGCCAGTTTAACTTTTCATATGTATCTGCCTTTCCAAATGAAAGACGGCGTGGCCTAGTGGCTAGATAAACTAGTCCTAGAGTCAGAACTACCTGGGTTCAGATCTTGACTCTGATATGAATGGTGTTCTAAAAATCTTATTATCAGTTTTAAGCTATTAAAGCATTAAATTACAGTAAGACTTTTGAGAAATCTTGTATATTATCTGTAGGTTCATGGTTAAAGTATTTAATCTCTCAGTGCCCCAGTTAGTCCTAAAAGACTAAGTTGTAGGTGAGCTGCCAATCTTCACTGGTAGAGGGAGTTTCTCTACTGGGAAATTCCTACGACAAAGCAATCATAGATTAGACCCTTCTGCTCTTCCCATGCCCCCCCCCCAAAAAAAAATATCTTTCTAAAGTTAATGTAGATTCATTAAGAGTAGTTGTTCAGTCATGTCTGATTCTTTATGACCCGATCTTGGGATTTTCTTGGCAAAGATACTGGAGCGGTTTGCCATTTCCTTCTCCAGCTCATTTTACAGATGAGGAAACTGAGACAGAGTTAAGTGACTTGCTCAGGGTCACCTAGCTAGTAAGTGTCTGAGGCCAGATTTGAACTCAGAATTCCAAATCCAGTGCTCTATCCATTGCAGCATATAGTTACATTAAGGGCAGAGGTGTTTAATTCTCCTTTGTCCCTCCTTCCTCCCTCCTCCACTGCATCCACTGACTTGTTTAACAAACATTTATTAAAAATCTATGTGCACATATAGCCTATATAAGATTGCATGAAGTCTTGTGGGGGGGAATGAAAGGAGAGGAGAAGGTGAGGGAAGGGGAAAATTTAGAAATCAAAATCTTATAAAAGTGAATGTTGAAAACTAAAAATGAATTAATTAAAAAAAAAGAAAATCTATGTGCAAAGAATTATCCATGTGGAGACAATAATTGACAACTTTGGGATGAATGAGATCAGCAAAGGAGGATACTTAGAAAGACAAGGGAAAAGGAAGATAGAGGAAGAAAGCTGAGAACAGGGTCTTCAGGAATATTTTCATGTGGGCATGGAAGAAGAGACTTTTTAGAAGGAGACTGAGAAATCCTAATTGACATAAGCAGGTAAAGCAAGCTAGCCTTTGCTCCCAGACACGACCAGATTGACCTCACAGGTAACTGGGAAGTAGCTGTAGGAGTCCAGTGGGAAGGTGAAGGCAAGAAGAGAAGGGCAGTCATCACTGAAGTTTACTTACTCCTTGAGCAAACTTTGTTCATTTGCTACTGCAGGAAGGTTCTGCTGGGTTGGGGAAAGTAGAATTTGGACTTGCTCCTTCTTCCCACACTCAAGGAGGTTCTAACACCCTGGGGAGCTCCCACCCAAGCAGAACCAGGAGGAGGTCTGTGTTTGGAGCTATAGTAGAATTTAGGGGCTGAGAATTTGACACATTGGGTAAGATACTGGACATGGAATCAAGAAGACTTGGGTTCCAAAGTCATCAAAGAAAGAGGAAAAGGATCCAAATGTGCAATAACACTTACGGTGACTATTTTTCAGCCATGTTTATATCAAATCTAGTTCAGCCCATGACTCCCCAGTTTCCTTCTGGATCTCAATCCCAGTGGGTAATACCTCTATCTCTCCAGTCTCCTCTAAATGTTGAGTTCATCCCCAAACCTCCATTTGAGGAAGTACCTGTATTGGCAAGGTTTCTCCAAACCTGTTTCAGCTTATGACTTCTTGGATTCCTAAACCATGCCTTTGTGAATACCTCAGGGGGGAGTTCGAGCCTTTTGCTTGGATCCAGACTTCAAGCCACCATCATCATGTATTATACTTGTCTATGGCAAGTGATATGAGAGAGAGGATCAGCTCCTCTTCTATTTCTACCTTCCTGGGGCCCTATTTGGTAATTACAAAATAGTAACTATTTCCCTTTTACCCAGGAACCCTGAGCGTCTTCCTCTCCCAGTTTGATTTATTTTGTTATTTGTTTTTATTAAAAGCAATCATCCCTTGAGTAACTATTTAAAGAGGCCCATTCATTGAATGAATATATCTCACTCAAAGTGAGAACATGATAAGACCTAGGCCTAAAATGTCCAGGTTCTCCCACAGTATCCTAGGTCATCTCCAGTCATCCTGAAGAATATCAGGCCACTGGACCCAGATGGCTCAGGAGAAGAAAGTGAGGTTGGTGCCCTCACACAGCCCTTCCTCCCTCAAATCAAAGTCAACTGCAAGTCATGTCATCATCTTGATGTCATCGTCCTCTTTGAGAATGAAGGACAAACACAATAACAATAACCTGGGACCCTAAAATGGGATAGGAATAGTCTATCTGGGATTTAGTATGAATGACTAATCGATTAAAAAAAAAAGAATTCTATGTTCTCTACATCTTGCCCCAAGAACCTCTTCACCCTATAAGATCACCTCACTTCTAGAACTCACACCTTGTCAGTACCCTCTGCCTCTGTGGTCCTGCCTTTTGATTAGAAGTTGGAGAGATCCTCCCAGAAGCACCATTTTAGGAGAGTACCCAGGTCAGCCATCTCTTCATTTCCCACCCAGCTACACTTCGGACTTCTCCATCATGCTCCATCCCCAAGGGGCTTTTGTTCCCTTCCTGATTTTTCAGCTTCCTTTCATGTGTTGTCTTCCCCCATTAGACTGTAACCTCCATGAGGGCGAAAACTATTCTTTGCTTTCCTTTGGCATAATGACTGGCACACAGTTGGTGCTTAATAAAGGTTTATTAACTGACTCTACCCTTTGATATAGAAAACACCTACAGCCTTTTACAGTCTTCATATCACATTCCTCAGCATCTTTGCAATCTAGCTTCTAAATGAACCACTCAGATAAAATTACTCTCTCCAAGATTACTCCAAAATCCTCATTCACATCCTATATCCAGTCCTACAACACTGACCGATTGCTGAACACATATACCTGGATATCCTCTGAACATTTCAAACTCCATATCTAAAACAAAATTCATAATTCTCTGCTCTTCCTCCTCTCTGCCAAATCCCCCTCCCTTCCAAACTTCCCTATAAATATTTAAGCTACCGATAGCTTTCTTCCAGTCACTTCGGAGCAAAAACCTTGGGAGTCATTCTGGATTCATATCTCACTCATCGTATCCGATTGTCTGCCAAATCTTCTTGGTTTTGCCTTCATAACGTGTTTCATATTTACCACTCTTTCTCTACTCACATGACCATAATGCTAGTTCATACCCTCATCACTTCTTGCCTGGATTATTCTTAGCAGTCTCTTATTTCTACTGTTGATTTCCAGTCTCTCCCCTTGCCAATCCATCTTCTGTACAGCTGCCAAAATAATGTTCCTAAAGAAAGAGTCTGGACATATTATTCCCCTGCTCAAGAATCTTTGTAGATCCATTCTCTCTGGGATAAGGAACAGAAGCCTCTGACATTTAAAGTCCTTAATAATCTTGCTTAGTCTATTTTTTTCTAGGCTGATTTCACATGAATCCCCTTCATGTACTCTCTTTTCCCATGAAACTGTCTTACTTGCTACTGCCGAAAATCAGCCTTCACCTCGTGCCTCCATGTTTTGAATGCAATTCTTCCTCATCTCCATCTTTTTGGTGCTCCTAGCATCCTTCAAGGCAGCAAGGAAAGGCTCAAACATTAAGCATTTACTATGAGTCAGGTACTGTACTAAGTGCTGAGGATAAAATACAAGAAAAAAAGAAAGACAACTGCCTCAAGGAGCTTATATTCTAATGTGGGAGACAAAAGACAAAAGGGAGCTGAAAAGCTTCTAGGAGAGGCAAAGGCACCTTCATGGGGGCATGGTGTTGATGAAAAATCTGGAAAGTCAGAGGCACAGCCATGGGGGGAATGAAGAGTCCTTACCCAAAATGGAGGCCCTGGAATGAACTCAGCAATGAAAGAAGGAAACCAGTAAAGCAGAATGATGTTTCAGAGTGAAAAGGTCTAAGCTGTAGATGGACATTCCAGAGGGAGCAGGCCCCAGATGCTGAGGAAAGTTTCAGGGTGAAGCACAGTGCCAATGGTGGCAATGTCTGGAAAAGTCAGAAGCAGAGCTGAAAGGGGAATGAAGGCAGCCTAGGCCTCTTCCCAAAATGGAGGATCTTATCGCATGTCATCTCCTAAATGAAGCTTTCTTCTGTCTTTTAGTGCCCTCTTCCTCCTCAACTTATCCTGGGTCATCTCCAGTCATCCTGATGAATATCTGATCACTGGATTCAGATGGCTCTGGAGGAGAATTGATGCTGGTAACCTGCACAGCCCTCCCTCACTTGAACCTAAGTCAAGTGCAAGTCATGTCATCATGTCTCTGATGGCGTGGTCTTCTTCGGCAATGAAGGAAGAACACATAACAGCAACAACAATTACACATACACTTATATGTTGTTTTTCACCTAGTAGAAGGTTAGACCTTTGAGAGCAGGGATTGTTTTTCATTTTCTCAGCATTCCCAGTGCTTAGCCCAGTGCCTGGTGCAATGAAAGTGCTAGATAAAGTTTCTTGGCTTGGATTAGAAGCTACTGTGTGATCTACAGAGGTGAATCCTTTCTACTCCATATCCCTTGCCTTGAAGTCCCTAGCTTTCCATTTATGGTCCCAACTTAAGGTCCCTTACCTGACTCATCCTCTGTGTAAAAAGTCCTAAATCTAGCTCTAGGGAGGTGAACCAGCAGAAGGTAGGATCAAGAAAAGAAGTATTAAGAGAGAAGAGGAATGAGGACAATTAGGTGACAGTGTATTTGAACTCAGACCTCGGACACCTACTAGCTATGTGACTCTAGGCAAGAAACTTAACTCTGATTAATCTCCCTTCCCCCTAAAAAAAAAAAAAACAACAAAAATGATTGATAAGTAAGATCCAATGCCTCAGAGTCCAAATAGAATGAAAACTGAGAAAAGATCCTAAAACTTGGTGATTAGCAGGCCATGGGTGACCTTTAGGAAATATTATTTATGTCATCACTTTAAGGTTTGCAAAGCGGTTTCTTTAGAATGACATTGAGATGATTATCACGTTTGTACCCCTTTGTAGAAGAGGAAATAGGTGTAAGTGGCTGTGTTGGGACTTAAACTTGTTTTCTGACTCCAGTTCCAGCCTCTTTTCACTAAACTGCCTGACCTCTCAAAAGAACTCTAATAGTATGGTGGAGAGAGGCACTAGATTCCAAATGAGTTAGATGACAAGAAAATAGAGTCAATGAGCATTTGCTATTCATTTGCTACTCAGATTATTAGATCAGCACTACCTACCATTCCTGGAAAGGACGTGACCAGCTTTACTATACCTGTGACTCTTCTCTCTAACTTTTCTGTTTAAAATAATCCTCCCTGCTATCACTTTGGTGGATGAGTAGTTTTTTCTTATTACAATGTAAAGTTCTTGAGGGCAAGAATTCCTTGCTTGCTTGTAATTGTATTCTTATCTCTTAGAGGAAGGGAAGGGAATGAACACTTAATTAAAAAAAATTTTGTGTTTTATTTTTTCCCACTTAGATGTAAAAACTTTTTTGGGGGGGAAGGGTGAGGCAATTGGAATTAAGTGAATTGTTCAAGGTCACACACAGAGCTAGTAAGTGTCTAAGGATGGATTTAAATTCTGATTCTCCTGACTCCAGGGCTGGTGATCTATCCATTGTGCCACCTATTTGCCCTATAAAAATAATTTTTAATATTTTGGGTTTTTTTTTAATATTTGAGTTCCAAATTCTCTCCCCTCCTCCATGAAAAAGCAAGTGATGTGTTAGAGATTATCCATGTGCATTCATGCAAAACGTATTTCCAAATTAGCCGTGTTGTGAAAGAAAAGACAGACCAAAACCAAACCAAATCAAAAAAACAAGAAAAAAAGAAAGTAAAAAATGTGTTTTGATCTACATTCAGACTCTGTCAGTTCTTTCTCTGGAGGTAGATGGCATTTTTTATCATGTCTTTTGGAATTGTCTTAGATCTCTGTATTGCTGAGAATAGCTAAGTCATTCACAGTTGATCATTGTCCGGTGCTACCATCATTGTGTATAGTATTCTCCTAGTTCTACTTACTTCACTTTGCATCAGTTTGTATCAGTCTTTCCAGCTTTTTCTAAAACCATCCTGCTCATCATTTCTTATAATAGCACAATAGTATCCCACCACAATCATATGCCACAATTTGTTCACCCATTCGTTGATTCCTCAGTTGATTTCCAATTCTTTGCCACCACAAAAAGAGCTGCTAAAAATATTTTTGTACACATGGGCCTTTTTCCTTTTCTAGTGTATCTTTTTGGGATATGGACCTAGTATTGCTGTGTCAAAAGGTATGTCCAGTTTTATAACCCTTTGGACATAGTTTCAAATTGCTCTCCAGAATAGCTGGGTGAGGAACAAACATTTACTAAGCGCCTACTATGTATGTTCCAGGAACTGTGCTTAGTGTTTTACAATACAAGTATTTTGTCTTTTTTAATACAACAACCTTAGATATTATTGTTACGGTTATCTTTTCACAAAAAGGGGGATTTAAGGGCATGGTACCCCATGATCTAGAAAATTTGCATAAAATTTTGACCCTTCCTTCATGTCAGAGAAATTTGAATTGTTATGATCTTGAAAGTAAAATATGTTGATATTATAGAATAATATGTACATATATTTTTGTGCATTTCTGAGTTTCTAAACTTTTTCTGTGTTGTCTACTGGCCTTTGAGGGTCATCTGTGGTTTCTGCAAAACTTCCCCCAAATTCCCATTTAATTTCTTATGCCAACCCCATGCTATATTGAAACTGTGATAGAAAAAGTCATGACACGGAAGGGATAACTATATCCATTTTATGGTTAAAGATACTAAAGCAGACAAAGATTAAGTGACTTGCACGGGGTCATAGAGCTAGTAAGTGTCTGTATCTGGATTGAACTCAGGACTTCTTGATTTCAGACTCATTGCTTTATCCATTGTACACAATTAGTACCTAATCAATGCTTTTTTTTTCATTCATTTATTAGATTTCATTCATCTGTCCTGTGAGAGAGGGATAAGTAACTCAAAGCATTGAATGAGCAGCATATGTTTGTTTTTAAGGATAAATGAGACCTTAGCAATTTTGTATATAGCAGGAAAAGAGCCAACACTGAAGATGGAAGAGAGAACTAGATGACAGAGCAAGGTAGAAGAAAAGCTGGGATCAAGGGTACTGTTGGCAGTCAGGGCTATCTTCAGTATAAGGAATTTCTATTCTATTAGGAAGGTAGAAGATAGAACAGATATAAGTAAATACAAGATGATTTGAAGAGGGAAAGAACCCTTACATCTGAGGGGTGGAAGAAGGTAGAAGGACCAGGAAAAGCTTCCTGTAAAGAGTGGGACCCAAATTGAGTCCTGGAAGTTAGGTATTCTAAGAAGTAGAAATGAGGTGGGAGTGCTTTCCATGAAGAGCAGACAGCCTTTGCAAAGGCATGAAGACAAAAGGAGGAAGGATGGTTTGTAGGGAACAACAAATTGGCTAGTTTGACTATATGATAATGAGAGTGAAGGAAAATAATGTGAAATAAATAAAAAAGACTGTAGCTATACTGTAAGGGCTTTTAAACACGAAGTTAAGAAGTATGTGATTTTTTTCTAGAGGCAATAGGGAGCTAGAAAATTTCTGAGCAGGGGAGTAGCATGGTACTTTAGGAAGATAATTTTGGCCACTGTAGATAGGAGGTGGGGATAGATTGGAAGTAAAAAAAAAATGACAAGGAGGTAATTTTGAATAGTCTAGGTAAATAATCTTAACTATCATATGAAGAATACAAGCAAAGTATTCTCAGTAATCAGAGGAAGAAAGTAGCTATTTTCAATTGGCCATGATAAGGGAAATTTCATGGAATTGTCATATCTATCAATAAATATAGTTATTTATATAATTATAAATACATATATATTATACATATATTTATAAATAAATATGTGATTGTTGTTGTTGTATCCAATTCTTTTTGACCCCATTTGGGGTTTTCCTGGCAAAGATAATAGAGTGGTTTGCCATTTCCTTCTCCAGCTCATTTTAGTAGATGAGGAACTAAGGCAAATAGGGTAAAATGACTTACCTAAGTAAGTACCTGAGGCTAGATTTGAACTCAGGAAGATGAGTGAGTCTTCCTGACTTCAGGCCCAGCACCACCTAGCTGCAAAAACAATTCTAACCTGCAAAGAGGGGGGGTACAGATACCACATACTATGTATATGTTTATACAAAATAGATACAAGGAGATTTTGAGGGAAGGCATGATGGCTATGGGGATTAGTAAAGCCTTAATGTAGAACACTGAGCTTAGCCTTCAAGGAAACTAAGGTTCTGAGAGACAAAGTTGAGGGTTCTATCCCCACAATTGATGGTAATAGCTAGTGCAAAGGCAAAATAGATGGAATATATCTATGAGAGCCAGCAAGAAGGTTATCTTGTCTAGAGTGTAGCATGTGTGGAGGGGAATAACTTATGAGACAGTGGAAAAATAGGGGCCAGGTCATGAAGAACTTTAAAATCCAAACATAGGAGTTTGTATTTGATCATATAGGTAACAGGGAGCTATAGGAATTAATTGTGTTAGGGGAGAGACACAGTGATGACAGGGCAAGGCACTGTGCTAGGCACCAGGTTCATAAAGTCAGATATGTACTTTAGGGAAATGTTTGGCAGTTGTGTGGAGAATGAACTGGAGAGGGGAGAGACTTGAAGAAGGGCTACTAGTTAGAAAGACTATGGTCTCCTAAAAAAGGGCCTTTTGAGAGGGGTTAAGGGTTTGAATTAAGATGTTGACAGGGTAAGTAGAGATGTCATATAGGTAGGAAAGACAGCATTCAAAAAAGGAGTGAATGTGGATATTGAAGGAGAGTGAGGACTTGAGGATGTATTGGAGTTGGAAATTGGTAGTTAGAAGTTGGATGAGTTGGTATTGGAAGTTGGTAGTTGGAGGAGTTGGAAGAATGGTACTTCCCTTCATGGAAACAGGGAAATTCAAAAGAGGAGTGAATTTCATGGGAAAGAAAATGAGTTCTACTTTGAATATATTGAATCTGAGATGTCCAATTGAAATAACCAATAGGTAATCAGAAACTCTCTCTTTGTCTCTGTCTCTCTCTTGACACAGAGACTAGGGCTAGAAATAATATGGTTGAGTGAGTATCACCTGCAGGATAAGTAGGTGGCATGGTGGATAGAGCACTGGGTTCAGAATCTTGCTGAGTTCAAATCTGGCCTCAGACATTAACTACCTGTGTGACCCTGAACAAGTTGCTTAACACTATTTCCCTCAGTTTTGTTATCTGGAAAATGAGCTGGAGAAGGAAATGGTAAACCACACCAGTATCTTTGCCAAGAAAAACCCAAACGGGGCCATGAAGAGCCGAAAATGACTGAAATGGCTCAACAGCAATCATAGGAATGAAGATAAAGTCCATAGGAGCTGATGACATGAATGAGAATATATATGGGAGAAAAAGAAGGTCTAGAACAGAAACTTGGGTACAGACACGGTTAGGGGAAATGCTGTAGATAATCTAGCCAACTATAGCGGGAAAGAGTCAAACATGTGGGAGAACTGAAGATGAGAAGTTTCATGAAAGAAGAGAGAGTGTCCAGGAGAAGAGAGTGATCAATGGTATTAAATGACGTAGAAAGGTCAAGAAGATGAGGTCTGGAAAAAGGATATAAGTTTTGGCAATAAAGCAATCACTGGTGACTTTAGAAATGGGTGACTTGAGCAATGGGAGTAGAAGCCAGATTTTAGTGGGTGTCATATAATAATAGATTACTTTTATATAGTATGTATAAATCTTGTTTTTATTAGCATTTTACATAACGAAGAACATAAGGTCTGGAGAAATTAAATAATTTTTTTTCGGAGTCACGTAGCTAGTAAGTGTCTGGGGCAAGAGTTGAACTCAGGTCTTTCTGACTCCATGGCCAAAGCTAAGCGACTTCTCTAACCTAATGTAGTTGCATTAGTTTTTAATTTAGATTTTTTTTTTTTTGTAGAGGATTTGCCATATTTTTGGTTTGGGGCTAGTCTAGTTAGCTGCTACATTTTCTTTGATTTAGTAGATGTGCCCCTAAAGGAGTAAAATAATTGCTTAACACTTAAATAGTCTTTTGCCTGGAAAAGTCCCACCACCCATGTAAAGCCTTATCCTGCTATTGTGTGACTTCATTACTATGAAAGGGCATTTGGGATTGTAGAAGAGAAAAGTATCCGAGTCAGCGGCTGAGTGAGCCACCACAGCGTACCATGCTTATAGTCTATAGGCCATTCACTCCTTGAGTGAGGAGAGACCCGAGGAAGTCATTTTCACCATTATTTATGTACAGATGCAGTAACCTGTGAAGTTCAGGCTCCTAATATTGCTCTAATAAATATATACCTTTCAGTTCAGGCTTCTAATATTGCTCTAATAAATATATACCTTTCAGTTTAAAAAACTTTTCCTACAACAGCCTTCTTGGATAGGTAACGTTAGTGTTTTTTCCCCATTTTACTTAAGAGAAAAATGGAGGCTCAGCCTTGCTAAATGACTTTTTTTGATAGTCACAGAGCTGGTGACTTTCCCTTCATTTTAGAGTACAAAAAATCTTGAAGTTTGCTTGATTTCTTCTGAAAGGTTTCATGCAGTTCTACTGCTTCTATTGTCTAAAATTTAATAGAATTCCAGAATCTGTGGTTGGGACAACAAATGTAACACAGAGATGTTTATTTGTACTAAATAGGCATTCACAAACAACTTGAATGGAATTTCCCTTAAGGCTGGACTCTGCTAATTGTGAGCACTTAGTTCACAGTTATAATAAAATCCCTGAGATGTTTTGGGAAGAAATATAGTAAAGTCAATACTTTCCCTTTTCCATCTCCTCCTCTTGGCTGATAATCTAATTTGCTCATATTCCTAAAGAAGGTTCAAGTCCGTGGCTTGCTGGAGTGCTAAATAAATACCTTACACCACAATGTTGATTTAAGCAAAGTAATAGAAATATTGCTTCCCACCTCTCCTCTTTAACAGCGGAGGATTATTTACAGTAAATGAAAGACTTCTTTTACAGGAAGTCCTGGCTGATCCATTATCAGGGTCATTCTAGACTTCTTTCCCCCTCCATATACCTGTGCTCTTTCAGGCACAACCAGCCAGTGTCTGAAAATTTGTGTAGAGTACTCAATGTGCCCTTCTTCTCTGTAGTGCTGAAACTGACTAAAACATAATTGGCTAGAGGTGGGTGGGGTGGAGAAGGGATTCCTACATGTGATACTGTTGAGTGGCACTGTATGCCTGGCATTTGGAAGAAAAGCAGTTTGATTGTTCTGAATTTGATTAACTATTAGCCCATGCTGTGCGGGATTCTCTTGGAACTGAAAACAGACTCTGGGCTAACAATGGGGACTTTATCCTGGCCTCACAACTGCTGCCAATGCAGTCCTGGGGCTCCCAGCCTGGGCTTTTAATCAGTTAGGAATAGGACGAGATTATCTGAACCTTAAGAACTATAACACTAGCCTTACCCCGACCTGCTTCATTGACCCACCCTTTTCTCCACCCCTCCCTACAACACTACAGGTGTGGCTTTACCCTACTGAGTACAATTGACCTCAAAGGACCGACTTCCATGGCAACAAGGGAACCCTCCAAAAACCCTAAGTAGCAATTTATGATCCTTGTGCCCTCTAGTGGCAGAGGGGAGGAAGGAGGCTACTACCATAAACACTACTGGCCCAGCCTCCATGGAGATTTCACAAGGGGCTTCTGTAACCTCATGATAACTAGTTTTGTCTTGTTTTTGGTTACCAGGAAACATCAAAAACAATTCCCCCCTTATACATTTTGATTTGGACCTTTGGGTTTTTCGTCAGACTCTTAGGTCTTGCTCCATAGCATCAAGAGAAGACCTACCTTCTTAGAAGTGAGAGTGGGCCCAGTGGAATACTTTTTATTCTAAAAAATGACAGCTATTACTGACTGTAGCAAATAAATGCGGTCCATCCAAGTTAGTTGTAACATGAAACTTATTTTCCTATTGATTTTCACCGTCAAATTGGAGTGTGTTTCTATATATAAAAAGCTCTCAGTAGGCTAAATTGAAGTTTGGGTGAGAAAGGTATGCTGGACCTTGTGCTAATCCAACCTCTTTAAGAACTGTAGATTCTCTACATTCACTCATTCTATAAATTCAATAAGGTGACAAATCTTGCTGCTTCTACCTCCACGACACATCTCCCTGCCTCTCCCCATCCTATCCATCTTCCACACAACTGCCAAAGTGATTTTCCTAAAACACAGGTCTGAAGTCTGAGACACTCATGCTGGAAAATGCTATCCACATCCAGAGAAAGAACTGATGGAGTCTGATCACAGATTGAAGCTTGCAATGTTCACTTTTCTGGTTTTTCTTTTTCTGTTTTTTTTCTTTCTCAGCCTGATTAATATGGATATATTTACGTGATTGCATATATTTAACCTATTTCAAATTGCTTACCATCTTAGGAAGGGGAGAGGGGAGGGGTGAAAAAAGTTGGAACACAAAATTTTATATAAAAAAATTAATGTTAAAAATTGTCTTTACTTGTAACTGAAAAAAATAAAATACTATTTCCTGGGGAAAAAGTAAAACGTAGATCTGGACATGCCATTTCCCCTCCTCCATTCTATCAACTCCAGCACCTCCCTCATTACTTCTAGGATCAAAAACAAGCTCCTTTGTTTTGCTTTTGTAGCCTTCTTACACATATTTACTCTATACTCCAGCCACACTGGTCTGCTTGTAGTTCCTTGAACAAGACATTCCATCTATTATCCCTCTGCTCTTCCGCTGACTGTCCCCCATCTTAAATCTCTTCAGCCCTCCTTCTTGAGATTTTCACCTTCCTTTAAGATTCAGCTCAAGAGCTAACCTGTGTATGAGATTGTTTTCTAGTCTTCCCAGAAGCCAATGCCTTCCCCTCCAAGGTTACCTTGTATCCACTTTTTATGTGTATTGTACACACCTATGTATGTACTGGTTAGAATGTAAACTCTTTGAAGTCCGATAGTTTCACTTTAGTTTTTGTATCCCAAGGCTACATAGTACTGGGCCTGGCAAAGAGAGTAGGCACTTAATAAATGCATGCTTGATTGGAAAGGGTCTTTAAAGATCAAGTCCAACTCTCTTTTTATGGGTTTAATATCAAGTCCATTCTTTTGATCCATTCAGTCTTAGAGATAATGGCCCTTTCACAGTCTAGTGGAGCAGAAATAATATGAGAGGTTAACCAACCTGTGGCATATGCTTCTCAGTGCCTTCATACCCATGACTTATGATTCTTCTCTCCTGGAATGTTATTATTTCCAGTTTTCTATATCCCTTTAAATGTCTTCATCTGCTACTCCCTCCTGTGGCAATATCCTTTATCTGCTGCCTTGATCTCTCTCTGTGTTTGCCTTGACTACCTAGCATCACTTAAGCTAGGTCATGGGCGGTGTTGTTTTTATTAGGCCATTGGGTAAAAAGGGCTGAAAACTGTAACTCTGGTAGGATTTGGGCCTTTGAAGAAGGTATTAAATAGGTTCTATGAAATGCTGGGAGAGGACTTAGTCTTTTCCAGGATTTGGGACTGGTATCACAAGTGAGAAAGAGATGGAGACTGAATATACTCAAAGATGGAGATAATAGGTTTATCTTAGATTAACTACTCCTGGGTAAGCTAGGATTTTCTTATTTTGTATAAGCCAAGGCTCATCCATCATCTAGTAAGTAACTCTCCCTCACTTAGACTACTTGTTAGGGAGGATTTCTCCAATTAACTAATCCCTTGGGAGGAATTACTGCAGGAACCAATACCATCTCAGATTTTAAAGATTCACTACATTTTATTGAGTTAACTTAGGGAGCTAAGAATCAACTTTCCAGCTTAACTGGCATGTTTGCCCTCCTGTGACCCAAAGACCATGATAATTGTTAATCTTGCAGCTTTCCCAGAGTCTTATAACTAGAAAAAAAGTTGGAACTCATCTCTGAATGAGTCAGAACACCCAAAAGTACAGCTACCAGAGAAATCCCAATTCTCTTTTAACTAGAGGAACAGAGCACCAGCCTTTGGTTCCAGCTGAGATGGCTTCCTACATCCTACAAAAGGCAATTACTAGATCAAAGTGGGTGATTTAATGTTGCTCTAGGAACCATTAATATAATGCATGGGTGAAAATCAAGCCATTCTCCCAACAGAATTATATTCGAAGAGTTTTTAGCCCAAATATCAACAGAAAAAAGGCAAGTTATGTGATGGACAAACTCTTTCCTCCCCTTTATTTTTTTTCTTTTCTTTCTTTCTTGCCTTTGAGAAACAGTTCTCCTCCTATATCATAGAACTAACAAGTTTGTAATCTGAATTTTTCAAATATCTATCTCTTTCCCTGCCAGCAGGATAAGGAGTTTAATAGAACTATTGAATTGTGAAGCTGCAAAGGATACTAGTAAATGGGTGATCCACGGTCATAATATAGTGCTTGGAGGCCAACTACACAGTCTCAGAACAGATAATTGTGAAATGCTCTCCTTCTTTACCTCTCCCTTTTGGATCCCCTATCTTCCTTCAAGGTTCAGTTTAAGATTTTAAACTAATCTCCACATCCCTTTTCCATTCTTAATGTTTCCCCCCAAAATATTGTTTATATTTTATATTTTACTCATCTGTGTATGTGTTGTTAGTTCCCTAGTAGAATGTAAGTTACTTGAAAGCTGGGACTGTTTCATTTGTATCTTTGTATTCCTAGCACCTTCTTTCCATAGAGCATCAATTATTAAGCATTTGTTAAGTGACTTCAATGTGCTAGGTGATGGAGATATAAAAACAAAAGTGAAATAGTCTTTGTACTCAAGGATCTTACATTAAAATGGGGAAGAAAACATGTACATGAAAGGTACTGTCCCTTTAATGCACTTCCTTTTTGTATGGAACCCTTTGTTGCTGAGATAAGTCTACTTCTGAGAAAAGCAGTTGCTGATTTAAGCTTGCCTTCATAGTTCACTTATATGGGGCAGAGATCTGCTCAGAGTTCTATGAAAACAGTTATTCTGATTCAGAGTTCTGAGACAATTGTTATTAATTTTAAATGTTACAAACTATAGTATGCTGGAGAGATATAGACAACAGAACTGTTTTATGACCATGGGACAAACACTAATTTATCTGATTATAGGGAGGAGAGAAAAAAAGCATTTATGTACCTACTATGTACCAGGCACTATGCTAAATACCTTTACAAATACTGTCTCATTGGATCCCACAACCAACCCAAGAGGTAGGTACTATTATTTCCATTTTACAGTTGAAGAAATGGATAAAGAGAATTATATTACAGGCAAAGGAGACAAGCCAAATGCTCTAAGGCATGGAGATGGGGGATAGAATGTCTTATGTGACTTCCCCAAAGTACACTAGCCTGGTTAGATGTAGAGTATTGGAGGAGAGCAGTTGAACTGAGTACTAGAAAGACAGGAAGGGGCAAGGTTGTGAAGGGCTTTAAGCATCAAATTTTAATAGGACCTGAGTTCCTCCTGTTTCTCCAAAGCAGAGATTAATTTTTCCTCAAAGACAACAAAACTGATTCCAGAACCTGATTGGCCTTTGCCTCCCTGGTCATCAAAGGGTACAAAATGTCCCACTTATATGGAGTTGAGGCCATTCTGACTTAGTGGATGGCTGAAGGTCACTCAAGTTGCCATTACTATCCCCTATCTTATTGATTAGATGATGGATTAGAGATGAAACTAAATGCCACAGTATCCTTGTTCAGTATCATTGTTAAGACAAAGTACACTGCCTTTTACTGCTTACTTTACTGCTTTTAACTGTTCAGTAGGTTATAAGTGCCTCATTTTGTCTCAAGATTGAACCTGAGCTCATATGGTATTAGTATTCCCCCCCCCTCCCCACCCCTGATTCCACAAAAGAGTTGATCATTGCACTTGGAAATAGTTTTGAGTCACTGATATTGGTTGAGTAGAAGGGTGACATGGTCAGACCTACACTTAAGGAAATGACTGTGGAGGCTTAGCCAAGAAAGATACTTTGAAGCAGGAGACCATTTAGAAGGTATTGCAATTGTCCATGAGATATCTTCTATATGGCGGTAAGGTAGGGAATACAGTAGTCTCCAAAGAACTGAAGACTAATATCACATGGGGGCAATAAAGGTGTCTATAGTGATTGCATATAGAGTGAAATAGTCAATAAATATTAATGAGTGCTCACTTTGTGCCAAGAACCATGCTGTTTCATTGAAGAACTTCTAAGAATATCCATAATATATGATAGGAAAAGATGATGGTCTGGTCAGTTGGCAAGGGCAAGGGATGTCAGGCAGGCAGCTCTGTTGGTATCCTTACTTGCAAGGAAGGTTCTTAACATGTAATTGGATCCCCATGACTAGGCTAGGTTTGCAAAGTATGGGCAGGCATGGATGAATTCTGTGTGTGATCTGTATAGGTGGAGTTCACATCCAAATTGGGAAGATCATGGATCCATTTGAATATTGAATATCCCACCCCCTGGGCCTAGCACAGTAGCTGTCATCTTGTTGTCATTTAGTCAATGAAGACTGACTTATATTTTCAGAGCATTCCCAAGACAAAGGCCACCAGCTCCCCCGACAGCCTGCTGTAGTATCTAATAACTGAAGAAATTTTTCCTTCTAGTAAATCAGACCATCCCTTGGCATAATTCAAGTCCATTTTTTCTTGTTTAATTCTCTGGGGATCTGGAGAACAGAAGGTCAAAATCTTCTTCCTGCTTTTTATGTAGAAGGCAGCTTAATAAATGACTCCTCAACAGAACTGATGTCATTAACCCTTCAAATACCAGAAGACAGTTCTCAAAGCTAAAATCCTGCACCTCAGTTCAATTTCATCTTAATCTAAATTTTATCCAAAGGAGTTACTTGAAAATCCTTGCAAAAGGGTAGATGCAGGCTATTTTCTAACACTGAAATCACAATAGGATGATTAAAATAAGTATCTCTCTGGGGAAAAGGATTTACCTACCAGGCAACCTTGGGTGGGTTTGGAAAGTCTTGACACTAGAAACCCATCAGGATTCAGGTACTAAACCTTTTTATCCCTCATGGCTCCTTGAAAACATGGTTATTTCTCAAGCCCAGGGTATGCAGAGAAACCACTAACTTCCATGTACCAGCAGCTAGAGGTGACATAAAGGAGGGCAAAAGGTGTGGTGCCTTGCTGCCTGCCTGACTGCTCAGCTCAATCTGATTTCAACCAGCAGAGCTAAGTAGTGGGATGGTTTGACTAGTTTTAGAGTCCCAATTAAAGGGCTGGGTTTCTAGGGAGGAGTAACATATAAATAGCTGCTTGCCCTGACTGGTTTGTTCACTGTAGGTCAGCCCTATTCTCCTTACACAAATCAACCTTCTGGTTTCTCCTCTACTGGGAGTTGTATTAAAAACAGACCAGAACAAAACAAAACAAAAACAGAGGGGAGGATGATTTCAATGGAACGATTACAACAGTTCCTGTGTGTTGCAGAAAAAAAAAAAAGAAGTGGTAAGAAATTCCTATCATACCCTAGTAAGAAAATATCTCTGCTTGTTTTTTTAACTAAGTAGTTACATGTCTGTTTGAAAACTCATGTTCCAAAAGAAGCAAATAAAATCCTCATTATTTGAAATTCATTCATTTGGAATTTGTGATCAGACAGCACGTATGATATTTGCCGTTGGTGCTTAGATTCTCCCTCCAGTGATGCATAGGGCAATCCATCCATACTTAGCCATCTTGTGCATGTTTCCCCATATATCCACTACAGTGCATCCAAACAGTGGCCAGAGTCCTTCTCTCTTCTAAGTTTGTTAACACTGGAAACATCATTGGATACCTACAGAGCACTCTTGCTGGCTCTTCCTACCCAGCGCCCTTTCTATTTTTATCTTCACAGACTTCTCTGTTGGCCCATTTATTTTATTGCCATGTCTTTCTCTAATTTCTACTTATCCTTTTGCAATAGCAATTTTCAAAAAAAGCCTTGCCAGTTTTACTGGTAGGAGAGACAAGATGTCCAGGGGAAATTTACTTCCCAAAGAAAACCAACTGTTTTAAAGAATTTTAGTTGGTGATATAGTTACACTTATTGCTCACTGGGAAGGCTGAGGTTGGGGCATCACTTGAGCTCAGGAATTCTGAGCTGTGATACAGCTAAAGCCAATTCAATGTCTGCATGAAGTCTAGCACCCAAATAGTGAGCTAAGAGTGAATCACCAGGCTGCTTAAGGAGGGGTGAACTAGCCCTGGTTGTAAACTGAGCAGTGAGCAGATGAGCAGTGATATTGGACTTGCAGTGATCCCTGCATTTCTAGCCTGGTGACATAGGGAGACCCAGCCTTTAAAAAAAAAAAAAGTCAAAATACCTATCAATATACAAATACAACATAACCAGAATTTTAGGCTTAGCTAAGTACTTTGCAGATGCTTCTTATTCTCATTATTAAAGTAGGTCCTCTAGTAGGTGATAATTTATTAGCCTATTTAAAGTCATTCTGTGAAAAGAATAAAATTGTATTAAAAATGTATCAGCCTTTCTTTTTAAACTGAGTTAGACTGCCTCTTCAATTTGTTTGGAGTAGAGAAGGTTTTACCATATTAATCAGAATAGGGTAGAGAAGAAGAAAACAGAAGCCATGGTTTTTGTCTGAAAGAGCTGACAATCTAATTGAGATGATTACTTACATATCTGAAAAAAAATTGCAAAAAAAAACCCATGTAAAGGAACAAGTTATCTCTCCTATATCGTGAGGGTTTAGGGGGATGATATGCATGATTTCCTGTGATCTTGAAAATCCATGTAAAATTTTGTGGCTCTCCCTTAGTACCAGAGGAGAAGTCTGAATTTTTTTCTTTTTCTTTTATGAGTTGTTTACAGTACCTTATTGTAAAATTTGGGTTAAATATTTGGTCAGAGGCTCTGTGTCATGCATGTTGTCTGTGGTTTCTGCAAAACTCCCCCCCAAATTCCCATTCAATTTCTTATGCTGACCCATAATATACCAAAACCTTGATGAGGAAAGTCCTGATGTAAAAAGGATATGACTGTACTATGAATCCAAGTACTCAAGGAATTGAGTGATAATAAATAGAATATTACTCTTTGCACTTTTCTTTGGTTAGAAACTTGGAGTGTAATGACTAGAAGGGTAAGGCTTCAGTTCATGAAGACCTGGGTTCAAATTTACCCTCTGATACTAGCTAAATGATTGTCTTAACCTCTACTGAAGGCAACTTGCAAAGACTGTTAAGTCATAGGTAGATTACAGTCTAATGGTGGTGGAAGGAGCTCCCACTCTGGGAGTTTCCCATATTAATAAAATTAGAGAACCTTTATGTATCTGTGTAAAATACTTTTATAACAATTTTTAATTTTACTCTTTACAATGAGGTCAACTGAAAATAGTAAGTGGGAATTAGTAAAAAGTTTTACAGTAGGAGTTATTGTTTCTACCACTAAGCTTTGAAGTGTCAGAGATACTAATTAAAAGATATCAGCTGCTGTTTTGTTTTGTTTTTTGCTGGCGAAGAACTAGAAAGCAAGGGTGTGCCAATCAACTGGACAATGACTAAATAAATCATGGCACATAAATGTAATGGTATACCACTGTGTTCTAAGAAATGACCAAAGGAAGGATTTCAGAGAAACCTTTCATGAACTTGAGAATGCTTTTATGAACTGATGCAGAGTTAAGTGAGCCCAATCAGGAGAGCGATTTATGCAATAATGACGGCATTGTAGCATCTAAGTACTTTGAATGAGTTAAGAACTCTGTTCAACCCAATAACCAACCATGATTCCAAAGGATTGGTGATGAAACTTGCTATCCATCTCCTGATAAAAAGGTAGGAATTGAGGGTGCAGAATGAGACATACATTTTTTGGACATGACCAGTGTGGAAATTTGTTTTGCTTGGTTTTGCATATCAGTTATAAGGGTTGTTTTTTTTTTTAAACAGTGACTGAGAGGTACAAAAGGAAAATGACTTTTGCTTATTACAAAAAAAGATACTAGCATGGTTGCTGGTGCTATTATTTTTACTAGATGAATAGTACATCATGTACAAATATATGTTAAACGATGGGGACAAAAATAGAAAATCAAAGCAGTTGGTGCTCTCAAGAAGTCTATATTCTAATTAGGAGAGAGTCCATGTTTGTATTTAGCTCATGGCAGATAGAAAAGGTCAGCTAGTATTTAGGTAGGGAAAGTATCAGGGTAGATGGCAAGACTTTGAGTACCTTGGGGGAGTAATGGTAGGAAAGATGATTCCCTGCCAAGAAGAAAATATATTTAAGGATTAGAGTGGAGTGAGGCTCATAGATTGCTCCAGCAGAAGTAGGGATGTGGGAGTCAGCAACCAAATGAGAGTGAGTATCAGACTTGGTAGGAACTAGGCAAATGGAGCAAGGAGGGATGGAAGGGAACAGGAACAATCTGTGTCTCCCCCTAGTGTCAGTAAGAAGCAATGGTCCACTGAGCTACTGCTTGTTGATTTGGGGCAGAAAAAAAGAAAAGGTCAAAGAATAGTGAACATTATTTGATTCTAAGTAAACTTTTCAGCTTTATTTCACATTTCCTCTACACTTTTCCTATGCTCAAAAATTATTAAATTCCTTTTTAAAAACACCTGCTTTTCCTTTTCCAGGAATTCTGATTGAACTTGTGTCCAAGTTGGGTTTCTCTTTGAGGCTTTGCCTGTAAATGTTTTGGAGTCATTTTCTTCTTCTGGGTTTGTGTCTTGGACCTCCCTGTCACCATTTTAGGTCTTTAGGATAGAAATCGTTTTTTTTTCTTGTTTCCTTATTCTTTTTGTCTTCCCCTTGCCTTTGGATTTTATGTTAGGGGTGGTCCCTATGTACTCCTAAAGGGAATGTCTGGGTTGAGCTTTTGTCCTCTTTGGTTCTTTTGCCACTTTCTTCAGTTATTGATTGCTGTATTGTTTCAGGATCTCAAGGGCAGCTAAGACTGGGGAGCTGCAATATTTTAATTCTCCTAAATTTGCATGATATGGGGGAAATGATCACTGTCCTTTCAGAATCTGAACTCAGAAAGAAAATTCCTGACTTAGGTTTGGGAAGTTTGAGTAGCACTCCTGTGGGCTTACCTCCTATAAATTGTTGCTGAACTCAGTCACTATCAGCTATTTGGGAATCTCTACAGGTACAGAACAATAGAACTACAGATTCCCCTTTTGTCCAAGATTCTTTCCTTAGCTATGTGTCTATAGGTCTCAGAATCATCTGGATTGCTCCCTACCCTGAAATTCTACCTCTGGTCACAGGATCCTTCCTAACTTTGTTCTAGATGTATGACCTATAACAGATAGTGAATAACAGGGTTGTTAGTTGGTCCCTTTTCCTCTATCTCTGCAAGGTCACAGTGCCTTGATATGAACCTGGGACCTCACCTTGCCATTGGGCAAAGCCTCTATTCTTTTCTGGATTGCCCTTAGCATACACTTGGACAGACTACACCCCCAGTATCCACAGTCTCCCTGTGATGATCTGGGCTGGAAAAATGACTCTGTGATTTTTTTCTTGGATTTCCCGATCAGTAATTGGTCTAGTATATTTTCAGGATCTTTGTGGAGGAACTATGTTAGAGGAGCTGGGCTACTCTCTGTGCTACTCTTAACCAGGAGTGGGGGACCTGTGGCCTCGAAGTCACACACTTCCCTCTAGGTCCTAAAGTGTCCTAGAGACACTTTGACTGAATCCAATCTTCACAGAACTAATCCCCTTCATAAAAAGGATTTGTTCAAAACTTGGACTCAGTCAAAAGACTGCACCCAAGGACCTAGAAGGCCACAAGTTCCCTACCTCTATACCTAATTGGATTACGCATTGTCCCCTAAACATACCCATTGCCTTTGCTGGGGCTGTTCCCCATACCTGCTATGTTTCTATCACCCTAGTCCTTCCACATTTTATTTTATCCATCTCAAATACTTCCTCCCTGATTCTCCCAGCTTAAAGAGCTCCTTTTTTGAATCACATGACATTCTCCAATAGTTTTATTTTCTTATAGTCTAATTTGTATCATAATGTTCTGTATCAATCTTATCACCATTATAAGACTTTGAAGACTTTAATCTCCTTTAGAAGATGTTCACTCCTTATACCTTTTTATTCCCTTTCCTCACATAGCACGGTGCATGACACAAAGTAGACCCTTAATGAAAACCTTTGAATAAGAATGAATAAATAATTCAATACAAAGGTGTGTTGTCTTTTTGCCTTCTTCTGCATCTAGATAGCCACAGACCTGTGGGCGAAGAAGGTGCTGATTGGCGGAGAAGCTGGACTTTTCTTTTACAATACAGGATCAGGAAGTGTTCACAGATTTGACATCATGACAAATGTGTCTTTAATGATGCCACTTCTTTCAACTCAGTCATCACCTCCATGAATATTAAAAAATCTCTTAGCAAGAATATTATTGGCTTCCTCAAATTTGGCTAACATAGTTTGTCTGGGTATCTTCTTTGCTCCCACCATGCCATACTTTGAGTCATACTAATCTGTATACATGTCCTATCCCCCCTTGTCTAAGTAGAATTTAAATTCCTTCAAGACAGGGATTGTGTCTTTTTTTTTTTTTTTGTCTTTCTATCCCTTAGCATGGTTCCTTGCACATACACATAAAAAAAAAAGAACCATTGAATTGGAGCAGCTGGGTGGAAGTCAGGGGATAGATTTAGTTCAGTGGAAGAAGGTGGTCAGGTGAATGAGGCTATGGGGGCTCTACCTGCCCTTCCCCTCCTTCTTACCTACTATTTTAGAATCAAATGGACACCTAAAATGACCAGAAGGTACATTGGTTTGATTGTAAGTCAAGTTTTATATTTCTATGATGTACTAATACCAACCTATAAGGTTCAGCCTTGCAGTTCTCCATGTATGGACTGTGGTTATTTGACAATGGCTCCATACCAATGCTGGGATGCTGAGAGAGAGCTATAAGAACATATTTAAATAAGTTTTACTAAAACTGACCTTGGGTGAGAGGCATGAAACACAGCCTCTCTCCCATATGCATTTTAATGAGCCCTGGATTTTCATCCTGTAGACAATTATGTCAACAAGAACACTCTTAAGTAGAATGTGTGCAAAATAAATGGAGCAGGAACATGAGGGGCGTATTTGTTTATATGTCTTTTCCCCCTGCCTCTAAACCATTTTGGTAGCCATAGGAACCATGCAATTGTAAGCACAAAAACAGAGATCTAAATAACATCAGGTGTTCCCTTTAAAATGTGAAAGGAAAGAAAAGAAAAAAATCAAAGTCTAAACTTCTATAACTAGTTTTCCATTCATTTCTGGAATCCCATAGTCTGGATTAGGGTTGAACATACTGGGGCTATTTTCCAGATGAGGTAAATTGCTTCATTTCAGTTATTTGTCCTCAAATCATTTGAAACTGGGTCTTTCTGAAGCCAGCTTAGGTCTGTTCTGTTGCTGCCCAGGTGAAAGGTAGAACTGAATCAGGAAAGCATTTAATCAGGAGGGGAATGAACAGTGACAAGAGAAAACAATTTCACGTGTATTCCCCTATGAATACAACCTTTCCTGTTCCCTTTCTCCACAGAGCAAAGGGGAAACAAATGCATCCAGGAATCATAGTCTCAGTGGGAAAGGGTTTGACCCTTCAGTATCATCAGCTTTGCTATTATGATTTCAGACTGCTACCACCTGGTGTCTTAATTGTCTCTCTTGCTCAGCTTCTACATATAATTCTTGCCCTGGCTGGTCTTAGGCACTATCCAGTGTCTCTATACTACCCAGTTATCTCTATACTGTGGAACTGTCCTCTAGTCCTCACAGTCATGATGACACCCCTCCGCCCTTCTCTGTAGGGGCATCCACCATGCTTCCTTATTCTTCACTGACATCTCTCTGAAGCAAATACTCTCTCCCTAAGGGATTCAATCTCATGGAATATGTAGTTCTGGGAACATCACCAAATGAGTGATTGCTCTCTGAGCATCAGCATTCTGGGAAATGTAGTCTTCAAGTAGATAGGCCATTTATATTCGTGAAGGATGAAGCACACATTCATAATCTTTCAGTTTCCTTTTTCCGGTGAGTATTTAGTGTCTGCTTTTCAAATTGGAAGAAAAAAGTTTGTTACAAACATTTAACTAAATTCTAAACATTTTTCTTAGCTTGTTTACCAAAGCACCTGAATTTGGCATTGAAATGATGGAAAGACTTTAAGAGATAGTGATGGGGGGGTGAGAGGGATAGGGAGAGAGGAATAGAAAGTAGGGAACAGATGTAGTTCTCCACAAAGAAGTAGCATTGAGAAGATTTGGCAACTGATTGGATATGGGGAAAAAGAAAAGTCAAAGATAACACTAAAACGATTCACTTGAGTCACTGAAAAGACAGTACTGCTTTCAACAGAGAAATTATGGGGAATAGAAGAATCTGGAAGGAAGGTGAGTTCGGTTTTAGGCATGTTCAGTTTGAGGTCACAATGGAACATCAAAGTGGGGATATCTATCAGGTAATTGAAGATACTGATTTTCACTTAAGGGAAAAGGTTGGGAGTTAAAATATGGTTTTGGGAGCCATCTGCATTAAGATGATAATGGAAGCCGTGAAAATGGATGAAATCACCAAGGGAGAGAGTGTAAAGAGAGAAGACAGCTTAGAATAGAATTCTTGGCAGGGAGACACTTCTCTCATCCTGAGTTTCCACCTCTGTAAAAAAGGGGATAAAATAATAGCACCGACCTCACAGGGATGTTGTGGGGATAAAATGAGATATTTTTAAAGTGCTTCAAATACTTTAAATTGCTATATAAATGTTGTTGTTGAAGAATGGGAAGATGAAGAGGCAGCTAAAACAGATGTGGTCAGAAAGATAGGACAAAAACCATGGCAGTGGTAGTAATGTCACAGAAGGCAAAGGAGGAAGAGCTACTGAGAGAGCGGTGGTCTCTGAGTGTTCAGTGCTATAGAGAAGGTAAAGAGAATAAGGACAGAGAAAAATCAAAACAGAACACTGAACTTATTGATAAGAAAATATTAACAACCTTGCAAAGAGCCATTAACACAGAGTGAGAGACGGATGCTATACCATAATGGGTTAATTGAGTGGCAAAGGAGTGGAGGCAATGAATGTAAACTAGTTTTTTAGAAGCATAAAAACAAATTTCTATATATGAATCAATAAGAAATGTGATAGTGATAATTTCTTTTCAAAAACTATAGAATTACTATATAAAACCTCAATGAAATCATAAAATATATCAATAGTTTACAGTCCTTCCAAATGTTTGACCTCCCATAGCTTACTCATAGTATCTTGAAAGCAGAGAATTCAGTTTCTGGTTAGTGCCAGGACTAGTGATGTTTTGGCACTTAGAAATGTGCCTCCTTCACTAAGACACAGAATGAAACTTCCATCTTGGTTTCATGTTAGGGGATACAGCTCCAAAAATAGCCAGGGGACAAAGTTTAAAAAGCTAGAAGTCAGAGAGTAAAGAGAAAGAGAGAGAAAATGTGAACTCTAGAGTCAGAAAGATTTTGTATTATGAGCAAATTTGTTTGTTGTTTGTGATCATTCTTCTATCAATGAAATCAGATCTGTTTGAAGAATGGAAATATAAATATATTACATAATATTTCATTTCATTTTGCTGCACAATATTGCAGTATTCACTGCATTTTACTGCCTTTTTATTTACTGCTTAATAATAGTCAATGGGTATATTACTTTCTCCTTCTTTCTTCCTGATATTCCTGCCTCAGTTCACACACATTTCCTCAGTTTCTCTGAATTTTTCATATTCATCATCTCTTACAGGAGTTCTGTAGATTAGTTTAGCCTATTTTACAATGTTGCCTCTGGTCAGTTTAAGGGTAGTAGCATAAACTGCATTTAGTTTAATTGCCACCATAAAAGGATACTATCTCAAGAAGAAACTGCTTGGTAAATCATTTGCAGTTGTTTTGTAGTCCTGAAAGTGATGTTGGGATGGTGTAACTCTCCTTCCATCACCACTACCACCATTGTTTTAACTTCCACTTCATGACTCATGTCTATAGCTCTTCCAGAATAAAAACAACAGATCACTCTCTTAGTTAATTTCAAAATCCTACCTATAAGATTTGAGTAAATATCCATTTCCCTAAAGACCTATCTTTCCTGTCAGATCTTGGCTGGGTAGGGCTACTGGAGCAACAAATGACAAGGGCACACAACTAAGCCATGTCATATGTAAAGATCTCCTTAAGCTTTGAGAGCTGGACAATGCCAAGCCTTCCACTGTTATCCATTTCTGAAATGCAACAACACTAATAGCAGCTCTGTGCCCTACCCCCAATAAATTATTAATTCTCAGATTTCTCTAACCATTTTTCACATGGTTATATATTGGGAGAATGAAAAGTATGTCTCAGAGGAAATGAGTTTGTGGTCAAAGCGTTAATCTCACTGATTAATAAGTAGGAGAGCCACCCAAATCTGAACCAAAGGCTATCCTTTGTAGTTCCCTGGAATTTAGCCATCCATTCCTGGTATTTTATCCCCCTTTTTACCAACTTCTCATCCTAATATGGGTTTGTTCTTTAGTGTGTGGAGGGAAGGCTTTAAAAAAAAATCATAATATTCAATTATAATAAATCTCTCTTCTCTTTTTCTACCTAGTAAGTCATTCCTTAAAACAAAGATTAAGAATTGAGAGAAATGATTGTTAATAACTAATGATTTGTGGAGATTCAGATTTACTCCTTTTTCTTTTATCCTCATTTCAAGACCAGTCTGAATGTTAAGCTAACCTTCTCCTCTACTCAGACTCCACCCAGGTGGGGCAGCTATTGTATTTCAATCAGGTTTGGGTGGGGATAAATTCTTTGACTATATTGCCCAAGATAGGGTTAACTTAAGAAGTAAATGACATTTTCCAGGTTATGTGGCAAGAGGAGATTGTTCCCCAGGAGTTCAAGGATGCCTCCATTGTCCATCTCTATAAAGGTAAAGGGGATAGATTGTCCTGTGACAATCACAGGGGAAATCTCTCTCTTAGTCATTGCTGGCAAAATTCTTGCTAGGGTCCTCCTTGATAGGCTAATCCTTTACCTGGAAGATGGTCATATACCTGAGAGTCAGTGTGGCTTCGGAAAGGGTCAAGTGACAGTTGATATGGTGTTTGTTGCCTGACAACTGCGGGAGAAATGCCAGGAGCAGAACAGAGGGCTATACACAACATTTGTAGATCTGACCAGGCCTTTGAAACTGTTAGTCATGAGGCCTTGTGGGAGATTATGTCTAAATTTGGTTGCCCAGAGAAGTTCATCAGTATTGTACATCAATTTCATGATGGCATGTTTGCCTGGGTTCTGGATAGTGGATAATGCTCTCATGCCTTTCCGGTTACCAATAGAGTGAAACAGGAATGTGTGCTTGCTCCAAGGCTTTTTAGCATGATGTTTTCAGCCATGTTGTCAAATGCTTTCAACAAGTATGAACTCGGCAGGCATCAAGGTTGACTACAGTACTGATGGTAAGTTCTTCAATTTGAAAAGGCTACAAGCCAAGACTAAAGTGGAGGGAATGTTGGTGCATGATTTTCTGTTTGCAGGATTGTGCCCTCAATGCAGCCTCTGAAGCTGAGATGCAACCAAGTATGGATCAATTCTCTGTTGCCTGTACTAATTTTGGCCTAATAATTAACACCAAAAAAACACTGGTGCTCCATCAGCCACCACCATACCATCCATATGTGGAACTATTGGTTACAACAAATGGAGAAGTTTTGAATGCTGTGGATAAGTTCACTTACCTTGGTAGTGTACTTTCCAGGGATGTACACTATGGACAATGAGGTTGAAGCACGCATTACCAGTGCTGGCTCAATGTTTCGGAGGTTCCAAAGAAAAGTTTGGAAGAGAAGAGGTATTGGACTGACTACCAAAATAAAGGTCTACAGAACTGCTGTGCTGACCTCATTATTGTACGCCTGTGAAACACAGACAGTTTATCAGCACCATGCCAGGAAACTGAATCACTTCCATTTGAACTCTCTTAGGAAGATTCTGAGGATAACCTAGCAGGATAACCAGACACTGAAGTCCTTGCTTGAGTTGAACTGCCAAACATTCAAAGTATGCTTCAGAGAGCACAACTCTGATGGGCTGGCCACATTATTCAAATGCAAAATGTGTGCTTGCCAAAAAGACTATTTTATGGAGAACTTACATGGGGCAAGTGATCACCTGCTAGTCAGAAGAAGTGATACAAGGACACTTGCAAGAACTTTGAATTTGACTGTGCAACATGGGAGACACTGGCACAGGACTGCTCAGCATGGCATGCCCATATCAGAAAGGATGCTGTGCTGTATGGGCAAAGCAGAATTGAGAGCATAAAGTAAACATAGGATACACAAGTTTGGAGCATCCACCCCAAATATTCACACGGACTATCTGTGCCTAACCTGTGGTAGAGCATTCCAAGCTCATATTATCTGATCAGCCACAGTAGGACACACTGAAACTTCACTTTATCATGGTGATGTCATTTTGGTCCTCTTCAAAGGACAACAACCAACCAATTGTTAACCAATTAGAGTTGATTGCCTACTCTTTGAAAAGCATATAAACTGTGAGCCTGCCACCATGATTGTCTTTGGTCTGAGAGAGAAACGACCAAATGACCACCCTTTTATTAAAATACTGGCATTATTTTAAAAATGATTAAATTACCCAGAAATTATGTCTAACATTTTTAAACACCACAGAATGAAAAATAAAAGGAAAAAACAGTTCAGAAAACCAACCAAGAGATTGCTTGTTTTGGATAGTATATACCCATCCATCTTTTATTCTGAACAGACCCCCAAACAAAAAAGGGGGCATTTCCATTTACTTAGCATAATAGAATGAAAGATCGTGTATATTATGTTTGTTTCTTTCTAAGTCTAACCTAGGATTCAGGGTCATTTGCATAAAACTCCTCATTGAAAGAGAATGATTACTTAATGTTCCATGCTTCCTTGAGGGGTCTAATGGGCAAGAATTTGGGAAAGGAGAGATCTAAGGTCTTAGAGGAGATATGCAGTCCCATATTCTCTCCAGGGAGCAGTCCCTTCAGGGAGAGAAAGATATGAAAAGAAGCTGACATGTAGAGGAGCTAGCACCTTGATCTTTTCCCTATCTATTACTTGTCGTGCTAGAGGCTTCAGGGAATTTCTCCTTGGGTGAGAACTGGAACTGACTCTGTCTCCCTGTTTTTTTCTCTCATGGTTCAGCTGACATACTTCATTTCCAGTGGGAGAACTTGTACACTCTGTGCATTGCTTGGTATGTTCTAATCCATCTAACTTTTCTGGGGACAGCTAGGTGGTTCAGTGGATAAAGTGCTGAATCTGCAGTCAGGAAGACTTGAGTTCATACTTGACTTCAGACGCTTACTGGGTCACTCTGGCAAGTCACTTAATCCAGTTTACCTCAGTTTTCTCAGCTGTAAAATGAGCTGGAGAAGGAAATGATAAACTACTGCAATATTTTTGTCAAGAAAACCACAAATGGAGAAAACCACAAATGGAGTCATGAAGAATTGGACATGACTGAACAAGAATAATACAAATCAGGGTGTGATTTATTATTTTGTTGATTGTATAGACTAAAGAAAATAATGGAGAAAGTGTTAATAATGCAACTTAAATTTAAAAGTGTGTCATACTTTTTTTGAGAGACAGTTGTTAAACATTTATTAGCATGCCACTAATGGAGAGATCTTTAAACTGGCCTATCAGTGCATGTATCTTGGACATATACCATTGATGGACAATTTTCTGGACTCAGAATTGAATCAGAATGAGGGAGCAAGGGATCACTTCTGGAAAACTGTCCATAGATTGTTAATAGCCCTGAGCTTCTCCTTGAAACAAATGACCATCTTCTTCACACTGATATCCTTCCAGTGATCTTGTGTTCCTGAAAAATATGGATTACCACAATCTTCAAAGGATCAAAATTCCAGGTCATGGCAAGGGCAACAGAGACTCGTGTGGTGGACATAACATATTACCAGTGATGAATTGAATGCAAAAAGTGGTTTAAGATAGACATCATCAAAGAAATATATTTTAAGGCTTAAAGAAAAAAGGTGGGTTACTCCCTTAGCTAAGAGCAAGAATTAAGAGTATGACTGGTAAACACATGATGTCAAGAAGCTGAGAGAAAGTCCTCCAATACATTGGGTAAACCTTTGTGGAGAATTTCTAGGATGACATGGTCAAGAGTCTCACAAGATGAGATAACATGTAGCTTGCAATTCTCACTATTGCAGGAAATATTGTATTAATCAGATCACAAATCCATTGGAATATATATATGTATATGTGTGGTATGTGTATCCATACACACACACACACACACACACACACATATTTGTATACACACACATACACACAGATGGTAATTGGTAAAATATATGATAGCAAAAAACTTCTCTGAATTCAATAACATTTTGCAATAACATTTTAAATTGAATGTTTATCTTATCAACCAACATATGCTAGTGTTGGGGAGGGGTAGATTTTATTTTTTAAATAGCTATCATTATATCCCAGCACCAAATGTTCATTTTATTTATTTTTCTTATTTTTAAATGTTCATATTTTATTTTTCCCAATTACATTGAAAAACAATTTTAACATTCATTTAAAAAAATGAGTTCTAAATTCTCTCATTCCTTCCTCCCTTTCCTGCTGCCTCCTTGAAAAGGAAGTAATGTCATATAAAATATATTTCCATATTAGTCAAGTTGTGAAAGAAAACAAAAGAAACCAAAAAAACCAAGGAAGATAAAGTTTAAAAAGTATGTTTTGATTTGCATTCAAACTCTGTCAGTTCCTTCTTTTTTTCTTTTTATTAATTTTATTTATTTTCAGTTTTCTACAGTCACTACCATATAACTTAATTTTTCCCCCTCCCTTCACCCTTTCTTCCCCCTCCCTCCATGAGACAACATACAATTTTATATAGGTTCTACTCATATATTCCTATTAAATACATTTTCACTGTAGTCATGCTGTGTAGAAAAACCAAAATGAATGGGAGAAATCATATAACAAACCAAAATGTAATACAAAAGAAAATGATCTGCTACATTCTGTGATTGAATTCCATAGTTCTTTCTCTGGATGTGGAAGGTATTTTGCCTTAAAAGACCATTGATGATTTTTTTTAAGTCCTTGCATTGCAATGAAGTTCCAAGTGTACCAGAAAAAACTCTCGCACACTCTGGTCATTGCTGTGCACAAAGTTCTCCTGGTTCTGCTCCTTTCACTTAGCATCAGGTCATATAAGTCTTTCCAGGCCTCTCTGAAGTCTTCCTGTTCATTATTTCTTATAGCACAATAGTATTCCATTACATTCATATACCATAATTTATTCAGCCATTCCCCAATGGATGGATATCCCCTTGATTTCCAGTTTTTGGCCACCACAAAGAGAGCTGTTATAAATATTT